>CM041779.1:14017267-14465764 GCA_023374045.1 Limonium bicolor | reverse complement strand
TTCCTAATGCATTAAAATTTAACATTAAGAAGAGCTCTTACCTTGAGCTTATATTTCCTTTATTTCTTTTCCACTTCTTCTCCTTCTCTTTTCTTGCAAAATCGGTCATGTGGGGATGAGTTTCCAAACTCCATCCCAACACCCAAATTACATAAGGAGAATATAATTAGACTTCTAATCCCTTAAAAACACCACTAATTCAATGAAGGTTTAAATCACCATTAGTTAGGGTTTTACCTTGGAGTTTCAAGAGAGGTTGTTAAGCCTTGTGTACAAAGGAGTTCCTCCACCATTGGAGAGTTGAACCAAGCTCAAAAAAAGAAGAAACAAGGCATTACAAGGAGGGCAAAAATCGGCCAAGACATGGAAATGGAGAAAACGAGTTTTTCTCTTGAATCTTTTTACCTTAAGTGGAAGAGGAGACTCCATGCTTCGAAATGGTACCATTTCCTCTTCAAATGGGCAAAACCCATGGAGATGAAGTTGCTCATTTTCAGATTTTGAAAAGATAGAAATGTAGAGCTTGAAGAGGGGAGTTCAAATATGTATTTTGTTTTACATTTGGAGCTCAAATGGAGCTAGAGCATGAGGAAGAATGAAGAGTTTCCATGGAAGCCATGAGAGGCTGCAAAAATCGCTGCAAGAGGGGAAGAAAGAGAGGAGTCTCACGATGGGGAAAGGAAGGAATAGGAGAGAGAGAGAAAAGTGAGGAAAGAGAGTGTTCTTTTTGCTTTTGTATTTTTCTTTCTTCTTTCTTTTCTCTTTTCTTTATTTACTTATTTGTTGTGTGTGAGGGGAAAGGGAACCGGCTGTACACAGCCCTTTGTGGGTTTTTAAAATTTTATTTATGAAAGTGGACACACTAGTTTGGTTTATTTATGTTTCTACCCCACAACTTCCCGTTTTTGACAATTTTCACTATTTTCTCGTTTTATTGATTTTATTGGTTATTAAGCTTCCATAAATGCTTAATAATATTTATTTAATGATCTATAATTTTTACGGGTCCGTTTGACCGCTCAAAGTCATGTTTTCGGGTTTCCTCGTAAAACGCGCGCTAAAGCTATATTAGCGTTTTTAATACATTATTTGGTTCCGTTTTCTTCGGGAATCATTCCCATGTACTAATTAGGTATGAATAACCTTAGGAATCCTTACGATACTATAACCGAGGTCTCGTACCTCCTATGGTTATTTAACGCTTATTTTAGCGTTTTCCGCTTTCTAAGCGTTTTCTCACTTCTTTTGGATTTATTTTCTTTTTACCAAATTATAGGCACTATTAGGCCCTTAATACTATATTAAAATATTCTAATCACCATATTTAAGTTCAGGGTATTTCAATCTACCCCCCTTAAAGAACTTTGCCCTTAAAGTTGGTGAATCTAATACTGTTACTCGTACATATACTCTATGCTAGGGTTATAACCTCTACATATAACTTGTCAAACTCCAAATGTCTGACATGATGCATACTGCGCATCCAAACAGCATGTCACTGCATGCATAGCAATCAAAAATATCCGTTTTACTCCTCTCCAAGGGGGTCCATCCGCAGACAATTAGGTACAATCCTCCCCCAATGGAGAGTGATCCCTCAGGTACCGGTCACGTTTGAACACTTACGCTTTCTGGTTCACGGCCGTCATGACTTGAGCACTTACGCTTTCTGGCTCTACGGTCCTTTGGTTCTGATCAAATTCATTTGCACATATAGAGATCCTCAGGCACTTACTCATACTTACTCATACTTACTCATACTTACTCATACTTACTCGGGACTACGCTGCCCCAGTGCCTTGGAAAAATACAAAACACACACTGTTACCGTACACCGGTGTAGTGGTTTCAAACTACTCTACACTTCCACAGACTCAAAACTAGCTTCACTTCCTATGGTTTCGACCGGATACCCGTGCCTAGGCATGGAAGATCCACTAGCGTCCGTGGGAGCGGTTTTAAAACCGATTCTCATTCTCGAGTTTGAAGAAAACGTTGTACCAAATTAGTTTTGGAAATTCATTTTGAAAACCTTGCATACATCTCCCAATTTCAATTTATGATGATCATTCCTATTACTAGTGTTATTATTGTGGCCACTTAAGGGAGCTTCCAGGGTCCTTCAACCCCAATGTGATCAGCATTGGTGTTGAACTATCCTTCCACTCCAATTTGTGTTCGGCTTCCCTTGATCGCTAGCAAATCAAGTTCCACTTCCCACCTCAATACAAACAGACAGATTGTCAAACATTATTTCGTTTTCTATCTTTTTAATCTTGCTACTCATAATCATACACATACATTTTCCAATTCATATGATTCACTTACTTACTTACTAATCATTTCATCAATTATTGCTACATCTTCTCCAACTGCTATACTTTAAGACTTCAAGGGTATAATATCCCATTAATTTGCTATACTCCAATTTATACTCATAAAATACATCGGTTGTACACCGATTCATACTCATTACATACGTCGGTTGTATACCGATTTATACTCCTCAAGTCTCCCATACATACTCATTCTTCATACTATTACCAATCGGGGTACTCATTCCCCTGGAGTTTCTCTACTCCTTTTCCTATACTTACTTCCCAAATTACCACAATTACACGATGAGTGAATACAAATGTTTATGTAACATAAGTATCAACCATCAAAACGAATTCTCTTGCGCTATGCGCATTGTAGTTTACGCACCTATCACGTAAAACATACATTTCGCGGTTTTCGCTCTACCCCCTTAAAAGGGATTACGCCCACGTAATCTACCATGTGTCAACATTGGACATTGGTCGAAGGCATTCAGCCGTCATGGAGTGGTTCAGTTTCCATGCGGTCTATTATACAATGTTCCTTGATCAACGGGTCTTAACCGTACTATCGGTTAGTCCCTGCATCAAGAATTTCCATCGGAGTTATTCAAGTCTTAACCGGATTCGGTTCTAGTCTAAATGGCTTTGAGGCATTGGTGATTAGCCTTTTATTCACTACGTGTATTTCGCTTAGAATTCTGGGTCCACTAGCTTCTGCTGCGCGACCCTGATAGCTTGGGTTATTCGCCCTTCTTGTTATCTTGAACGTGTTACACATCACCTTTTTATCCCTCTTGTTGTGGGAACAAGGTTATTAGCCAAGTGTGGTATTCTCTTACCGTGCTCGAACTCGATGAGTTCTAGATTCATAACCAGCTCTCTGGCAATCTGTATGTACACTGTTGTGTTTGTAGTGATTATTCACTTGGTTCCTCCGACTTATTGTCGGTTGAGGTTACGTCACTACTTGGTTGTAGTGCTTCCTCTACTGTTAGTAGCTTCTGAATTATACCAGTTTCTCTGGTTCATTACAAGTGTTCTTTACTTGTATGACCTTGCATTTTCAATGCGTCGGTCCTTGTGACTTTCTTAAGTCTCCTTTCGCTTTTATTCCAATGGAATTCACATCTTGTGATTGTTGGTGTGTTTCACACTCTTCGTGCTCTTTGGCCTTAGGCCGCACGGTTTGTTTCTAAGCTTTCGCTTGACTGGCTTATGCCATGTTTACTGGTGAAAGGAGGGATTTACGATGATTTACATTTTCCATCTTCCTAGCTATCTCACTTGATCGTTAACTGCACAAGTGCAATACCAAAACACTCAGTCATACAGAGTGCAGAGGCGTAAACTCTTGGTAGTAAGTCTCTTATGAGGTCGCAATAGGACTGATCGTTACTCTTTCAGGTGGTGCTTCATCATTTGGTGCAGACTTCTGGCTTGTTGGCCGGTCTGTCTACCATCTTGTATTAACAACTCCATAGTATTGGGTGATTATTCACATACATTGGTCGCCTGTTGCGCACCATGTTCTTACTGATTCTGCAGTATTGGTTTACATGGCATCCGCTGTGCTAGCTTAAGCTCATGCATTTCCATTATTTATATCATTGTTTGGTGTTTATACGTCTGAGCTCCTTGAGCGTCATTTACTTATACTTTATGTTCCCACATATCAAGTTCTTATTGAACCGGTTACTCCTTAGTTGTCAACAGCTCCTGTTGAAGCTTATTTTACGTTGCTTGGCAATAATTGTATGTTCAAGCTTAACTACATTAGTAGTTCTGAAAGGGATATATTTCCCGGCAGTTACTGATGGTATCCCCTTCTTGGGATCCAAGTGTTCACCGCTCTCGCGGTCTCACATTTATGAGGGGTATCCTTGCTCGTGGGTCATTAATCTTTTATTGGTGTAGTCCTTGACCGCTTTCCATAGGGTTCACAATGGGTTTTGCAACCGTTGAATTGTGTATTGTAACAGTTTCATGGCATACTAGCCATATCGCCTAGAGCTCTGCTCATCATAAGCCGTTCCAAAGTGGTTACTTCTCCGTATACCATATGATGGCTTGGAGGTGATACTGGGCTCCATGATAAGATCGTCGCATCACGCTTCCGTTTGTTGGAGACCCTTTTTGTATCTTGGTATTGGTCGATACCATTTATTAATTTGGGGTATCCCCTGTCAAGTGGGATCCCTTCGGTGTTCTAACCGGACATTCGTTCCGATTGTGGTGTCCTTACCACGACATCTCGTTCAACCGTGTTGACTTGATACCCTTTGTGGATTGCTCCTGGGTAGTACTGATTATACGGTAGCATCTGGCTGACATTAACGAGTATGTTCAGTTTGTTATTCTACCTTGCGGTTCTGGATCTGTGTTATCCGTTGAGGTTTATAAAGTCTCCCGTTCCTAGGGTAGACCATTGGTGTTTTTCCTTATGTTATAACGGTTTTGATATTCTCTTCGGTGATGGATGGTATTTCCGGTACCTTATAACATCACCCTGTGTGTTTGTGGTAGTTGTTCTGGGAAATCTATCCCGTTCATTGAACACTAAAGTGTTAATGTTAGGCATTTGCCTTACAGTGTTTAGTCTGGGTATTCCTTCCAGTTATCATGCTTTACTTAGATATCCTCGAGACATATCCAATGTCTTATCCCGTTGTTAGTGCTTCTTGCACTTTCAACTCTTAAGCATCCTCCTGTAGTAGGTTCTTGACTCCTTAGCTTGTACGTTATCTGAGTTCCCTTTGCTCGTTCGAGGTATCCAACTGTTCTGCCTTGAATTTACTTATGGTCCGTAGAACAGAGTTGACTACTTCCCGTGTTTCGTACACTACATGCATACATACGTGGGGTACCTTCTTGGCACGTTACCACTTACCCAACTATCTGTCAGGCCCGCAAGCTCCTTCGGAGTGCGGTCGTCCCACATCCCGTATTTGGGTACACTCGTAGTGCTCGTCACACGCCTAGGTGAAGTATTCTATTGCCAACTCCTCTTGTATCATTCTATGATACTCACCGTATTTCTGTTAGTTTTGTGTTAAAAATCCGAGGTTTAAAAGAAGGATTTGTGGTTTTGAAAGGAAAATTTGGGTTTTGAAATAACAGTTCGGTGTGAAAAGAAATTCTTTATGGCGTTGCCATCTGAGGTCTTGACCAAGCTCAGCTTCTTGCTGACCGGTATACTCTTAATACAATGGTCGGGCCGTTAGGCCGTTCCGAGGTTTCTTTATTTAGATGCTTAGGGTTGGTGATCCTATATTTGCTCCATTCGTCATAGTGGTACTTTAGTGAGTATCTACGGGTTGTTAAAAGTATTCCAACCGTCCTGTAGTTGCTGCACTTGCCCTGGGCAAGTGCGCGGGTAGGTTGTTTTTCGGTTAACGTATACCAGTTACGGTATCGTTTCCATCCATATTTGGTGGTCTTATTAGGTCTTTCTTAGATCTTTTGATCTTGGTGATCGACCTCCTGAGTCGCTTCTCAGTGTACTTGACGTGGTTGTTGTCCATCCGGGTGTTTCACACCTTCAGTGTGGTTAACAAGACCTGTCTTATCCTTAGGAACCAGGTTGTGGTCCTATAGGTGTATGTGTTACGATTTCTTTCATGGTTATCTGAACTATGTTGTTCGGTTATTACAGCCTCTTGGCATGTAGGTTTGGTATCAATCCAACCTCGACTAATTCCTTAGTCGGTTTGTATACCGTTGTTGGTATCATCAAAGATTACGGTCCGTAGACTCTCTTGTCTCGGCTTGTTACTCCATTTTCCTGGCTTCATTCCACGACTGTGCTTCTCTTCTGCTGGCTACACATGGTTCTCGCGACTGCGAAGCATGTCGCCCCATGGTGCCATAAATTCCATCATCCTAGTGCTTAGGATCTTCATTCCTCCGCCATTAAGTGCGGTCCTTGTCATTCAACGGGAACCGTCATCGGGACTTCCAGTTCTTGGACTCTACCGTACGACAGGTTCTTTTCTAATAAGGTTTGTTTTTGCAACTGCCAGATCGGGTTTTACCCGAGTGTGAGAGGTCTTTCCATCTCTCTGACGTTATTACTCCCAACTTAATACCGGGGTTGCGGAGGGCGGGGTATGGTTGTTGTAGGTTTCCGGTTCACGCGGAAGTTCCTAACTAGCGTACCTCTCACGCTAACACTCAACCCTTAGCCCTAAGTTTCTAATTCCTAACTCGGTATTTCCCTAAACTGGTATTTCATCCATCAGAGCGATACTTCGCTCTGATACCACTTTTTGTAACACCCCTACCGCTAATACCGTCATTACCGTACCATACTTACCTTCGCAGCGGATATACTTACTCAACGGCGGGTGTACAATGCCGTTAGTCACCCACGTGACTAACAAGGCGAGTTACAATACTACATACTATCGGTCTGATGAATATGAACATACCGTGCTCTACACAATACATTACTTCCCTTGCATACCAATCCATAATTCTAATACACCTCCAATACAATACTATACCGAGTACACTACAATCCTTAAATTACCGATACAGTTTAAGCTTCCAATTCGCATTACAATACAAGTACCAATCCCTACTATCAACTACCCATGCTTACGTAGCAGTCCCCGTCCTACTCTCTCGAACGGTGGTCAGCTTCGGTACCTGCACACTAAAAACGGTCCCCCGAGGGGGTCAGCTTACGCTGAATATGACCTTCGCATATACCGCGTGCTAACCGCGGTACATCGACTACTTTGGGTCGAATATACATGGAGTTCATTTACATGCTTACATACATACTCATGCTACAACAATACAACAACAATACTTACATGCACATACAAATTCAATACTTACTAAAGAAGACAAATCGATGGTCAACCATTCGTATTTGTTATTCATTCATTACTCTTCGTACTACATTCGATATTCACTACTCCACTCATACCTACTCCTTACTCCTACATACTCAACACTCCATGTTCGATACTTTACTCGTACATGTTTCTTACTACGTACTCGTTACTACACTTATGCATACTCATTACTCAATACCCCTTACTTACTCGTACATACTCGGTACTCAATACTTACTCATACATACTCAATACTCAACACTCGCTACATACTCATACTCGCTTCTTACATTACTCATTACTTTACTCATACGTACGCAATACTCAATACTTTGGCCGCCGGGCGGAGTCATACAAAAGACTCGCCACCGGACCTACGATACGAGGGCTATACGCTTAACTCCTCAAATACTCAAATGTCCGTTCTACCGGACTACTCATATTCCCAACACTCTTCTCTCAGAGTATAATACAATCTCACGGATTAGCCTAGAAGTATCTCTCTCGATAACCTCCACTGGCTTAGGGAATTACTACCGTCTAGTATCCTCAGGTTTAAGGGTTTCCCCAACATATCGGATACTCTCATGTTCGGGTCATTACTTACATCAGTCGGGTCCTCTCATAATGGGTCGACTAACTACTAAGGGGTTGGAGATCCCTCGTCATTCTTTACTACTCTTATGGTTCATGTTTGCACCAAGAATAATTCCTTTGATATGGGTTACTTATATACTTCCACTACTTATTGTTTGTGGGTTATTCGTTTCGATTCTCCTACCGTTATCGGGAGGTTGTTACTCCCGTACACTCTCTCACACTCTAGTGAGTTCATTGGGTTGCGTTATCGTTTATCGCTTCGATAGCTTAGTGCGTTGCTATTGTTCCATTAGTTCACAATAAGACTCTTACTACGAGTCACTACAAACAAGACTCATCTATGAATCGATCTACGCACCAAGTAAAGCCACACAATCAATTCAAGAAAGGTTAGCTCATGCAACAACATCAAGACATACAATGAAAGGCAATAATCCGTTTTCATGCTTTAATCTTGATTAGCCGGCATACAGCATACAAATCAACGTAACTCGGTTAGCATACGGGGCATGAGAAAGTCATACCTTTCACCGGAGTTAGCTTTACCATGTGTTCCCTTGTACCTTGGTTCACATTTGTTCCACTGGTAACGTTTCAAACATTGCTATTAATGCTATGCTCATACAATACATCAATAATTACTACTCCCGTACTTACCCCGTTGTCCCGTTGTTTCGGTTTAACTTAATGTACTTAAACCTACAACTTTCCTAACGACTTCTCAAACTTGTTTACACTTCTTAGGGCCTTTAAATATCACCAAACAAGGCCTTAACAACTTCTAAAACCAATACCATTCACTTCCCCATCATTCAGAGACTTAAAACTACTTTCTGTTGCATTTTTAGCCTGGTCCGGGTTTGTGTCCGGGTTTACAAACCCGGACCAAGTCCGAGAATAACTTTCTGCCTATTTTTATGTGTGGTCCGGGTTTGTGTCCGGGTTTACAAACCCGGACCACCCCCTGGGATGGCCTTCTGCCTAATTTTTGCTATCGTCCGGGTTTGCGTTCCAGTTTGCAACCCGGACCAACCCTGGAACTATCGAAATTCACAGTTTTTGATCAGTTTTCAACCCCTAATTCACCTCTAATCATTTCCTAATCATTCCACATGTTTCCTACATGTTTAAGCATCCTAAAACATGCCTTAATCCAGTCCCAAACCTCCTCAACACATTAGCCAAATCCACACTCAATACTTACTCCATTTCTACAGATTTTTCTTCCTCTCTGTTACAGTTAGCACACTTGTGCATTTCCTTTACTCCTCTTTGAATTTTGCATCTTGTCCTATCTTCATCTTACCATTCCAATCCCTTTCCAATCAACTACACTACCTATACCAAAGTCCAACTCTCTTTTACCAAATCTTGCACACCAATTCTTCCTAGGTTCTACAATGCATTTTTGATACTCTTTGCTACAGATTTTTACCTTCTCATTTCTCATACTACAATTACCATTCCTTAGTTACTAAACCATCTATACTAAATCCCAATACACATCTTGGTTCTCCCATTCACCAAGTCATTCTTAATGCACAATTCCTACTAAAATTTCGCCATAGTTTTCCTACTTTCCTTACTTATCCACACATCCCCTTTCTCATCCAAATCATTCCTATTCTAGCCACACCCATACAAGGGTCCTACCAGCAATAACAACAATCCTTAATACATCAATACACTACCAAACATCAATACCAATCCTCATACACAATATACTTGGCTCCAAGGCCTACAATTCACTTACTTGCTCTCAAATACTCAAACTTCACAATTCTCAATACTAGTACAAGGTTTTGGGTTCTTTAAATATTTTACCCAATCCCATTACACTAATGCATTAAAATTTAACATTAAAGAAGAGCTCTTACCTTGAGCTTATATTTCCTTTATTTCTTTTCCACTTCTTCTCCTTCTCTTTTTCTTGCAAAATCGGTCATGTGGGGGATGGAGTTTCCAAACTCCATCCCAACACCCAAATTACATAAGGAGAATATAATTAGACTTCTAATCCCTTAAAACACCACTAATTCAACGAAGGGTTTAAATCACCATTAGTTAGGGTTTTACCTTGGAGTTTCAAGAGAGGTTTTTAAGCCTTGTGTACAAAGGAGAGTTCCTCCACCATTGGAGAGTTGAACCAAGCTCAAAAAAGAAGAAACAAGGCATTACAAGGAGGGCAAAAATCGGCCAAGACATGGAAATGGAGAAAACGAGTTTTTCTCTTGAATCTTTTTACCTTAAGTGGAAGAGGAGACTCCATGCTTCGAAATGGTACCATTTCCTCTTCAAATGGGCAAAACCCATGGAGATGAAGTTGCTCATTTTCAGATTTTGAAAAGATAGAAATGTAGAGCTTGAAGAGGGGAGTTCAAATATGTATTTTGTTTTACATTTGGAGCTCAAATGGAGCTAGAGCATGAGGAAGAATGAAGAGTTTCCATGGAAGCCATGAGAGGCTGCAAAAATCGCTGCAAGAGGGGAAGAAAGAGAGGAGTCTCACGATGGGGAAAGGAAGGAATAGGAGAGAGAGAAGAAAAGTGAGGAAAGAGAGTGTTCTTTTTGCTTTTGTATTTTTTCTTTCTTCTTTCTTTTCTCTTTTCTTTATTTACTTATTTGTTGTGTGTGAGGGGAAAGGGAACCGGCTGTACACAGCCCTTTGTGGGTTTTTAAAATTTTATTTATGAAAGTGGACACACTAGTTTGGTTTATTTATGTTTCTACCCCACAACTTCCCGTTTTTGACAATTTTCACTATTTTCTCGTTTTATTGATTTTATTGGTTATTAAGCTTCCATAAATGCTTAATAATATTTATTTAATGATCTATAATTTTACGGGTCCGTTTGACCGCTCAAAGTCATGTTTTCGGGTTTCCTCGTAAAACGCGCGCTAAAGCTATATTAGCGTTTTTAATACATTATTTGGTTCCGTTTTCTTCGGGAATCATTCCCATGTACTAATTAGGTATGAATAACCTTATGAATCCTTACGATACTATAACCGAGGTCTCGTACCTCCTATGGTTATTTAACGCTTATTTTAGCGTTTTCCGCTTTCTAAGCGTTTTTCTCACTTCTTTTGGATTTATTTTCTTTACCAAAATTACTTAGGCACTATTAGGCCCTTAAATACTATATTAAAATATTCTAATCACCATATTTAAGTTCAGGGTATTTCAGTAATCATTCAAAGCAATTTTCAATTAGGTGATATAAGAAAAAGGGTGAACGGGTTGGATTGGCTTGGCAATTAAGGCGGTAAGGGATATGAAAGGGCAATGCAAAAAGGCAAGAGGCATACTCCCGATGAAGGAAGAAAAATGGGGAAGTGTTTCAATCGTGTGAGTTAAGCAGGGTATAATGAGGTAACAAATATAAATGATTTTTTTTATAATTAGTCTCACATGGTCAATCAATCCACTAATATGGATAAGACGACGTAAGCCGTAGAACTTACAAAATATATCATTTTATACTTACCTTCCTTACTTCTTCATACTGACCCTACTTAGAGATAGGAAACTCACTTTTAATTATCCATATTCATTCCTCTAATTTCAATTTCATTTATAAGATTTATTGAAACCTATAGGCGTTTTCTTGTAACCAGGGTCCTTTTTCCTAGAATAGCTTGAACTTTGATCTATTTTTGTCTCAAAACTTCATCCTTACTTCCTATTCTGTGACAAATCAAAATAATGTTGGACTAGTTATTAGGTATGCGGGTGAATAAGAGTGTATTGTTTAAAATTATATTAAAGACGCATATTCAAATGGGGTTAAACAAGGTGCATATCTGTTTGAGCAATAAAAAAATAAAGGTTTAATGAGGTGAACATTTCACCATGATTAATCTTGCTTTCGCTTATAAATCCCCGGTTCAGGGGTAAACAGAGTTAGATCATACACATGTTATGGATCACCGACTCAGCATGAACTAGTGTTGGGCCATCCATGTGGCGACTTCTAGATGAAGATGACACAGTCGTTGTGATCGAGTAGTTGGTAGGAAGTGGGGTTGGTTCGTTTGGAGATGATGTATGGGTTGTCCCATTTAGGTTGTAACTTGAAGGGGTTGTCAACTGTTCGCAAGACCAAGTCCCCCACGTGAATGTTATGGATTTCACCTTTTAGTTGTGATACCGGACTACTTGTTGTTTGTCGTGTTGTAGCCGTCTGAGGGTTATGTCATGTGCCCCGACTTATGAAATCAAGTTTGGCTCAAGCACGATTGCTGCTGCTTTATTTGTTGGAGTGTGTTGGCGTAAAGTGTTGGTGATAACCACGTCGGCCAAATGACAGCCTTGGCCCTGTACCCTAGCCTAACGGGGGTTTCCTCAGTGGCGAGGTCTGGTCCAGGCGACCTTGCTTTTTCAAGAGTCGTGTCTTTTAAATTCCACGTGGGCTGGTTGCCTATGTCTTTGATTAAAACGTTTGCTTGCAGGTATGTGACGGGAGCGTACCTGAGATTTATGGTGTAAGTTCCATAGGGTTCGATGGACTTACAGCTGGGTTGTGGACTGTTGTTGGTGGTAAAGATTCGGAGTCCCCTGAAGTAGCCTGATATGATATCCCATACGAAATTTTTAACACGTCTTGTAGTGATGGTTATAATGTTTCCATAGACGACGCCAAATGTTAGAGTATAATCTATGTTGTAGGTTTAAACTATCTCTTTTAGATCCTGGTAATCTACAGGCTAGAGTGTAACACCAGGATTTACGTGTTTCGGTCTTAAATGACCTACACTAGTAGAAAATTAGGCTTTTTCGGTGCCACATTTTCGGCGTTTACGGCAGGAACCGCCGAAAATAACTCGATTGGAACACTTTTCGGCGGTTTTTAAAGAAACCGCAGAAAATTGGTCTTTTTCGGCGGTTCCAAAGAAACAACCGTCGAAAAATGTTAATGATTTTCGGCGGTTCTTAGTTCTAAACCGCCGAAAAAGACCAATTTTTTTAAAAAAAAAACAGGGTTTTTTCGGTGGTTCTTAAGCTAGGAACCGCCGAAAAATGGTCTTTTATTTCGACCCCCCGCCCCGACAGACTTCATTCTCGTCGTTTCTCTTCTTTCACAAACAGAACACGCTCTCGCCCCAAAATCGCCTCCACCTCCACCGGCCGTTTCCGCCCCGTTTTCCGCCACCGCCGCCGACTGCCTGCGCCGCCGCCGTCGAGCTGGGCTGCAGTTCGACCCAAACTGAAGCCGAGGGAGTCCGAAAATTAGGTATTTTATACCCAATTTGAAGTTTCGAATTCCGGTTAATTTGAGCCATAATTTGTTGTTTAAGTGTAATTTTTGTTTGATTTATGTCCTCTAGAGTGTAGTAGTTTGATTGGTTTGATTGGAAATTGTAAATGTGTGTAATTTTACAAAATAATGCATATGCCCGCAAAGTGTTCGATGAAATGGCTGAACCAATTTTAGTGATTTTTTTGTGCTTTTCTACCATTGTTTGTGTGTATTGTTGCCAAGTAAGCGTCGTTGGTGATTTGTCGTATGAATTAACATCAAAAAGGTTGACTTATAGTTACTTAATTTTATAATTTGATTTACAATAAATTGTGGTAATTGATTAAATATTGACAATGAATAAGGTACTTCATAAGTTGGCGGTGTAGCTACGCGCGACAATTCGTCCTTCCGTTCAACCTTATACGTGAGCTAGCTCCACGCCGCCTTCGCTCACCACTCGATTCTGCTACTATTATCCTAGCCCAGTTGAGGTGAGGGTAGTTTTTGTTGATTAATTGGACGTAGTTTTTTTATAACTACAACTATTATCCTAACCCAGTTCTAATTATTATGGTTCACAGTTACTCCTTTTCACACGTTTGTCGCCGTTCTCCGTCCTGTTTCCTCCCTCCGAGTTTCGCCTACTACTCGTCCTTCCAAAAAACAGGTTAGTTTCATTCTTCAACCTCGTTGAATTTCTGTTTATATAGTTAGTTGCAGAATTATATATATATTAATATCTATAATATATAATAGAGTGTATATATATATACAGACTCGCCATGCAAGAACCATATCATTATATATCATTTCCAAAGATAGTTTAGTTATTGTTGTTTTCATATTTATTATTTTAAATATAAGTTAATTTATTATGCATTATCAATATATTTTTGTACTTATATTTTGTTAGAATGTACGGTGAGCGAGGGAATTATTTTGAATCAAAAGTGGATAATGAATTTTGCAAAGCAGCTCTCGATCATCAGAAAAGGATGAACGAGACACACATTCCCTGTCCATGTGCACAATGTGAACTTCACAATAAGTTTCCTAACCTACATACAATTAGATTTCATCTATCAAGGCGTGGATTTATGCCGAACTATAAGATATGATTTTTGCATGGCGAGTCATTAGAAGCCAGTAGCAGGGTGCAAACTTCCACTCAACCGAACAGTGAACCAGAAATGGTTACAGACGATACTACATATCCTGATAATACGTGTGATCTGAGTGACACTGATATCAACGACAACAGTGATAAGATTGAACAACTGGACTCTATGTTGCAAGATGTTGAAGATAATTTCACAGACAAACCGGCTGAATATCAAAGATTACTTGATGCATCACGTTCCCCTTTGTTTCCCGGATGCACCAAATATAAAGTTGACATCCGTGCTGCATTTGTTCAATCTTAAAGCAAGATTTGGCTTGAGTGATAAGAGTTTTACGGCAATACTAGAACTATTCCACGACATGCTACCAGATGATAACAATCTTCCTATTCCACTTATGATGCAAAAAAGTTGATGTGTCCTATGGGTGTGGAGTACGAAAAGATACACGCATGTCCAAACAGTTGTGTATTATACAGAGGAGAGAATAAACATTTGAATGAGTGTCCAAAATGTCATTTGTCACGCTATAAACAGAAGGACGGTCAAACATCCAATTCTAAGAAAATAAGTCCAGCAAAAGTCATTTGGTATTTACCCATAATACCAAGATTCAAACGACTTTTTGCAAATGTCAGAGATGCCCAAAATTTAGATGGCACGCAGAAGGAAGAAAAAATGATGATAAGCTGAGACATCCAGCTGATTCACCACAATGGAGGACAATCGACAGAAGATTTCAAGATTTTGCCAGTGACAGTCGAAATTTGAGACTCGGGTTATGTACGGATGGGATGAATCCTTATGGCAGTCTAAGTAGTCAGCACACACTTGGCCTGTTCTATTGGTGATCTACAATCTTCCCTCGTGGCTGTGTATGAAGCGGAAATACATAATGTTATCATTGTTGATTTCTGGACCTAAACAACCAGGACATAACATCGATGTATACCTTGCACCGCTGATTGACGATTTGAAATTGCTATGGAATCAGGGGACAGTGGTTTATGACAGTTATGCCAGACAAAACTTTACACTTCGTGCCATGCTTTTTTGCACAGTGAATGACTTTCCAGCGTACGGGAACTTATCTGGATACACAGTAAAAGGCACATTTGCTTGCCCAATATGTGAGGACGACACTTGTTCTGATCGTCTACAGTTTTGTGGAAAAAACATCTACATGTGTCATCGTAGATTATTGCCATCAGCTCACCCGTACCGTAAAAAGAGGAAGTTATTCAACGGAAAGACTAAGTCACGTGTTGCTCGTATACCTCTGAGTTCTGAAGAGATTTATCAAAAGGTGAAAGACATTGACAATGTTTTCGGTGTTCCGTCCAAGTCTACCCAAAAAAAATCTGGAAAAAATGTTCAATATTTTGGGAACTTCCGTATTGGAAACATTTATCTGTTAGGCATTGTCTTGATTTCATGCATATTGTCAAAAATGTTGGTGAGGCTGTTGTTGGGACTTTGCTTAACATACCTGGGAAAACAAAAGACGGAATAAAGGTTCGAAAAGACATGCAAGCTATGGGCATACGTGAGGAGTTGCATCCCCAAGAAAGAGGCAAACGAACATTTTTACCTCCAGCATGTTACACTTTGTCTAAGAATGAGAAGAACAGCTTTTGTAAATGTCTTCATTCCCTTAAGGTTCCTACGGGTTACTCATCTAACTGGAAAAGTCTTGTGTCAATGAAGGACTTGAAGTTGATCGGGTTGAAGTCTCATGATTATCACATTCTGATGTTGCATCTACTTCCTGTTGCCATTCGGGGTATATTGCCGAAAGATGTGCGGAATGCAATTACAAGACTATGTTTCTTTTTAAATGCAGTGTGCAATAAAGTCGTGGATGTTGATACACTAGACAGTCTGCAACGCGATGTTGTTGTTACGATGTGTCAACTTGAAATGTATTTTCCACCCTCGTTTTTTGACATCATGGTCCACTTGGTTGTTCACATTGTAAGAGAAATCAAATTATGTGGTCCTATATATTTAAGATACATGTATCCATTTGAGAGATACATGGGAATCTTGAAGGGAAGGATGAAGAATAGATATCGACCTGAAGGGAGTATCATAGAAAGGACAATAACCGAAGAAGTGACAGAATTTTGTACTGAATACTTGAAGGGAGCTGTAGCTATTGGAGTGCCACAACCGAGACACATAGGAGGGACAGAAGGTCAAGGTGTTATTGGAAAAAAATTGTGGCAATTGATTCATCCTCAATGGAGTCTGCACATCTATTCGTTTTACATCACCTTGAGATTATTGAGCCATTTTTTGAGAAACACATGACTGCACTAAGAGCTCAATATCCTGGGAGGAATATTATTTGGTTGGTAAAGGAGCAAAACAAGACCTTCTGTTCATGGTTTAGAGATCATGTCATGAAGATTGCATCACTAGAGCCTGATAATGTAAGTGAAGAGCTCCGTTGGTTAGCCTTGGGACCTGGTTCCACTTGTATATCTTATGAAGGGTATGACATCAATGGGTTCACCTACTGGACAAAACGGCAAGATGATAGATGTTTAAACCAGAATAGCGGGGTTAAAGTAGAAGCAACAACAACTGAGTATACCAGAGGTGATCCAGCTTCAACGATTTCAACGTCGAGGTTGTATTATGGATTCATTGCAGATATTTGGGAGCTTGATTATCAGTTTCAAAAGTTTGTTATTTTTAAATGCAAATGGGTGGATAATAGAAACGATTATCGGGTTCACGATGGGTTTAACTTGGTTGATTTATCACGCCTTGGTCATACACAAGATCCGTTCATATTTCCCAAGGATTGTGAACAAGTATTTTACATAGAAGATCCCATCGATTCCAGGTGGTCAGTTGTATTACCAGGGAAAAGATTTGTCAACATTAATGCTGATCAAGATGTTGATGATGATGAATTAATGTTCGATGAGACACCACCTTTTTCTACCAGTATTCCTGTCACAGACATTGTTGATGTTCCAGACGATGTAGTGTATACTAGGTCTGATCACGATGAGGGTTTATGGGTTGAAAACCATAAATGATGTGTTCAGTTGTTAGGTAATTAAAAATATATTTTATTGTTTGTTTGTTCATTAAATAATTTGTTGGAATATAACGATGTCTTATTATGTATTGATTACATTATTTGTTGTGTGTTATTGATATACGGTTGTTTATCTTTGCAGATAGTTAAATGGATGATATGGATGACCCGGTCGGCGAGCTTTTGACAGAGGCATCCCGACCAAAGAAGAAAAAACACGTGGAGGGAAAGGTCACAAGTCACAGGCCCGAGCTGATGAGGGGGGTAATGGCGGGGATGAGATTACTCCAGCCTCGTGCCAGCTGAGGACACAGAGGCTGGACCTTCTGGATCACAAATCCAGCTTCCTAGGACCGTAAAACCTCGAGGTCCGACGAAAGCTCTCAGATCAAAAAAGATTGAATCAAAGCCGTTACAGTTTAATGCGTATCTACAGCCGATTGGGGAATGGGCTACAGACTTCACTACAGAGCTAGGCATCATTGTGCGAGAGTATTGTGATATTACTCTCACCTGGCCTCAAGTTGATGAAGGACTAAAGAGAGATGTTTGAGATCGTACAGGTAAATAAACAATAGTTAAAGTATTATTTTTGTATAATTTGTAGGTATCCATCACTAACATTTGTTTCATTTATGGTAATATGCAGAAACGATATCAAATACCAGCAGAAAGTGAGTACTACTCCATGGTCAAATCAATGATGCGCAAGAAATTTGCAGATCATAAGCATGATCTGGTTAAGTGGTTTATCACCAAGAAGCTTAAGAGGCCGGACGGCGACACACGCCAACCTTGGAGATTTACACACCAATAACCAAAGAGAAGTGGCAGGAGTTCTATGATAAGAAGATGGAGACAAAGGTATGTATTAACTATTAAATAATTAATTATTATATAAATATATATTTTTGAGGTACTTATATTTACATATGTATTTTGGTCATCTTAATTGTGTGTTTATTTGATAACAGGAGTACCGCGAAGCCCAATCCGCGAATGCGAAGAAGAATGAATATCATCACGTGTTGGGTGCGAAAGGGGTTAATAGAAGAGTGCCTGAATGGGTGGCAGAAGGAGAGTTGCCATCAGATATGAGCACTCTTGATGAGCACCAGCTACGGGGTACGTTTTGGAAGCTTTCACGTACTAAGAAAGACCCGAAAACTGGAGAGCGTTTATATCCCTTCGAGAAGACGAAGGAAATTGTTGATAAGATGGTAAGTACTTTTCTTTACTTTCAAATTTTTTGACAAATTTATTTTATCATCTTAAAAATTATAATTAACTGCTTTTTACATTTTATAAAGGATGAGCTGAATGAACAAGTTACCCAAGGGACTTGGGTACCTGATCGACATGATGACCAGTTGTCTCGTGCACTTGGAAAGAAAGATCATCCAGGCCGAGCTGTGGGGTTAGGGGGTGTTAACATAGGGATAAGAAAACTTTTTGGTAACCCCGGGTCAAGGAAAGGGAGTACTCAAGGACAAACAATTTCTTACGAGCAGCACATGCGTGCCATTAATGAAATGAGAGAGCAGTGGAAGAAGGAGGTCTTTGATGAAATACGTCAAGGCAGTCATGCATCCCAGCCATATGTTCCTCCAAGATATTCTGACCCTACTCCTGCTGGAGTGTACACAAGTGTGGATTCCAATGACCAGTATCCTTACGCTTATGTACAGGTAATTTTTTATACCTTTAACTGTTCTATTAGTTGTCATATCTTTTATTACATATTTTTAGTTCAACATCTACTAATCTGATGAAATTGTAGGACCCGTGGAACTGTAACCTCCTGCTTCCATACAACAATGAAGAATATGTGTCGCGGAAGGAAGGGTGTACCAATCAGGCCCTAATGACGTGACCCATGGAATACCACTGAAGCCGTATCACGGGAGAGTCTCTGTGGACGAACCGATTTATACGGTTCCTGATCTACCACTCCCTGTACCTACGGAGGAGTACAGCACAGTTCGGTCTGCAAAGGGTGCATTCGTTCAGTGGCCCATTCGTCTGATTCGGAAGTGTGTGAAGGTATGTCTAATACTAACCACTAGTGTAGTTATTATTGTTCATTACATGAATATAGTATGTGTGGATGCTCAGTTCATGACTAGTATTGAATGTCGGTTGTAAATAGGCATTAAGAAAGAAATCTATCTCCTGAAAAAAGAAGTCAAAGATTGGATCCTCTGAATACAGAGCATCCACCAATGTTGTGGAAAGAGAAAATTTGGTGGACGATTCCGTATATGCACGCTTGGGGCCAAACATGAAATGCTTGCATGATCTAATCCGTGACTTCCCAGATGGCAGAAATTCTATCCTACTCAGTTTGACGATGACCTTCTTCACTACGGACGAACTGTAGAAATCCAAATGTGGACGACTGATGTTAGGGACATCCTACGATTTGATTGGGTGCCTGTTGCAGTGATGCATTCATTTATTCTGTAAGTATTAGTTTTGTTTTATAATTAAGTTATAAATTGTTCTGAAGCAATGTTTATTAATTTTATGTCTTTTTATTTATGAACAGGTTTTTGAATGACAAAATGCAATCTTTTGGCCTTACCAAGTATGGATTTTGTGTCCTGAAAGAGCATCATTCACTGCTCTGAAGTGCGATACAGAAGCGTGTAAGGTGTACATACAGCGTGCGTTGACTAACAGCATCAGAGCGAGGAAGAAATATCTTATGCTACCTTATCATCAAAAGTATTTACTTCTGTTTATCATTTTAATTTGAATAACTGTTGTAGTTATCTGTGCACACATGCATTATAATGACATGTGAGTGTTTTGGTATTACACAGTGGCCATTGGGTTTTACTGGTGTTGTGTCTGGATCGTTCGCGGATACTATTTCTTGATCCATTGCAAACCGGAAATCCAAGAGAAATCAAGATAAAGCCACACCTTAGCGTGTAAGTACATTATGAAGCAATTCTTTATGTATTTCAACTCCTTTAATTTAATTTTATTATGAATGGATATCCTAATTTAATTAATGTATGTTGATGATAATAATTATGCAGTGTGTATCAAGGTGTTATGCTTTCAGAGCTTGGTGTAAGGTCAAAAAATAACGTCCAATGGACTTCAGTGAAGGTGAATGCATCATCATTTACATGTTTATTATTGATTGGTTGTAATCACAAATAAATGTCTTATATAATTAGTTCTGTTCTTCCTGTGTTTAAGTGTTCACGTCAACCCGGAGGTTCAGAGTGTGGGTATTATGTCATGAGGTATATGCATGACATAGTCACCCTATTTGGTGAGATGGATGATCTGTTAGAAAAGGTATATAGAAGTTATATTTATTTTTCAATTACTAATATAATTGTTTGATGATTAACCAATTTTGTCTTGTTTTGTTTTTCAAAGGTTTTTCCTAGTGTTGGAGAATATAACGCAGAAACCATCAACGGGATGCTAGAGGATTGGGCGGATTTTGTCTCCATGACTTTGGTTTGATTTTTGCTTTTTGTTCTCGAATTGTTATTTAGAACTTTCGTTAGACTTTTATGGTTAGATAGATTGTAAAAAATGACCACTATGAGTATATAGTGAACATTTGATCAATTGTGTATGTATATGGTCATTTGTGACTATGTGAATTGTGGTGTATGGTCATTTGTGACCATTTTAAATGTGGTGTGTATGGTCATTTGTAAGCCGTGTCATTATTTTTGGGATTTTTTTGACAATTTACTTACAAAGAGTGATGAGATCCTCTACCATGTGATGTAGAGAGATATGTGGACATATTTGGATGCATATTAACAAGTTTTGTGACATATGTGGGATTGTAAACGAAAACGAGAAAAACCAAAAAAAAATGGAGGATTTTCGGCGGTTCCAAGTAGAAACCGCCGAAAATCATCCAATGTTTTCACGTTAATTTTGCCTCTGAAATAGGTCTTTTTCGGCGGTTTTTGCCTTAGGAACCGCCGAAAAAGCCGAAAATGGGAAGACCCTTTTTCGGCGGTAGCATTTTCGGCGGTTGTAAACCGCTGAAAAGGACCCTTTTTGCACTAGTGCTAGTCCATGGGGTTTTGACAGAGGTTCTTAGTAGAATGATAGAATCAGATGATTACAAGTGAAGGAGAGAACCCCAGTGATGGGGGTGTTTGGGTGTTATTTATAGAGGGTTGATTCGGGTGTTTGTCAACTTGCTTTCTCGACTTGTCGTTTGATCGACGATTGAGATGATGATATAACATGTGTGTGGTGTATGTGCATCATCATCCTTTGCGAGGCTTCCGGGAAAGCTTTCTCTATCATTTGCGGGCTTGCAAAAGTAAGGAGGAGGTCGCATCAGTGTTAGAATAGGTGAAGGACTCGAGGCGGTGGTGTTTTTTTATAGTTACGATAGTGGATAGGTTTCGAACCCAGTATCTTTGAGTCTATGATACCACTCCTCTACCGACCAAGCCACGAGGGCTTGGCACTCGAGACGGTGGGTTGATGGGACAAGATGTCGAAGTCGTGAGTTTGAGGTCATGACAAGGCAGTATAGTCGTGAATGCGGTAAGTGTAATCCAATAGCTCTAGCCCAACTTCGAGATAGGGTGAAACCAACTTATTGGACTCGTTGTCTGTTAGCCAGGGTCTTTCCTGACTGAAGTTCTTATGTCTCGATCGTAGGTTGTTAACCGGGCACATCCGATCATAAGAGGGAAGTGCTCTTAATAGTATGGTTATACTGTACCAATACTATTCATGTCAAAACATATCATAGAAGAGATTTTCAACTATATCATTGATTCAGCTTGGAGGAGAGTTGTAGGTTTGTACGCCACTCAAACTAATGTTGTCGTTTGAGATTATTGAATTGTCAAATACGATAATTTACTATAGAAAAAGTGCTACAAACTGATGTAAGAAAGGAGCAGGCTCGGGTGAAAGAAATCTTGTCTCTTCCGCTTGAGAACCCATAGGAATTTTCGGTTCTAATAATTATCGACCCTTTAGATCCCTAAGTTGTTAGGCATGAGAAAGCATAAAAAAATTATGTGCATAAAAAGGCTTTCACGACCATCGTGGCAGTTCACAGTCCCGTCGTAATTACACATTCTAGATAACCATCCTTTTTTAACGATTTCACGCCTCTCCGAAAGTGGCAATGACACAAAGCCTCAACAGTCAGTCTTGGCTACAACATGTAGCCAACTGGCTACATGCGCAGGTTCTTTTTTTTTTTTCAATCACTGCCACTGCCGGCGAATTTTTTTTTTCTTTTCTTTTATTTTTTTCTTTTTTATCATAAAAACTTTAAATTATTGTAACTTTTAATATATATGTCCAAAATAAAAAAAATTATATCATTGTTCATCTAAATTCAAGCTCTTCAAAACAAGACCAGTCATGGATATATTTTGACAACTTTAAAAAAAATATTTTTACATGTATGGAACACATAACGTAAAAGAAAACTTGTACAGATTGTCATACAAACATGTACAAATGTTCACTAAAACATGTACATCCTCACATAAAAACATGTACATCCTCGCATTAATAGCATATAGATAGTCATATAAACTTGTATGAATCATTAAATATGTACATCCTTAAATTAAAATATGTACATATAAGGAAGAACACTTGTACAGGCGGTCATACAAACATGTACATATGACCATACAAACATGTACAGATATTCATTAAAGAACATGTATATTCTTACATTTAAACATGTACATCGTCACATTAAAACATGTACATTCTCACGTTAAAATATGTACATACATCCTCACATTAAAGTATATAACGGCTTCCAAATAGATCACCCTAACCCCACACACCTTAAAACCCACCATAGGAAAGCTAAAAAACGTTGAAGACATTTTTAGAGTTTGTAGTGGCAGACCTAAACCCGTAACCACAAACCCTAAAAACCTATCAAGTTAGTTGCTACAATGTAAAGTATAGAACGGTTTCCAAATAGATTACCCTACCCCAAAACCACCCTAGGATAGCTAAAAACGTCGAAGGCATTTTTAGGGTTTGCAGTGGTGGGTTTAGGGTCGAAACCCGCTACCACAAACCCTAAAAACCTGTCGAGTTATTTGCTACAATATAAAGTAAGAAACAAATTTCAAATAGATTACCTTACCCCCAAAACACCCCAAAACACCCCAAAACCCACCCTAGGATAGCTAAAAAACGTAGACCCTAAGCCCGCAACCACAAACCCTAAAAACCTACCGAGTTATTGCGATGATATACAAGTTTTTTTGTGTGGATGTACATGTTTTAATGAACATTTGTACAGGTTTGTATGACTATCTGTACAAATTTTTTTTATGTTTTGTATACTATACATGTAAAAATAAATTTTTAAAAATTTGTCAAAACATATCCATGACTGGTCTTGTTTTGAAGAGCTTGAATTTAGGTGAATAATGATATTTTTTTTCATTTTGGACTTATATATTAAAAGTTACAACAATTTAAATTTTTATAATAAAAAAAAAGAATAAATTTTTAAAAAAAAGAAAAAAAATACAAAAACAAAAATGAAACCCGGAGCGCGTAGAGGCTCCCTCCATCTTTCACTCACAATTTTACTACATTACAAAATTTATCCTAGATGTAACTATCTATGGCTACAATTACTTGTAGCTTAGAACATAAGACGATGAGGAATCTGAGCTTAAGAGGAACCGACATTGGTTCGTCATATAGTTCTAAGCACTGAAAAAGGATAGGTCACCTGCATAAATTTGAGAGCAACCGTGAGGAGCACGAGTTCCCGCGAGCAAATAGTAGCACCAAACTGAGGTCGCACCGGATAAAGAAAAATCTATATATTGGGTAATGCATCTAATCTGTACAAATCGTGAACATGCTTTCCCCTGTAATCCACAGGGCAAACAAGATGGAAACTACAAGCAACAACTCTTTATGTACAAAAGCCTATTAGTTCTTTCACCGAGTCCAAAAATACACCTCTTTATTGTTTGTTCTTCTAAACGTAGGGTGCGTGCCGTATACTGGTGACTTGAACGCACATTTATCTTCTCCATGACGCAACGAAAAATCAATCTCCCAAATTAATCCTATCCGACTGATCAAGAGCCACCAGCACGTTATTACCTGCTGAACCAAATAAAAATGAAGACATAAGGATAGAACTTCAAGGCAAAAGCAAAAAAGGACTCCGTCAATTTCAACTTCATAACCATACAACTCAACTCAGTCCCAAACACGCTGCCTACATGAAATTTGAGAACATACAGGGGATGGGATGCGGACAATCAAGTTTTTTTCTTTGACACTTTAATTCTTCTACGTCTGTGACTCTTGACATGATAGCTCTAAGACATCTCCTAAACTTCGAATTACCTCAGTATATCTGAGCGGAATGGATACTTGGGGAGACAAAAAAAACAAGGATCAAATGGGGAAAAATAAGCAGGTAGCCAGCATACATACCTGTAGAGCTAGCAGCTCTTGTGTCCTCTGCTACTGGAGTAGCAATCAATGAGTCGAATTTTATGATCCAAAGTGCTACAGCAGAGGAAGTTTGGGGTATGTTCGGGAAACATGCAACAAGTTCTTCTACAGTTGTATCACAGTCGACCGCTACATTGCACTGAGATACCCAGTCTTCATTTAACGCATTGAGCAAATCGCCGAGTACCTTACAATACATTTCCAAGGTCAAAAGCAATCAGATATCTAACATTCTATAGATTTGAGAAGCATATACGATTTCTGGCAGCAAAATACTGAAGATGAGTCCAAGACAACAGAAGCAGACAAGTATATATATGATACCTGCAGTAGCTCTAGCAAAGAAGAGGCGCGCCTAAGCCTCTTCACCCAAAGATTGTGGGCGGATTTGGCCCAGCAGCTAATTAATGCATTCTCTGGCATGGCCATCTGCAGGGAAAAATTTACTATTCGAGTGAGCTTATTGCATAGAGCAAAATAAAGAATGCAGATGACCGAATTGAAAGATATGCAGCAAATGTGGGAACTGAAGACTGATCTAGGGCTGAGTTACAGCAAACATAAGCGGATGACTTTGTCTAAGTGAAAACCTACCTCGATTGCATGAATAGCAGCCTTTAGAGCCTGCAACTGTGAAGGCAAGACCTTATGCACTGGACATGTATTTTCACTTTCTCTGGCTGGACAAGTAGCTACATGGATAGCATACTTCTCCTCAAGATCAAAGTCAAGCTCAAAAGTTTTGTGACACCATCGACAATGCTTCTCATCTCTCAAATATAAATCATGACACGTAACACATCTAGTCATCATATCAAGATAAGAACATTTTTTAAACTTGACCGAATGAAGATTGGAGTAAAATAAGTTCCATATCCATGAGTCATAAGCCTGCAACCGATTCCATCTTAGTGCTGGATCTTCTACATCCTTCCCAGCATCTTGAATCATCGCACATGGGGATACTACAGCAGCAGATGCCATAGACATACCTAAATGATTGTCCACATCAGATACAGGAGAAGAGCTCTCGCATCTAACCCTATACAGCTCAGACTGGT
The DNA here is from genome assembly GCA_023374045.1 of Limonium bicolor. Taxonomy (NCBI): domain Eukaryota; kingdom Viridiplantae; phylum Streptophyta; class Magnoliopsida; order Caryophyllales; family Plumbaginaceae; genus Limonium; species Limonium bicolor. The sequence continues at coordinate 14,440,046 of CM041779.1, read as the reverse complement.
CTGACTGGACAGGTTGTCGGTGAGAAGAATCATCAGCATCCTTATTGGACATCTCTTCGAATAGAAAAGATGCTCGACTTTCCAATGCAGCTAAGAGGACTGCTTCTCTTCTACCACGTTTGTCCAGAGCCCCCACTAGCGCAGATAGAGCCTGAAACCACATTTAAAAGTTCACTATTTACCACCAAGAGATAATATTGGAACTAACATGCAGAAAGGACACACAAGTTGCAATGCTTTTACCTCTTCAGTTTCAATAATCTCCCAATGACCATCTTCAGATGATTCAAAATAGACCCGCCTGTGTCCTGGATCACCATCAACGCAAGGACCCAAAAAGAGCCAATACCTATTGTACCTTCGATCAGATCCCAGAAAGATGGACTGCATAGAATGTTGGCTATTCTCAAGGCATTTACCCTTCTTCAGGACCACAGAAGTGGAATCGACAGGCTGAACTTCAGCTGACTGCAGTTGAACTAGCCCTATACCCTCACTTTGCACCACTGAAAATAAGCTGTTTTCATTTCGTGACGCTCTTTTTATCTTAGCCCCGGAGACTCCTCGGTATATCTTAGGAACACATGCTGCTACACCTGTCTCGGGATCCTAAAAGAAACCAGAACAGATTGTTAAGAAGGTGGATGATTACTAGAGCTCCCCTATGTTTAGTACGCTACCAAACATGCAGTGTCAATAGGTTTACATCCTTTAGACAATTAGAAAGCAATAAGGCATCAAACAATGCTAAAATATTGCCAAGTGGCTGGAGTGAATAACAAATTGCAGTAGTAGAGAACCAATAAAAGTCAGTCATATTACCCCCAGCAACAAGAAAAAATATCTAAATGGCGCAATTAACTATAACTTATCTTTCAACTTGCAACATTTCTTTGACAAGATGAAAAGGGGGTATATTCAGTTAACAACTTACATTTACAACAAAACTGGAGTTTCCTCCATATTTATGCTAAACAATTAAGAATACGCGGAATATATATATATAAATCACACCACTATCAACCTCCATATCATTCTATAACCAAAAGGACAACAAATATACAAAATTCTCAAGCAGGTTAGGCCATAAAGTAATCCCTGGTAGTGTCTCAACAAAAAATGCAAGGCGAAATTATGACTTACCTCCATTCTAATGCTGGATCCAGCACTTAAAAGGTCAACCAATGCCACCAAGATATTCAGCTTCTCCTCAATGCTTAAATCTGAATATTCACCCTCCATTAGGCCCAACACCCATGCTTCCCCTTGGTGGCTCTCATCAATCTCAGTGGCAGCACTGGAAGTGACGGTTTCACAGCCATTATCAGGTGTAATCTTCGCTTTTCTAGGATAGGACTTCCCGGAATCACAGTATAAATCATCATTACTACTAGAAACCCCACATTCCTTGAGAGAAGAGTCGATGCTTCCAGATTCTATTTCTGATTGAGTATTCTCATCTCCATTCATAAGGTTGTTCAAACGTAAACGGTAAGCTGATTTTGAGATCTTTTCAAACAATGTAATATCACTTGCTAGCACTGAACAAATCAATTCTTCTAGCTCTTGCTTTGTGCTAGTCAAATTTAAGCTTTCAATCTGCAAGCAAAATTGCTTATTAACATTTCTCCTATCAATCGCAAATGTTATATAAGATCAACCAACAGTGTTAACCCCCAGTACATGAGAAAAAGAAATAGTTTATTCACCTGTGAAAATTGAGTCAGCTCACAGACTGTTGCACCTTTATTTCCTTGCTCCAACAAAATGCTAAAGAGCTCACCCTTAAGTGTTCCAGGTGATAAGCCACACCTCACCACATGATCTACCACCTGCAGGATATCATAAACACAACTATCAGTTTCACATTTGTACCTCACTGTATTAAGTACCTAATGCTAGCTAAGTAAGCAAGGTAAAATCAGATTTGTGAAGTTTTTTATATATTGTTAAAAACTTTGATGGCCACATAACGTATCAAAATGTTGCACGAATGACCCAAAAATGTCAAAAAGCCTGCTTATTTTTAGTTGAAATCCAGATGGTGGGAATAGCATGATGGCTACGTCTAACATTGTTATCAGAACATAAACATTCTGTGACAGACCATTGCAACTTTCACAATCTAAATGAAGCTTTACTCTATGTCTCCTCTTTTTTGGGCAGGGATGGGGGTTGGCTTCCTTGAACTCCATATTTACTAGTTTATTTACATTACTCGTGAACCCCATAACATCAAGAAAGTTCAACTAATAATTAGAGGGCCCAAGAAGGTAATCCATTCAAATGATGTCCACTAAAAGAGTATACAACGAATACGTGTTATTCTCCAGGCAATATCCCATGATTGCGTAGTATTAAAAGGAGCTACTAGGAGCAAAGAGCCATCAGGTGCACCTCCGTCTAAGGCAGAAAAAATGTTCAGGATCATTTAATGGTACATAATCCTCAAGATGACATACAGTTATGACACTTTAAACTAAATTCACAATGTGAATAGCAATAACTGCTATCTATCAGCAAAATTACTAGCCTTCTTCCAGAAGGACAGGACAAGTCCCCCCCCACCACCACCACACACACACACACGTAGGCAACCTATGTGTTCTTTGCATATTCTTCATCGCAATATTTGTACATGAAATGCCCGAGTCTCCAACTAGTCAACAACAAGCAACTACGCCCAGCATTTTCACTCACAGCTTTTAGCCATCATCCTTTTCAGAGCATAATTAATTTTTTTACAACACCGTGAGGATGCAACAACACCGAGTCCCACCATCTTTGACTAGTATCTACTCTTTAACCATTCAGATTCTAGAATAGGACTAGGGATAACATATCCAGTGGTCACCTGATCTGAGTAAACGGATGAAAACCCGAAATAAATGGGTGAAAACGGGTGACTAGTGAATCAAGTGATGGGTCGAGTTGGAATTGGGTGATAAATTTTCCATTAATCACCCGATTCATTACCCATTTAAAGTTGACTCTACAATTTCTACAAAATTACAACTACATCCTTAAAAAATTTATGAATTACACTCAAACCCATGGAATTTTTAAATGAACTATACTTGGACCCAAAAACTACTATAAATAAGTACTAGACCCCCAATATATTCCAAAAATTATAAAGTATGTAAGAAATATTTTTACCCCATCCACCTGTGTTAACAGGTGATGGGTGGATTGATGTAGCAGGGTGATGAGAGGAGCGATGGAACCGGGTGATGGGTGGAGTGATGGAACCGGGTGATGGGTGCAGTGATGGAGCCGGGTGATGAATGCAAGTGATGCTCAACCCAACCCAACCCAAAACCGACCCATTACCACCCTAAATAGAACATACCAATCAAAACACAAACATGTACTAGAGCCAAAGCAAGAAACCGCAAAAACAAGCCTAAACAAGCATTACTCCCAGCTGAGAGCCCATGGGATAGCTTCAAAACAGTGGATGCATTATTACACGCTGAAATTCTAGTTGCATATTCATGTCAAATCTTCTTAGTAGATCACAACATACCTTGTCAATGTCCTCCTTTCTTGAGACACATTCACGTGAACAATATCCAGCAGCAACCAGAACTTGGCGCAAAATTTCTGGCCATGTTAGAGGATTCAAGGATCTCTTCCAAAGAGCTGCAGTAAATTTACGGCTCTGTACCTGAAAATGAAATACAGACATAAATACCAGAGTGATCTATTAATTAGGAACATTAAGAAGACAGTTACTAATCAGAATACCAAACTATAGATGCATGGAATTCCAGATCACACAGGCAATGTTACTATAACAAGCTGAATGAGAAGTTATAGCAACCTCCTAAAATGTTGAAGCATTGTTTCTAGCACACAACAGACCAATAATGCCATAATTAGTTGTGAAAAAACAAAATGAATGTTTGAAACTATAAAGCATAGCCTTCTAATAGCAGACCTCGGCATTTATATAGTAACACGAGATGCATGATAGCTTTAAACTTTTATCTCAGAGGTAATCTTCAGATATTACTACCATCAATCGGGAATCTTCCAAGGTCATTCCCTTCTGATTTCAGTTATAACTTTGAGCATGATATAAAAATCAAAAATTATCAATAGAAGCAAGTTAACAGACTTAAAAAAGAGACAAGTGACAAGCTATCTGTTAAGGAAGAGATTTGGCCATTCCACTGCTTCGTTACAGAGACAAACAAAAAAATAAAGATAGTTTGCCAAGAAACTAGAAACCAACCGAGTGAAGCAGGCTCGCAAACATGCAATTTTTACTCAGACACAGAGAATTGTAGCAACCAAGCTCCTTCTCAATGTCAGACAAGAGAAGTCTGACCAGGAACACATGAAGTTCTCCAAGAAACAAAGAATCCTGAAAACCAAAACACTAAAAAGGATGACATAGCTGAGAGAAAGTCAGAATTGTTGGCAAAAAAACACAGATATTGAAACAGAATTTCAATTGAATTCTAGCCTTCTCATTACTGCAACAAAAAATGCAAATTATGATAAGACAGACCTTGTCATGGAATGCTTGAGCCAACTCATCTATGGTGAAAGGGAATAGATCGACTATTCCAGCATATGTATACAGAAAATGGAAAACCTGTTCAGATATAAAAACAGGTCTACGAATGAAAAAATACCACAAAGCGGAGCAATGAGTACATAAGTGAGTGCATATTTGAAGCAAGAGAGAGAAGTAAAAAGATGCACTAATGTTTTACAGAGAAAAGCTTGAAATGAAATCGCCAATAAAACTATTTCTCCACCTTGAAAAATTTCTTCACAAGCTCCAAAGAAGTATCCCAAGGCTGCTTGCATAAGAGGTGTTTCATTCTAACAGAGTTGGGAGGATACCTAGGAAGCAGACCTGTAGGGCATGACAGTGCACTCTTTGTTATGATTTGGGAAAATTGATACAACTCAAATAAATACATCAACTTTGTAAGGTGAATTTGCAGGAACATGAACAACAGGCACCTTTGCAAAGGGGGCAATTATGTACTTCCCCATGTGAAAAATGAGCTGTACAGGTCAGAGGATTAGGTCCAGCTCGTAGCTCCCTCAACTCCAATTCCTCATCATCCACTAATTCTGAAGATGCACTACACTGATCCTCAGACCCCATATTTGCAAGAGCCAATCTGCACTCATTTCTATGAGGTTTTATCTTGCTTTTATGTTTACAGGATGCAACCTGGAGAATGGAAAAAATGATCACATCAAACAATTCTTGCTAGACTTACTTATCACCAAGCATAAAGTTTCAGCATCACTTTTTACCTTCATCCTACGTACTGCAGGCTTCTTCTTGCCCTGCAATTTACTTCCTGCCCTTCTCTGACTCTTATAGAAGAGAAAATATAAGACGAAAACAATATATTTAAAATCAGTATCAGCACACAGTGAATCTATTAAAGGCCATCAACAAGCCTCTCCTTCCAATTTGTAATGAGAAAAGCAACGACGTTTCACACTATTCACTTCAGAAAGGAGCTAAATACATACACTTACAAGTTTTGGCATTCTATATTTATTCTGGGTGATAGGCTTCTTTTGTCTTGATTTTGTTAACTTTGAGCCACTAGACTGATTTCCACCATCAGGATGCAGAGCACGCCACACAGTCATGAGACCTTTTCCAACACCATGCTGTGTCATTGCAGAACAATCATTTTCCGCAACAACCTACATTGATGTATTTCATTTGTTAAAGATTAATAATGAAGCAGACACATTTATCATAATATAAAAAACGGTAAAGAGGAAGAAAAGTAGAAGCAAAATGAGGAAACAGAGACATCACATGCAATCTACCTTCCTCCTCTTTGTTGGTTGGCAATCATTTTGAGTTTTCAAAACACGCCATCCTGTCATCAGGCCTTTCCCCATTCCATGCCTCTTCACTAAAGCACCTTGCTGGCTACTCAAAGGGCTGGTCTCGGGCATCTAAAATCACCATATTGCAAAAGGAATGCTCAATAACTGATCAAACCAGAGGAGAAGCAGAAGAATATACGATACAGCACTCAAATAAGTTTTTTTCATCTACCTCTACCGCACTGGGCACCATCTGCTCATCATCCGCGGAAGTACCATAATTTTCCATACCTGGACGACAAAATATATAAGAAACAAAATGCAAAAAAAAAAGAGCGACAGCTTCCACTCACATAGCCATAGGCGATTCTAACAAAAAACCTAACACTAAATAATTATGAGTCTAAGAGACCGTCATTTAATTTCTTAAGTTCAGCAGACGACTTTCATCCTCCCAAACTTATCATTCCGATCATCCCACTACCCACAACCAATTGAGCCATTTAAATGATGCAAATAATTCAGAAAAGTCCACCAACACAGAAATTTAGCAAACGCACCCCTGGAACGATTTTGAAATGCTGTGGAAGGGAGGTGACCGAACTCCACACCAAGCGGAGGCCCATCTTTCCTGAACACCTTCCGCATTATATACTCCGTAGATAACAGCGTATCCTGAATGCGAGCAGGCCTCCTACTAGTCCCGTATCCTTCATCATCTTCAGAAACCGAAGTATCCCACACATCATCTTCGTCCGCCATTTTGTTCATCGTTTTCGTCATCTTTTTCTTCCCACACTTCGCCTTTGTTTGACTCTTTTTCCCGCCTTTGCTATGAGCTCTGCCGCCCTTATCCTTCCTCCGTCGCTCAATGAACCATCCTCTCACTTGCTCGAAGGTCAACCCCAGAGAAAATGCGTAATCGTCCATTCGACTCTGCGTTGGATACTTATCCTCTGCTCACAACACGGAACATGAAGCTTAACCGCCAAATTTGATGGATTCGAACCGACAGGATCGATGATTTAAGATAATACAAACGGCCAGTAGTCTTACGGCTCATTATCGTGATATTATTCAACCACGCAGACGAGATAAAACATATTCCCCGGGGAAAAAGTTGGTCAAATGATTCTTACCGTAGTACAAGTTCTCCAGAGTCTGAAGCTGGAGAGGCGTTTTCCTCCTGAATTCACAATTAACCTCATCGAAGCTAGATAGAAAGGTAGCATCAGCAGAGAGTGTGGACACTATCCTATTGCCGTCTGAGCTTCCATAAGTCATGGTCGCCATTGGAGATAAGAAACTTCAAAACAGACACCAAGCGAATAAGAGACCCAGCAGAATTGGCTAAATTACCATTGCTGAGCATATGGAAAAGGGAGAGAGCGCAGGCAATATGGAGAGCAGAGAGGTTTTAGCACTGGTACTGATGGTGTGTGTGTAATATTGACGATGAGGATGACGAACTGTGAATATTGAACTAGGGTTTTGGGTTTTACTAAACCATCGTCACTCACTCTGCTGCTTACAAATATCTCTGTTTCATTTCCAGTTCTTTGGGGAGGAAAATAAGATTTTTTTTTTATGTAATAATATTATCTACTTTGATAACCGGTCCTTGTTTCATAATAAAAACAAAACCGGTCGTTTCTTCAGAAGGTACGGTTCGACCGGTTTAATTGGACCGCTATGGTACTGGCTGGGTCTTTGCCAAGTGGCGCGTGGAAAATACCTGTACGAAATTTGAACACGAATGCGAAGCAATTTTTTGGAAATTAAATCCCAATTATTTTAACAAAACATCATTCTCAATAACTATTGCATAGATGTTGGTGTTCCATCATATTTGTACTATATTTAGGGGAGACTCGAGATTGAAAGTTGTGGGGTCATTAAGAAATAAAATTTTATATAGTTATTTTAAAAAAAAATTATAAGATCACCAACATATAAAATATCTATCATATAATTAAAAAAATTACATTAGAATTTGTTATAATTAAGAGAAATTTCACATGATATCTCTAAGATTTGAGTGAATTTTACGAAATACCCTGAAGTTTAATTTTCTTTACGATATACCCCTGAGGTTTCATTTTCTTTACGATATACCTCTGAGGTTTTATTTTCATTATGATATACCCCTGAGGTTTCAATTTTTTTATAAGATGCCCCTCTGCTGAAATTCTGATATATTATATTTTTCATATCCTCACCTTACCGCACACCATATGCCCCGTAATAATTCAGGGTTTATGGTCAATTTTTTTTAATTCTAAAATTATGAACATAATGCACATAATAATTAAAGATCAATTAAAATTTTAATTCAATTTAAAAAAACATAAATACAATTTTATAAACAAATATAAATAATTAGAATCATAAAAGTTTAAAATAAATAGAAATGACTAAACAATAAAAAATTAATTTATTTAAAAAACATATAGTATTACATAATATAAAACTATTATACAGGTGACTTAAAATTGTAAAAACTTTATCACAATTACATTAAATATAAGAAATTGCTAAAAAGAATATGAATTATAGTAAAAATTATTAGCAAATATATTCTTTGATATCAATAATCACAAGAGAAATGGTCATATTATATGATTTTTATACTTTATTTTTCTAAATTAAAATAATGATTTTTCTATGTACTATATGAAATTGTTATTTTAAATATTCTTCATATTATTGTCATAATTTTTTTTATAATTTTAACACGGTAACAATTTATGTTTATTTTTCAATTTTTCCATTTATTTATTTTTTTGTTTTTTGTTTATTTAATTATATTAATTTTTTCAAATTTATATGAACTTTAATTTTTATGTGCATTTTGTTCATAATTTTAAATTTTAAAAAAAATTGACCATAAACCCTGAGATTATTACGGGGCATATGGTGCGAGGTAAGGTGAGGATATGAAAAATATAATATATCATAATTTAAAACAGAGTGGCATCTCGTAAAAAAATTGAAACCTCATAGGTATATCATAATGAAAATGAAACCTCAGGGGTATATCGTAAAGAAAATGAAACTCGTAAAATTCCCTAAAACCTCGGGGGTATCTTGGGAATTTTTTTTTCACCAAAGTCATGGGGTCACGTGACCCCGGATGCACCCCTTGGGTCCGCCCCTAAGTATATTTAGGTCGTCGTTTTATGCCGGCATATTTATAATATATTGTTAGTTATTTTGTGTTGACATGTTTGTAGATGTTTTAAAAGTTGTTGTTTGGTAGTGTGACACATTTACAACATAAGTTACTTATGTGCAATGTGTTTACTGCTTTCTGTAGTATAACTATTAATATTAATTTACCCTTTAAAATTCTATTTGGTTAAAAAAATAAATTGGATAATTTTATTCCCCACTCATGATGTTCGGCGAAATTAAACAACTCATCCACGAGGTTTAAAAATTACTTCCCTACCTATGTCATTTTCCCTGTTTTACAGTCGGCAATTATTCTAATTTTCGTTCAATATAAAAGATGCTTAAATGTTGTCCACGAGTCATATATGAGCTTAAAAAACTTTGGATTTGGTATTGAACAAAAATATAACACCTTAGAATCGTTCATGTAAAGTTTCATCAATTTTGGACAACATTTAAGCATCTTTTAAGTAGAACGAAATTTGGAAAAGTTGTCAAATTTAAAACAAGGGAAATCACATGGGTGGTGAAAGTAATTTATGAAACCTCCCGGGTGGGGTATGTAATTTCGCAAAACATCATGGGTGGGGATGTAATTTTCTCAAAATAAATGAAGTCATTTGTAACAAATGTTATAAGATAAATTGTTAGTTGTTATAAAGGCCCGTCCACACTCAAAGCTTGATAAAGTGAGTACGACAAAGTTAATTAGTTAATAGTTTATATAAAAAATATAATGAAGAAATTATAAATAAAATATGATAATTAATTAGTTAACTTTATTACCTTATACATCATAAACTATAGTTTGATCATAATTCAGCATCTAATGTACATTAATACATTTCCATTTGTAGGGACTCTATTATATTTTTAGCTAAAGTTAATTAGTTAATAATTTATATAAAATATATAATTAAGAAATTATAAAATAAAAATATGATAATGAATTAGTTAACTTTATTATTGTATACATGATAAACTACTGTTTGATCATAATTTAACATGTAATGTATATTAATATGTTTCCATTTTTAGGGGCCCTGTTATATATTTAGCTAAAGTTAATTAGTTTATAGTTTATAAAAATATAAGCAATAAATTATAAAATATAATATAATAATTAATTAGTTAACTGAATTAGTGTATACAACATAAAAAGCAATAAACTAATTAACAATACAAAAAGATGGCTTAAATATTATTGTATGTACGTAAAATTAAGAGTAAATTACTAGGAACATCCTCGAGGTTTTGGGATGGGGTTGCTATTTGCAGTACAAAATTACTAATCAATATAGTACAAAATTATTTTAAATCACATTCGTAATGTAAACATGTAATGAAGTGTGGCTGCAACTTTTTTCATTAATTGATATCATCTTGTGATTTAATTAGAGAAGTTTATACTTGATGAATAGTGTTTTTACTAACTGCAGTTGAAGTACCCCAAACCTAGATATGGTGTTTAGATGATAAACTAAGATATAAGAAGGCTAAATGATGCCTTAGAAACATTAGGAAACAATTTAAACCGAAGAAAACACTAGGAAACACCATAAGAGCAATTTAGGCAAAAATGTGCTCTAAGCTTGGAGTAACTTGGGTTAGCACCCAAATATCATTCTTAGACCTTAGTAACATCCTAATGGTCATGTTAAATCAATTACCAAAGAAAACAAAGCTCAAAAATAAGTTAAAACACAAATCTTGCTTTAAGGACTCTTAAAGCACATTTTTGAAAAATTGTCTTAGAAAGGGGTTTTAGGTGGCTAAATGCCCATGATTACTCCTTAATCAACTTGTGTACTACTTAGTATCACATTAGGAAGTCTAAATAAATGGGAAATCAAAAATTTCACAAATATGTGCACTAGTTTGTGAATAGTAACCAAATAGTGCCTAGTTTAGTCTTTAGTCAACTAAGTTTAATTAAATGGTCAAACAAGACCATGATTAGCCTTAATTAAATAAGGGGGCCGGTTTTCTAAGGGGATGAGTCACCACATGAGAAAGCTAGTTTGTAAAATAGGAGGGAAAAGTAGAAAGGTTACTATTTGCTTTTTAAGGAACAAATATCTTCTTATACTTACCTCTCTCCTCCTTTCTTCATTCTATCTTCTTCCCACCAATTTCTCCTGCTCTCTTTCTTCTTCATTCACGTAGAAGACAACTCCACGCTAGCTCCACCTTCACTTGCTTACTAAACACTCATCTTAGCTCCAAAACCAAAACAAAATACATATTTCTCTTAGTTAGCTCAAGCTCTTCCTTTCTATCCTTTCAAATCTCCAAGAGCTTCATTTTGGTGCCAAGGAAAATCGCCATTAGAGGGTGAAATATAAGCTTGAGGAGTCCATAGTTTCTCCATTCTCTTAAGGTAAGGAATATGCAAGAAAAATCATTTTTCCACCATTTTTCTCCATTACCGAAAATTACCACTCATGGGGCTTCATTTTTATTTCTTGTTCTAGCTTGTTTTCTATTCTCCAAGGGCTAGAGGAGGTCCTTCTTGATTCATATCCAAGCCTACCTTAAGACTTCAAGGTAAAATATCCATTTTAATACCTTAAAACACATTTTAACCTAGGGTTTGCTCCTAAAGGTTAGTGTATTGCTTAGCACTCATTAGAGTCATTGGATATTGATTAGAACAGTGGCAAGGAGAATTTGGTTGGTGACGGAGATTGTTCAAGGAAAAGACTAAGGAAGAAAGTTTGTGAAGCTTGTAAAGGAGCAAGGTAAATGTCTTACCTTAAGGTGTTTTAATGCATTAAGGGATGGGATTTAGATATATGATAAGTGTAGCTTAGAGTTTACTTTAAAAAAGGGTTATAAACCTAGGAGAAAGAACATTATTATATGGAGAACTTGTGACTAAGGAGCAAATGAGAAAGGAGATAGTTAAACAATGTTAAGGTGAATTATAAGAACATTTATGCTGCAATGGGAGCCTTGTTGTATGTATTTGCAGGTTGAAGGCTACATATATTGAGGAAATTCAGTGTTTAAGTTTTATGCATTTAAGGGCCTAAGAGCCAAGTCATTTAAGGGCCTAAGTGCCAAGCAATTTAAGTTTATGCACTATATTGTGATGTAGTGTAGTTTGGGTGTGAATTGTGTGTTAAGATGGTGTAATGAGAATTTGAGTGTTTATAGTTGGTTAATGGTGAAAACCTAAGTGCTTGGGTGTAGTAATATACTAAGGAAGCCATGTCAAAATTTGGAGAAGAAACATGATGTTTAAGATGTCCTAATGAGATTTTATGACTAAGGAAGTGCTAGGGAATTTTAGTAGTTGTTTTAATGAAAAAGGAGTGAGTTTAAGGTGTTCTTGTGAACTAGGATGACCTAGGTATGTCTAGGAGGAACTAGGGGTTACAATGGTGAACTTTAGGCACCAAGACCATGATAAAAGAATTTATGAAACTTGTGCAAGTTTGATGGAAATAAGGTGTAAAACTTTGGAATGACTTAGGTGAGAACTAGTGTGTATGACATGAGGAGGCTTTGGTAAATGGAATAAGGATGTAGAATGATGCTTATGAAGTGGTCAAATTGTTAAGGAGGGAACACTTGGGCTAGTTGAAGTTCTAGGTAAACTACATGTTAGGAATGTAAGGAATTATATGGTAAGTGTTAGGAGTTTTTGTAAGAATTGAGTAAATGTTTAGGAAGATCTTTGGATGTTGTTTAAATGAGTTTAGAGGATGTTTTAAGGTGAGTTTAAGTGCCTAAATGAGGTTGGAAAACATTAGAACACTTGGGGTGAAGTTTGGGGTGAATTTAACACTTAGAAATAAGTTTCTGGAGCCGACCTACCTTAGGACCGACCTTGGCAAGGTCGGTCAGGCTCAAAATACACACGCAGGAAACTCTCTGGAATGGACTGACCTTGGGTAAGGTCGGTCGGTAAGGTCGGTCGACCCTTAAGATTTTTAAAAAAAGGGGGAAACCCTAAGGAAGTTAAGTGGTATTAATGGTACCCCACTAAGAGGGCAATGATGGTTAGAAAGATAAAGATCTAAGGGATTAAGTTAAGTATAAATTTAAATGTGTAAGGTTAAGTTTGTAGGATTAAGTGGTAAGAACTCAATAAGAGTTAAGTGGGGTTCATTAAGGGTTAAGTAAGTTAAATAGCTAAGTAATGTGTAAGTAATTAATAATCTAAGTTGGATGAATATTTTAGGATTTGAAAGTTTGGAACCGGAAGGGAATAAGACAACCGGGACAACCGACGGTGAACAGTATAGTCTTTCTTGTGACCTGCTTGCTAACGAGGTGTCCCTCGGCTTGTGTACTATCTGTTTATTTGCTATAACTAAGACAAGATAAAACATGCAACCGGTTTTTATTGTTCTCGTTGTGTGTGTGTTTTCTTTACACTAACCCACGAGACTTGATATTAGCTACTAACTAAGCTTAATACCTATAGAATTAAGGAGAGGAATTATATATTTGTAACTGTTGGTTAATACCCGTTAAGGTTTAACTAACACATGGTTTGTAAGATTTTCACTAATTGGAACTTAAGGGGGGAGTGAGGAATCCGGGACTGACTCCGGTCATGCATGTTAAGGAAAGGGAGACGGTATCTGAATCAGATCCGACTTCCGCTTAAGGACTTGTCTTCAGACTTGTTGCCTAGGGTCGAATGTCGGCTCAGCTACATTGGATTTCCAGTCCAAGGTAGGAGGCATTAAGATGGTGCGGTAGGATCACCTAAATCCTAATTTTAAGTTAAGATGTTTATTCAACCAATGGAGTTAATAGCTCATTGGCTAGGGTTGCTTTTGACCCGACCAATTAAACATTGAGATAAGATACAACCATTTCTATTTAAAGAACGGTTTGTATACTGAGATTAAGATAAGGATAAGACTGAGGTAAGTTAAGATGGACTGAAGATAAGTGGAATTGGAACTTGAGGAGTTTACTTACTAACTCACTTGTTAAGAGAGCGCTTTGAGTCATTCATTTGTGTGTGAACTATGCTTGTTCATTTGTGGATTGTTGTGTTACTGCACTTCGTATTATGATTGTGTATCTAATCAATTTCCATGCTATCGACAATTAGTCGTCGTAGCCCCGTTAGCTTGGGGGCCACGAGAGGATCGTACCAGCATTCTTGCTGACCCCCTTTGGGGGCTGTTTTTATTTTGCAGGTAAGCGTCCCATGAGGAGTCACCCTGAGAGTAGGGGCGGTTAGACTTAGGCTGGGCTTATTTTGAGCACGGGTTGCGCTTGTGCGCCCGTCTGTTAATACTTAAACTTGCGAGGATTATGTTGTTACTTGAGATACTAGAAACTCGGTTGGTGGGTGTTTTGGTTGGCATGTATATTTTGGATAAACGTTTGTAAGTATTTAAAGTTCGGTATATTCTGTTGTTCAGACCGTGGTAAGGTCCTGGTGTTAGTTTATTCCGCTGCGACATTTGTGATTAAGTTGTTAAGTTTACAATAACCACGATTGGCTTAGGATGGGGTGTTACAGTAGTACAATTTTTTTTGTTTTTGCCAAACTATCTAGAATACATTGCAATGTGTTGGGTCGCCCTTTTTTCTTTAAAAAAAATAAAAATCGATATATGAAACAATTTTAACAGTCATTTATTTACACTAACTGCAGTACACATTTTTTTCCCTTCAAACTTTCCAGAATACGTTGGAATGTGATGTGGCGATCTTTTTTCCTTGAAAATATAAATGGACATTTGAAACAACTTAACAGTCTTTTATTAAACATCTTGAATCACAACTAAGTTACATAACATATTACAAGATGACATTTGAGTCAACATTATTACAACAATTCCGAGGCCCACCTATCTAACCTAGACTGTAGTGGGTAAATCCAAGTTCCCACCGTGTTTGGATTTCTATAGTAAAACCATTGTGGACAAACAGGGGGTAGTGGTGAATCTTAAACCATACAAAATGGTCGTGTCTGCACACTCCAATGTGTATCTCTCCTCTTGGACGGTCTCGGTTATTATGATCTTTTATGGGAAGGTAAATATTACTCTCAGCATTCCCATATAAAACAGAGTAGAACACCACTATGGATGTGTAACACATAGTAATCACGGTCCCCATTTCTGTGCTCATCCATTTATCCAGAGGTGATGAGCCATATTCACTGAAACGTAGTTCCCTCGGCATCTCATAGTATCGCGTCAGGTTGAACATGTTATTATATGAATACTATACGGACTCAACATTTTTCATTTCATGGAGACAAATGAAAAAGAATTCACTTTGATTTTTCTACTTATTTGCTTGTGTATGGCAAATAGAAATAAATAATCGGTCAATAACTGCTGGTCAATGGTTAACGGTCCTTGGCTGCTGGTCAACGATTATCAATTGTTAGTCAACATTCACTGGTAATTGGTCAATGATTGTTAGTCATCGATCAATGACCATATGTCACCGGTCAAAGTATATTGGAAAAGGAAATCCCATACCATAGTAAGGGTGGGGAATAAAATTAGATGGATTTGAAGAATTTCAATACCTTTTCCATTCTAAAAAGTAAGGAAAATTACGTAAAAAAGCATTCATTTTCCTCAGCCAGCCAACAACATAGGTGTATGATGGAAACCTAATGCTAATTTTCAACGTCATCGTTAATCGGTCTTTCTGTTGGTTTCCATCTTACGTGGGTTTTCTCCTAAAAATCGCCCAAACCCTAGTCCCTTCGTCTTCTGCAACATGCAACCAAAGTTGCTGACAAAAATCTTCACAACCCTCATCTCTTGCCAAATCAATCAGTTTTATCAACCTAAACACGTTTCAACTCTCACAAATCAACATGTTTAACCCTATTGCATGCAAATCATTACTCTCTACGCCCCTACCCTTGCATGCCCTATCAACTTTCTACCATTTTTGTAAAGATAAATTCGACCGCCTTCCACCTTGTGCCTCATCATCTGCTCTTCCCTATTTTCGATTACCATATCCTCTCCTACGGCTTTTTTCGCTTGCTTTTGTTCAACAAACCCTCAAGCTTACCGAACCAATTACATCCAATCATGGCCGGTCCTTCTACTCACGTTATTATCTTCCAAATGTGCGGGTCTTGCTTTGACTGCAAAAGAAGACTTCTCACTTGAAGTTGTCGATCTTCTTCAATCTGCCCCGACCATCAACTTCAGCTGCAGTCTCCGGGGGAAACTCTTCATTGTTTGTTCTGTGGATACAAAGGCTTTGGAGCGCAGTTTTTCAAAGATTTGGAAATATGAATTTGAGCTGGTTCTCACTGCCATTGACAAGGCTAAGGCTCCAATGGAGAACGATTTCAGTTGGGCTCCTTTTTGAGTTCGTCTTCATGACGTCCCACTCAGCTGGTTCATGAATTTTCAGTTTGCAAAGGAACGCCAACCGCATAGGGTTTTTTATAGAGTACGTGGATCTTGACCGTTGCATGACATGTTCCTTCATGCGTATCAAGGTGAATATTGATATTACCCATCCACTCTTAAGGTTTGTCAAAATATCAATTGAAGGGAAACCTACTATATTGCGTCTGACCTATGAGAAACTCCCCAACTTATGTTTTCTGTGCGGCCACTTCACACACATCGTTTGTGACTGTCCATACCAAACCGAAGCTACGATGGAAGAATACAACTACGGTCTCTGGCTTAAGGCTGGCCCTATCGAAGTTTCTTCTCATCCTCAATATGATCTTCCTCCACAGCCTACTTTGGATCTCAATCTTACACCAGCCCGTGCCCCTTCAGTTGAGGTCATTTGCCCAGCTCCCACTCATATAGAAGTCGTCATCCCTCACCAAGTGCAGGATGAAAATCAGCATCAGCTAGAAGAATGAGAAATCCCTCAAACTACTCCATCAAATGGTAAGAAGCGTAAAATCACTGATGTGCAATCCTCATCTACTGATACTGATCTCTAGTAGATGGTGGCACTAAAAGAAACACCAAAGAAGGGTAAGGGAGACATCGGCGATACCTTTTCACAGGCGGCTTCGGGGGAATCCCCGAGTCGCCATGAATAATGTCACTTCTGGTTGCGAACTGTCACAGGCTAGGTTCAGCCATTTCCGTTCGCTGGCTAAGGGGGATAGTTAGGTGTCTGTCTCCTTATTTTTTCTTTTTGACTGAAACAAAACTTTTGACTTTTGAAATACGCCCTGTATCTAGGAAATTCCCACACTATAACTGGGTAGCGGGTGACAGTGAAGGGAGAAGGGGTGGGGTGGCCTTGTTTTGGAAAAAAAAAGCTTTGATGTTAGTTTATCTAGTTTCTCTTCTAGGCATGGTGATGTTATAATCTCAATACCAGGCGGGTTGAACTAGCAACTCTCGGGGGTGTATGGTTGGTCTCATGTAACAGAAAAATAAAAAACATGGATTCTTTTGTGGTACTTGAATTCTTTTTGGACAGGTCCATGGCTCCTTGGTGGAGATTTCAATGAAGTACTAGTTCAATCAAAACATCTAGGTCGACGTATTCGACCCCAGTCTTCTATCCAGGCTTTCTGTCACTGCATCTCTGATTGTGGTTTGCAAGATTTAGGATACAGGGGCACCAAATTTACCTTCACAAACAAACAACCACACCCTTATACTACCAAGAGTCGTTTAGACAGATTCCTCTGTAACCAGCAATGGCTTAGTCTTTTCCCATATGCACAAAACTTTCACCAGCAATGGGGTCGTCCAGATCATAAACTAATCCTTCTTATTTTGGCACCTGCAACCAGACGTGGTCCATGGCCTTTTCGTTTTGAAAATTGTTGGGCAACTGATCCAGATTGCACACGGCTAGTACACAACATTTGGACACGGTCAACTTTTAGTGATTATAGCTCTAAGGTTAAGGAATCTGGAACTCATCTTCGGCAGTGGGGGAAACATAAACTTTGGAAGGAAAAGAAAACCATAACAATGACTCGGCAACATATAAACACTCTAGCTGCTGGACTTGTTACACAACATTCTATGGCACGTTGGAATGAGTTGAATCTAACAATGGATTCTCTACTACATTTGGACGAAATTCGTAATCACCAAAGGTCTAGACACCGCTGTCTCTCTACCGATGATTCAAATAATGCTTTTTTCTTTACCAGATATAAGACTCACACACGACAGAATGCCATTCATCTCTTATCGAATGTACCAGGACCACCGTCCACAACTTGGCATGGCATTGAGTTCAAGCCTCGTTCTTTTTTTGAAGAACTCTTCACTACCACCAATCCAACAACATATTTACATTTATTAGCCTGCGTGGAGGGTCGAGTTTCACCTGCATCATTTCACACTATGGGACAACCATACTCACGGGAGGAGATAATAGCAGCATACAATCAGATGAATCCTAACAAAGCACCTGGCCCAGATGGTAATATCGATACTTTTCTTCGCACATACTGACCTTTAGTAAGTGACAATTTCCTTCAAACATGCATGGACTTTTTAAATTGACACATCATGCCACCATGCATTAATCATACAAACATTGTCCTAATCCCGAAGAAGAAAGGTGCAGTTAGTATTTCATATTTTCTCCCAAATTCTCGTTGTAATACCATTTATCTGGTTATTTCTAAAGTGTTGGTTAATAGGGTTCCGGAAATACTGCCTTCAGTTATTTCCAATACACAAGCAGCTTTCGTGCAGAACATGCAAATTACTGATCAGATACTTATAGCCCATGAAATTTTGCATATTATGCGCAGCTCCAAAGCCAAATCAAGGGGTACTTTTGCCTACAAGGTTGACATGTCTAAGGCCTTTGATCGCCTTGAATGGTCGTTTATTATTGCAGTGCTCCGTAATATGGGGTTTCATCCTAATTGGGTATCTTTAGTGGAACAATGTATCACCTCAGTTAATACCTCAATCCTTATCAATGGTTACCCTGGACGTCGGTTCCACCCTACACGCGGTATAAGGCAGGGAGACCCTTTTTCCCCTATCCTCTTTATTTGTTGTATGGAGGTGCTCAACTCCTCCCTGCAGTTAGCGTTTGACATTGGGCTATACAAGGGTTTTCAATTTCAAGGTATGCCCATGCAGATTACTAATTTACTGTTTACGGATGTCTGCATCATCTTTGGTGGTATAACCTATTCTAACATACAAGCTTTGTCAATTTTGTTGAAGGATTTTTAGACTGCATCTGGTCAAAGTATTAATGCCAACAAATCAGCGGTTATGTTATCTCGAGGCCTAGATACATCCCTTAAACATACCTTGGCTAGTCTACTACGTACCAATCATGTTGCTGATTTGGGGACTTATCTCGAATTCCCAAGTTCCATAGCAAAGAACCGGAAACAATTTTCAGGTTTTTAAAGGACATAATTGATCAACGAGTTTGTTCTTATGCCAACAAAGTCTCACAAGTAGGCAGAGAACTCTTGATTAAGTCAGTATTGCAGGCTATTCCTACTTATATTATGTCGGTGATTATGCTGCCACGTTCCCTACTCAAGCAACTTCAAAGCATTATAACTCGCTTCTGGTGGATTGGATCATCTCACAAAAAAGGAATCCATTGGGCCAAGTGGTCCAAGCTCTGTGACTCAAAGCAAATGGGGGGTTTGGACTTCTAAGACCTCATCAGTTTCAATCGTGCGCTGCTTGCCAAGCAGCTATGGCGTATCCACATGCAGCCCACCTCCTTACTGTCACAAGTTTATCATGCACGTTATGTGTCTGACAACTGCTCATCGATCCTGGAAATTCCTTTATCCTCTAATCCAAGTCCTATATACCGGGCTTTGTTCACTACACGGGATCTCCTTCACCTTGGATCAAGGAAACGTATTATTGACGGTTAGGCCTGTCAAACGAGTTATCCGTTCGGGTTTTGGGTCATATCTTTTTGGGTCAATATCCATTCGGGTCATTAAACTTTCGGGTCATTTCGGGTTCGGGTCATTCGGGTTTGGGTCATTTTGGGTTCGGGTTGTAATAGTGTAAGATAGAATCGGGTTTCGGTTATTTTCGGGTCATGGTTAATATTTTTTTGAAAAAACTATAATATAAATATATACCTAATTTCTATAAGAATATAGAACATATAGATTATAGAACTTTCAATACAATGCCTATTCTGAATTTCATTCGGATATACTAAGTTTAAATCAATTTTATTGTCATATTTATTTGGGTTATTCAGGTTTGGGACAATTTATGGTCACTATTATCTCATGTTATTCGAGTTTGGCTAATTTTTAATTACTATTATTTCGGGTCATTCAGGTTCGGGTCAGTTTCGGGTTATAAATTTTTCGGGTATTTCAGGTTCGGGTCCATTTCGGGTTGTTTTACCCAATCGGGTTTTCGGGTTTATTATATTTAAATATTTTCGGGTTCAATCGGGCTTCAGGTTCGGATAAAACGGACGGGTTTTCGGGTTGGGTCAAATTTTGACAGCTCTATTGACGTGCATCAACAAAATTATCAAACCGGTAGATTCCATCAATTCCAGGTGGTAAACCTTTACTTCATAAACTCCCGCCAAATGTTTCTAATCATACCATGGTTTCGGCTTTAATTACTCCCATAAAGGATTGGATTCCACAGCTAGTACAAGATTGGTTTACCCCAACTGATGCTGCTGCTATGCTCCAAATCCCACCACATCCTTATTCAAACATTTCTTTGCAAGATCAGTGCTATTGGGGCCTCACCACCACTGGTGCTTTCTCTGTCAAATCTGCATACCACTTGGATTTTGACACACGCACAACTCCACCACACCAGCTTCATCAACCAACTTGGAAGGCAGCTGTCTGAAACGCTTGTGGAGCCTCCCAACACCTCGCAGGGTCAGACTCTTTACATGGAAATTAATCAAACAGATAATACCAAGTAAGACAAAGGTGCATGATAGACTCAAGCTGCCCACACCATCCACTACTTGTTGCCATTTTTGTGATGAACCAGAGATAACCTTGCATGTTCTAGTGCAATGTCCAGCCTCAGCACCATATTGGGATATGATGGATCTCTCTAGGCCGGTGTTTCTCTCCTCTGATAATGCTCTAGTTGATTGGTTCATTTTTCAGTGTAAACGGATGCCTTAATCTTCACTCGTCTCTTTAGTGGAGTTTCTATGGCGTCTTTGGTATGCACAATGTCAGTTCAATCACACAACCTGTCCCTCTTTTGCCCATGCATGGTGTCAGGCCGAAAGTTTCCTTCAGCATGCGCAACCTCATCTCAACTTAGCTCCACAATCGTTAAACCATCACAGGCGGTTGCATCCCTTGACGCTTGAGATTCAAGTGGATGGAAGTCTCAGTCTGGATCATCGAATGGGTTGTGCATATATTAGATTCCAAAGGGAGGAACTCCAAATCGTTGGCCTACATAGTCAGACTGGAGATTTCATACCTACTCAGGTGGAGGCCATTGCTTTATAATTAGGAATCAACGCCGCACGACGTTTTGGCACGAAGCAAGTCCTTTTACTCTCTGACTGCAAGTCAATCATTGAATACATGTAGTCCGGAGTTGGTCCCTCTCTACATCCGAATGTGCTCTCTATCCTACACGACATTCAGAGTACTGTCATTTATTTTGAATCAGTTGAATGGTTATTTATTCCACGAGCTGATAATGTCTCAACCCACTATCTAGCAAACCATGTTAGACTCATGCAACAGTACGGAGATGGGTCTCTAGATAGTATTCCTCGGTATGTTTCTAGGTTATGTAACTTTCATTAATTAAAAACCATATATTTCCTTAAAAAAAGCATTCATTTTCCTCCTTATCTCAAAGAAACGACCCCTTGGTGCATCATTTTTCTCCAAAAATATAAATAAAAAAAGTCAAATTCTCATTTTTGTAGTTGAAGCACACCGACCACGGCGGTATAAATTAGCCCTTTTCTCACTGATTTACAGATTTCGGGGTTTTAGGGTTTTGGGGCTTCATCTATTCTCTCAGACCTCAGTCAGTTTTTGCTATTGCTGTTATTCTTCCCTTCGCTGTCTAGTCATTCCAAGTCCTATTTCTTCAACGGCCATGACTGCCCAAACCCAGGAAGAGCTTCTTGCTGCCCAGCTTGAGGAGCAGAAAATAAACGTAATCTCTCTCTTTCATCTGATATACCCTACTCTCTGGTTTTATTAATTTGAAGGGGTACTTATTAATGGTTTCGTCCGCTTCTACTTCATCATCCTTTAATCCATCAAAAAATTTGTTTGCGAAGGTCGTGATGCGAACAATCAAATTGCCCTTACTAGTATATGCTGATGGTAGTACGAAACATTGAAGCAACATTATTTTTTCTTCTCTACGATAGTATGTCCATTGTTCATTGCAATTGAAACGTATAGTGGGATGTATTGAGATTTGAATTGATGTTATAATGAAGTTTGAAATGATTTTCATTAGCACTGCTAGATGAGTTTCTGTTGTATATTTTGATTATCCTGGATAGTGGCTCCAACTGCATAATTGATATGTTGCCTTCTGTTACTGCCATTTGGTGTTGGCACACTGATAATTTACCCCTCTTGCTTTTGCATCTGAGCTGCTTATCAAGTGCATACAATTTAAAGTTATTCATACTTATTTGTTCCTATCAATTAGCCCGCACTATGAATCTCTACACGCCAACGATAATGCATAATCCATCAAAAAATTTGTCTGCGAAGGTAGTGATGCGAACAATCAAATTACCTTTACTAGTATATGCTGATGGTAGTACGAAACATTGAAGCAACATTATTTTTTCTTCGCTAAGATAGTAACTCCATTGTCCATTGCAATTGAAATTTATAATGGGATGTATTGAGATTTGAATTGATGTTATAATGAAGTTTGAAATGATTTTCTTTAGCACTGCTAGATGAGTTTCTATTGTATATTTTGATTAACCTGGATAGTTGCTCCAACTGCATAATTGATATGTTGCCTTCTGTTATTGCCATTTGGTGTTGGCGCACTGATAAGTTGCCCCTCTTGCTTTTGTATCTGAGCTTCTTACCAAGTGCATACAATTTTAAACTTATTCAAATTTATTTGTTCCTATCCATTATCCTGCACTATGAATCTCAACAAGCCAACGATAATGCACTCCCTCCATTTAGAAATATAAGACTTCTTACCATTCAAATTTGTTCAAAAGTATGGGACGTTTTTTTTTTCACATTACTTTGCACATTGTAAAAAGTTACGCTAATGGTAGTAATGATTATTACATTTGACACTTGAATAGAAGTACTTGTTTCATTTGCTCGACATTTTTAATGAGAGTGCAAAACTTTAAAACGCCTTATATTGTGAATAGGGGTACATGTGTGTTTTGTAGAAGGGTAATCGCTTTTTCTGATTTTTTCAGCATGATGAACCTGTGATTGAAGATGATGATGATGATGATGACGATGATGAGGATGACGATGATGATGACAAGGATGATGATGAAGGTATGAAAGTCTTTTTTTTGGTAAATGAAAAAGAATTGTACCATTTGACTCTATTATGTTGCTGTTCTTGATCCTTCATTTGTTTAACGGATTCTGTGTGGAAGATCTGTGAAACAAACTATCTTATGCTAAGACTCGTTGGCATTAATAAGAACGGTTAGATGGCTCAGTAAATACACATTTTATTATGCAAGCGGCTAAAGCTACTTCAGATGATACGTTGTCTGTCATTGCTCTCTGATGCAATTTATTAAAGTAGATTGCGATAGTATAATTAGTCTGCTCATTGAAGGAGATTATGATTATTGCTTTGTTTTGCAGGACAAGATGGAGAAGGTGGTGGTAAATCAAAGCAAAGCAGAAGTGAAAAGAAGAGTAGAAAGGCAATGTTGAAACTGGGGATGAAACCCATTACTGGTGTCAGTCGTGTCACAGTGAAGAAGAGCAAAAATGTAAGCATTTTGTGTCTTTCTATTCCCCAATTGGAGAACTAACCATCTTTTCTATTACTGTTTCATGAACCAATGTTTTCTCTCCGTCTGACGTTGTCCTTGATCCCACCCTCCATCCCTCGTAAAATACAGATCTTGTTTGTTATATCAAGACCTGATGTCTTCAAGAGCCCTCAGTCGGACACTTATGTCATCTTTGGAGAAGCGAAGATCGAAGACTTAAGCTCTCAGCTTCAGACACAGGCTGCCGAGCAGTTCAAGGCTCCAGATTTGAGCCATTTGGTACCCAAGCCTGAAACTTCTTCCACGGCTCAGGACGATGAGGAAGTTGATGAGACCGGTGTAGAGCCGAAGGATATTGAGCTGGTTATGACCCAGGCTGGAGTGTCAAGGCCTAAGGCTGTCAAAGCCCTCAAGTGTGCCAATGGTGATATTGTCTCTGCAATCATGGAGTTAACCAATTAGGATTTTGTGATTTCCTTCCCTGGATATTTTTCTTTCCTTTTTCTTCTCTTATGATTAGGAAGGGAACTGGATTTCCCTTTTTCCTTTTGTTATTAACAGCAAATTTGTGCCCATCTTTGGGGTAAATCAGTCATTCGTTTTTTTTGTCCACGTTGAACGTGTTATAGTGGCGTCAATTGCAAGGGGGATCTTGAGCTTGTGCTAGTTTATGTTCGTCCAATTTTTATTTTCTAAAATATAGAGAGGGGATCTAGAGCAGGCATTACATTTGTGTTAGGGACAGGTCGGGTGAGCACTCGAGTACCATCATCTACCATCCTTCTGTCATCAGCTAACTCAAGTAATAATGGTGTGAAAATTTATATTGAATAAATTTTTTGGTTCATAAAAAATCTAAAAATTTACTAAGCAAATATTAAATATAATTGTATTCTCTGGCATAATCCACACCTGTATAAAATTATACTAGATATGTTTGATATCTTGTAGAAATCATTAATATGTGAGATTCAAAGGTTTTTTTTTAAAGGAAGTTATATTAGACACCAAAATCCATGATACACAGGGGAAATTATCAAATTAAACACCACCGAGCTCCTTTGATGAACTTCAATATTACAAGATCTAGGAATATAATTCCATCAAATATTCTGTATCCCCGAAGATAACATAAGAGCATCCATGAGAATAAAGTCAACTTCTTGATGAACTTCTCATTTACCGTTCAGACAGTTGATGATAAAGAGACAATTAGAAGAGAGAAGAACCCTTGGATGCTAAAGTTGGACTGCAAGCTACAAACCCAAAAAGATAGTTTTTGCCTCAGTAACTTAAGGAGCCCAAGAGATGGAGTCATTTGAACCTCCTTGCGAGACGCTACCATCAACAAACATTTAAGTGAAATCCTAAAGAGACGCATCAGTGTCCGACTCGCAAGCAGGGATGCTGGGAGAGAGGCCTCAATCAACGAAGCCGCCTAGTCCATACCATGTGAGAAGGAGGTCACCCTATAATGACAAATCTGACATCGAGCATACCACAATTTCCAGCATAGCGTGACAATCTTCTGAGCAAGGTAAGGTCCCTATAGGCACAAAGAGAGAGAATCTAGTCACGAAACCAGTGGTCATCAATGATAGCCTTGGAACGGGCCACACCCTCCAGTGACCGCCAATCTTTCACCGCTTTGCACTTAATGAAGATATGTGAGATATTTTCATATTGACCGTATGGGCTATTGATATTGCAACGTTGTGAGACAACATGTAGCACCCCCGATTTTTACCACAATATATAATATAAAAAATTAGAAATAACACCGCAAACGAATCGAAAAACGGATGTCAAATAGATATGTTCGAACTTGTGTCAGGACTTGGAAGTTCAGACACAAGCCAAAACTTAAAACCAGTGTTGTCCGAATGTTGAAGTTCGGACGCCAGTTCCGATAGAAAGTTATTATGTGGTCCAAACATGTGTACAAATGTTGAAGTTCAGACACTAGTCCTAACAATTTTTCCCTGGGTGTGTTCGAACTTCCATCCAAACGTGTAAGTTTGGACTAATGCCGAGACTTACGCTCAGACTTGTCCTCGCTTACTGTCCGAACATGTAAGTTTGGATAGATGTTCGGACACCTCATTCTTTAGAATCCAATTTCAGCTCGGGACCTGTCCGAACTTGTATGTCCGACAGACGTTCGGACAGGTCCAACAGTGCAAAATCAGGCACAAAACTTCCTTATTAACATACTTCAATTCAATATTGTCAATTGCAAATCGATTAAGAGAAATTTTCACAGTAAATCAGTGCCAAAATAAGTCACAAAAGATCACAACAGAAATGAATAAATCTGGGATATTACCGCCACACCCATGGTGTTAAGGCTATCCACCTCTCCAAAACAACTTGAAGAACAAGTTCCAAATCAAACGGCAACATTAATTTAATCTCAATCCTCAATCAACAACAATGTTAACCATTAATCAGTCTAACATATATTCCTCAGTGGTGACGCATTCCCCAATCCCCCGCCATATTCATCAATATCTGATCAGCATCAGAAAATACACAACAACACAGAAAAGGATCACACAAATCAGATAAAACGGAGTAAACCACTACTTTGCAGTGTAAAATTTATTTTATTTGGGAAGCACTAGTTAGTTCCTCACAACAGTTAATCACAACCAATATCTAGTACTCCAATATAACGAATACCACAACACAACCAGAGTATGGGATCCTTTCACCGGCAACCAAATATTCACCAACAAACACCCAAACAAGTGGGGCCATAAATATATAATTTTCACCAACGAACACCCAACCAAGTGGGTTGCATAATACAATTCCACCTCACTCTAAGTCCTTAGGTGTTGACACCTTTCTAAGGGTACTTCCGACCACGAAGAAGTAGATCTATTAAGCTTAAACTGCGATGTAGTGGTCGCAGCGTAAAATGTTCCATTCAATGTACCATTGTGTACAAATAATCCCAGTGAAAGTCTCCAAAATCCAATACTACCAAATCTAGATAATATACCCATCTTGTTCCATAAATTCTCCAAAGGTAATAAAACACTAAATTCCCCATCCATTCACAAGGTGTTGCACCAATCAAATCAAATCATCCAACAATTCACGAATATTCTCACTAAACAGTTTAGCGAACATAGTAGCTTACCTGGAACCCACGCTCACCATGAATCAGGAATCACAGAACGCTAGAAATCACCGCCGATGAACTCGGGATCTTGAATTTAACCCAATCATATAATTAATCCTCTACTAAACAACCAATTCATAATTTCTAAAACTCTTACTACGATAGATAGACTTACCCTTCGAATTAGCTTGAACCAGCAATAGAGACGAGAAAGTTGTGTGAGAGGAAGAAGAATAAGTTGAAGTGAAGTGAGGCGCAGAGAGAGAGAGAGAGAGTGAGTTTGAAATGTGAATAGACAGGAAAGAGGAAAAATTAGGAAAAGAAAATTAGGAAAAGAAAAGAAAATGAGATAAGGAAAAGAAGGAAAATAAAATAAGATTTAATCATATCTTACTTATTTCGAATTTCTTTATCCTTATTTAAAGAAATAATACCAAATTAATCATTATCATCCCAAAATCCACCAATTATAAAAAACCATATTTAGTCCAACATAAATGTGTATTATATGCTCAAATTTAATCAAAATTTTATGGGTATTTCATGACAGCTCTACACAAAATAACACTTTGACAAAGCTTCCAAGCAAATAACTTAACTCACGGGGGAAGAGCTCGTTTGCTGAATCTCTTCATAGCAACGCCAATCATGGAGCCCGACGAGGATGATACTCGCTAGATAAAGGATATATTCCTAGCCATGAAGTAGGCTGACTTAACTGTGAACTGTCCATTCTTCATCCATCCCCAACTCCAACCGTCTAGTTTTTGGAAGGAGGGGAGGACAATACTTAGGATGGTATTACAGTCATCTTTTGAGAACCAATTATGACCCTCCCAACGTTCCATGATCGATCTTGTGTGTTGATTATCCAAGCCACATTACCATGGTCCCTGGAAAGAGGGGGAAGCTTCCAATTCCAAATTTTACCGTCTCTCTTGTTAAGGAGCCACCGATATGTAAGATGAGTGATAAGTGTAAAATATACAGACTTTTGAGGGTTTAATTGACCTATTATTCACATTACTTTTGGATAATATTTCTCACTTATCATATGTTTTTCCTTATATTTATGTTTTGATGTGAATTGATACATTTTGTGTCAAGGTGTAGGAAAAGATCTTGGAAATGCATAGATTATTTCACAAAATCTTTGCAACACAACAAATGACAAGCAAAGCGGAGTCCGAATGAAGAATCCAAGCCCAAAACAAGTTGGCCTATTGACTTGACCAAACATTAGAGGCGGATACAGAGGGGGGCTAGGGGGGCTCCAGCCCTTGAAATTTTTGAAAATTTGTAAAATGTTCCTATAAATTTAAAAAATACAAAATAACATAATGTTTTATAGGATGATAGTGTCAAAAATTTTTTAGCCCCGCTTAACAAAATTCCTGGATCTGCTACTGCTAGATATGAGTCCAGACTTGCAAGTTTGAACAGACACTGAAACTTCCCTAAAACGAGTCCGGACATGCAATCTGGACGCCGCCTTCAAAAGTAAAAAATACAAGTTTTTAAGAGATAAAAATCTCTATTTTTGATATAAAAAGGCCCTTAGGGTTGGAAAAACATGAACTACTCATGCCGTATGCCTCTTGAGGCTGTGGCTCTGCTCCTCCACTAACCCGCACCACAATTCCACCATTGTTAGAACACAGAAGCTCTGAGGAGGAAGATAACACAAAGGCACGTGACGGCGAAAGGCGGAGCGGAGATATTCAAACCGGAGTTTCTTCTTCCTTTTTATCTAATCTGTTCAATGCATTCTTCTTATATTTTTCCGGTTTATATTAGATTCATGCTAGCGTAGTTAGTCTAAATCCCTGGATTGGGGTAGCAAACCGGGTTTTCATACTTGTTTTGTAATCTCTTCTATGATTATTAGTGCAATAGTTTAATTCCTATTCTTCAAGTGCTTTAATCTTTTGATCAACTATTAAAGCAATATTTTAGTTTTCTAATCAACACGCGAGAGCTGAGATAGATAACAAGACATCAGAAGTTAAACTGAATTAACGACTAGAAGCATGATCCTGCCTATAGGTTAATCTGTCTCCAATAGAAGCTGTTCTTATACGATTGGTTTGTATCCGGATTAGAGCATTAGTCTGTTGCTAGTTCTAGCAACTGGTTAGGATTCATTAGACTTAGCCGTTGACGAATTATTTATAGTTTATGAGTTTATTGCATAATTAGGGGAGAGTTTATTAATAAATTTAGATAGTGAATGTTTGCATAACAATCAGTGATGCTTCCTAGGATTTAGAGTTTTGATCTTTATTTATTTGCTTAGTTTATTTTGATTGTTTTATTATATTTGTTTATTGAGTCAGTATTTTAATTGAATTAAGTAAACCTGAAAAAATGAAGTTTCATGTTTTCTTAGTTTAGTTTAGTTTCTCCAGTTAGATTAATAAATTGTCAGTTAATTGAACGAGATCCTTGAGATTGACAACCCCACTTAATTCACTATTTCACAAAACGATAGGTACACTGCCTAGGTAGAGATAGTCACATATTTCTACTACAAGTTTTTGGTGTCGTTGCCGAGGACCTCTGACACATTTAATTGGTAATTTTGTTTATTTAATTGAGATTTTATTTTAGTTTTTCTTTTTAGTTAATTTATATTTAGTTGCTTTTCTTTAATTTTGTTTAGGTTTTTTTCTTTATACTTTTGTTTAATAAATTGATCTTAGTTTTATTTTAATTTAAAAGGTCTATTTCTTTTATATTTTTATTGTGATTTTCTCTAGTTTGTTCATTCTATTTATTTTTTGTTTTGTTGTTTTTATTTTAATTTTTTGCTTATTTGTTTTATTTTATTTATTTTAGCAATTTTCTTTTGTTTTTATTTTTATTTTCTTTGTTATAATTGTTTTTATTTGTGTTAGGATTTGTGTTTCCTTTCTATTTTATTTCTATTTTAGTTTTGCTTTTTATTCTTTGTTTTTTTATAGGCTAATTTCTCACAATGAAGAGCGACAAGGATGGTGTGAGAAGATTGTTGGTAGAACTGGAATTGAAGCGTGTGTAGAAGGAGATATCTTCTTATCAAAGATTGGTTACGGATTACCGACCACCTCAACAATCTAATCGAGAACCTTACTGGTAGGAAGTTTTGCAGAATAGGCCGTAATACAATAAAGATCAATTGAGATATCATATGCTCAATCAGAATAGGCCGCAAAGTTACTACCAACCACCACAACAACAATCTTATCTAGATACTTACTCGTGGGAGGTTGAATAGACTATTCCATAGTACAAGGAAAATCAGTTGGGGTATTATTATTTCAATCAGAATAGACAACAATTAGCACAGGGGCTAGACGAATTCCTCCTGAGTTAGGCCGAGCCGTTATAAGAGATTCAAGCGGTGACTCCAAGGAGTGAAGATTGATTCGAGCCAGATATTTTTGAAGTCAAGGAGTCTGATGAAGAAATTGAGCAACACATCAGGAGTGCATTATTTGAAGAAGAGGTGGAACTAATATTTAACAATTTGTGTTCCCCTCCCTCTAATCAAGAACCTTACTGGTGGAAAGTTTTGCAGAATAGGCCACAACACAATGAAGATCAATTGGGATATCATATTCTCAATCAGAACAGACCGCAAAGTTACTACCAACCACCATAGCAACAATCTTATCTAGATACTTACTCGTGGGAGGTTGAATAGACTATTCCGTAGTACAAGTAAATCGGTTGGGGTATTATTATTTTAATCAGAATAGACAACAATTAGCACAGGGGCCAGACGAATTCCTCCTAGTTATGCCCAACCATTAGAAGAGATTCCAACGATGACTTCGAGGAGTGATGATTGATTCGAGCCAGATATTTCTAAAGTCAAGGAGTCTGATGAAGAAATTGAGCAACACATCAGAAGTGCATTATCTGAAGAAGAGGTGGAACAAATATTTAACAATTTGTGTTCCCTCCCTCTCCAACCCAACACAAGAGGAGCAACTAGTATTCGAAGATATTTTTCCTACACTTATCTGCGAGCCAGTAGAGGCACAAGTTGTGGACAATTTCATAGAGGGTGAAGAGATTGAAGCGTCTACCACAATTGTCTGCCAGAATAATTTTTCCATTGAGCCTCACCAATCGGAAAAGAATATTGATATTTTCAAATCTGAGGAGAAAGCACCACCACCGACTGGTCATCAATCTCACCTCCAGGAGTCTCACCAATGGGAGGACGAGTTTCAGGAAAAAGAACCATCTGCTCCTGATCTTCTACTAGAACTACGTTACCAGCAATATCTCCTCAAACACCAGGTTTTGTGGAGTATTGACTTTCCTATTTTTTGCCGAGGTAACACTTTATTTTGATCCAGGTGGTTTGATAATGATTACTGCCCAATTTGTTTTACTGTCAAAGTTGTTGTCTAGTTTTATATTTGATCCGGGCTAACGAAGCGGGAGTCTAGCCAAAGACTATAAAGACAGAGAACTAACTAGGAGGCGACCCAGTGGTTAAATTTATATTTTATTTTTGTTTTTATTTTGGTAGTTTTACATACTGAATTAATTTCTTTTCTTAGTCTAATATTATTTTCTTTCATTCAGAAGTGGCAGTGGTGCCCGTGCTTTTAATGCAACATTTTTTAGCATTTTGTGGTAGTTTTGTGAGTGTGTGTACGTGAAATTCTTTTTTTTTTTTATGGTGTTTGCTATTCTCCGAGGTTGGAAACTTGCTTGGACGCAAGTGTGAATAACGATGATATCCCCATTGTTCGAGCTTAAGTGTGAGGAAGGAAACCTCCCTCAATCTACGATATCAGTGGAGTTTCAGATTCTCTTTATTTTTAATGTTTGTGTTCAGCCTATTATGACTTAAATGATTAATGATTATTATTAATCCATGAAATCTAAATGAATCCTTAATGAGTCCGGCATATTTTGAAAGCTTTTTTCTTGGTTTTTTTTGTTTGAACAATGAGAACATTGTTCCTCTTAAGTGTGAGGAAGTAAAATCACTTCTCTTGCTTTTATTGTCTTCTTGCTTTGAGAGAATCACTTCTCTGAGTGCTTATAAATATCAAATTCTTGGGTGAAAATGTTTGTGGATGAAAATGAGCCAGGTGACAACCTCAAGAATTCTCTTGCTTAAAGCTGTTTGGCTAATCTGACTTGTTTTTATTCAAATTAATTATGTTTTCACTGAAATTCGGTGGATTAGCTAATTGTGTAAACTTAATTGGTTTATCTTGGTGATCTTAGGGATGTTGTGAAAGTTTAGATAAGTCAAGGTACTACTCTGATCTTAATTGAATTTATGAACCGGAACAGACCTCTTTTATCCGGTTATTAAGTCCTTGGGGTGCTTCATCACCCATCTACCTAAGGTCTCGTGATCTAAGATAGAAGTCCCAACGACGATACAGGGATAAAAAGAAAATTCTGGGGGATGAAAACGATTGCGCAAAGAATGAGAAAACAATTATGCATAGAAAAGAAAAATTCTTAATGCTAAATGTTCAATGTAATTTTATTATTTTGATCATGAGTGCGTGGTGTTGAAAGATATTGCGGAATATGACTTACTTCACACCCCTTGTCATCCACAGGTTAAAAATTGGTGGAAATCCCAACTATCCTATATTTCGTTTATGCAATCAAACTTCTCCACGCTTTTACATAATTGTTCTTTTTCAGTGTTTGCAAAAACTTACAACTAAGAGCAAGATTATTCTTTTGATTTCTTATTCGCTTGATTTCATTTTACACTTACTCGATCCCGAGGTTTGATGCTATGGCCTCAGAGATAGTTTTATTCATTATTTGCTTGAGGAAAAACGAAAGCTAAGTGTGAGGAAGTTTGATAAGTGTAAAATATATAGACTTTTGAGGGTTTAATTGACCTATTATTCACATTACTTATGTTTCTCCTTATACTTATATTTTGATGTTAACTAATACATTTTATGTGTCAAATGTAGGAAAAGATCTTGGAAATACATAAATTATTTCACAATCTTTGCAACGCAACAAACGACAAGCAAGGCGGAGTTCGAATGAACAATCTAGGCCCAAAACAAGTTGGCGTATCGACCTGTCCAGACATGCGTCCGGACATGAAGTATGGATGCCGCCGTCAGAAGTTGAAAATACACATTTTTAAGAGATATAAATCTCTATTTTTGATATAAAGCAGCCCCTAGGGTTGGAAGAACATGAACTACTCATGCCGTATGCCTCTTGGGGCTGCGGTTCTGCTACTCCACTTACCTGCATCATAATTCCACCATTGTTAACAGCACACCGGAGCTCTAAGGAGGAAGATAACACAAAGGCATGTGATGGTGAAAGGCAGAGCAGAGATCTTCAAACCGGAGTTTCTTCTTCCCTTCTATCTAATCTGTTCAATGAGTTATTCTTCTATTTTTCCTGTTTATATTAGATTATTGCTAGCGTAGTTAGTCAAGCTCCTCAGATTGGGGTAGCAAACCGGATCTTCAGATTTATTTTGTAATATTTTCTCTGATTATTAATGCAGTAGTTTAATTTATGTTCTTCAAGTGCTTTAATATTCTGATAAACTATTAAAGCAATATTTGTAGTTTTCTTATCAACACACGAGAGATGAGATAGATAAAGACATAGGAAGTTAAATCAGATTAACGACTAGAAGCATGATCCCCCCTATAGGTTAACCTGTCTCCAATAGAAACTATTCTTTATGTGATTTGTTTGTTCCCTGATTAGAGCATTAGTCTGCCGCTAGTTCTAGCAACTGGTTAGGTTTCGTTAGACTTAACCATTTATGAATTATTTATAGTTTCTAAGTTTATTGCAAATTTGGGGAGAGTTTATTAATAAATTTAGATAGTGAAGATTTGTAGAACAATTGGGGGTGCTTCCTTAGATTTAGAGTTTTGATCTTTATTTATTTACTTATTATATTTTGATTGTTTTATTATATTTGTTTATTGAGTCAGTATTTTAATTGAATTTAATAAACCTGAAAAAGTGACATTTTCTGTTTTCTTAGTTTAGTTAAGTTTCTCAGTTAGATTAATAAATTGTCAGTTAATTGAGCGAGGTCCCTGAGATCGACAACCCCACTTAATTCACTATTCTACAAAACGATAGGTACATTGCATAGGTAGAGATAGTCACACATTTCTGCTACAACAAGTTGTACATCTATCGCCTATAACCCTCCTAGCACCAACCTTAAGAAGGTTGAGAGTACCCCAAATAGATCTTCATAATGGGCTTAGCTTAGCCCCAAATCTAGCATTTAGAATACAGCCTGGGGAGTATTTAACCGAGATAACCTGGGAGTCAAGAAGATATGGTTGTTGAAGGAGGCACCATCTCTATTTGGCTAATAAAGCATCATTAAAGGCCCGAATATCATGAAATTCCAGACCTCCATCATCCATACTATTGCAACGATCATCCCACTTATGCCCCGGGATACCCTTTTGACTTAATGATCCCGACCACCATAACTTTCTAATAATACATTGGATTTCTTTGATAAGGGATTGAGGGAGATGAATAACTCCCATCACATAAGAGGGGATATCCTATAAGACTGATTTGATGAGAATGCCCCTGGCTGCTTGGGAGAGAGTACGGTCCCAACATTAGACTCTCTTGCAAACTTTGTCTCTTATGTATCACGAAAACATGATTCTTGTGTACCTACTGAGCTAGGGAAGCCCATATATAATCCAAGGTCATTAACTTCAACTCCATTAATATTAGAAATCTCCCTTCTGACATTGAAGTCCGTTTATCTGAGAATATAAGGCCCGATTTGACCTGGTTCATGCATTGTCCGGACGCCTCATGAAACTCATCAATGATTTGCATAATCCTCCTGGTATTATCAATATTAGCATGAACAATGATAACACAGTCATCCGCGAAGAGAAGATTGGTGATACCAAAATTCAGCCCGCACATGGAGAAGCCTCTAATCGTCCTAGATTGGGTAGAGGTGCAATGACTTGAAGATAGAGCCTCAGTGCAGCAGACAAAAAGAAAAGGTGAGAATGGGTCTATTTGCCTTAGGCCTCTTTCCGGGTAGAAGCTTTGACCAGGATAACCATTGATGAGGACTGAGAAGAGGCAGTAGAGATGCAGTAGAGATACATTTTTTGACAATCTTAATCCATCCCAAAGAATCACCGTACAAAGGCCCATTCTACCCTATCAAATGCTTTCGCCATGTCACGTTTAAGGGCGAAGTGACCACTCCTGGTGGCATTAGAACTCTTCATATAAGCTCATGAGCAGTAATGACATTACCAAAAATTATAGCCTACCTGGGACAAAGGCTTCTCGATTCTCCAAAATGACAAAGCTCATAGCATTCTTGACACAATTGGTCATAACTCTAGCAACCACCCTATAAAGTGTGTTACATAAGGAGATAGGCCAGTAGTCACTGATAGAAGTAGCTCCACTCCATTTCAAAATTAGAAAAATATACGTAAGATTCAGGCTTATCAGCATAGAATCCTTGATAAGGATCTCTGAAGCTAATTCCACAAAGTTATCCTCAATGGCATCCCGGAAAGAGTTGATGAAAACTTCGTTAATTCCATTTGCCCCCCGGGCCTTTCTAGGGTGCATTTGTTTAAGTGTCGAGATAATTTCCTCCCTAAAAAAGTCTTGCCCTTGAAGATCAAAGAGATGACGCGTAACCCGATCTTTGACACAAGCCAAGAGGTGAGGATTTTGCTGAGGTTGAGTGGATCAAAAGAGGTCAAAAAAGTGGTTATATGCTAAGCTCTCAATGGAATTCCAGTCAGAGGCGACCATTCCGGTATTGTTTCTCAATCCCATGATGAGGTTCTTGCAGCGTCGGCTTGAAAATTGTTGAAGAATAAAGAAGTGGCGCGGTCTCCTTCTTGCACCTATTCCTGTATAGCTCTTTGGGCCCATCGTGTTTCCTCCCGAAGGAGAAGAATATCAAGCTCCCGATTGAGATGCCTCCAGCGGTCCAATGAGCTAGGGTAGGTGGTAGGCTGGCTACAAAGTTAATTTCATCCTATATCTCCTTGAGCTGCCTACTCTCATCCAAAAATTTGACTTCCTTAGCGTTTAAGAACACTACCACCGAAAATAGCAATGCTGTGAAAGTTACCTCGACAATTCCAACTATTCCAAAAGTCATCAACAATTTTCTTGCATTCTGGGTCGTTGACCCAAAATTCCTCTAAACGGAAAAGACGAGGCCTCCAACGAAGCACAGGCTAAAGATTTAGCTTAATCAGCCGGTGATCCAACCGCCCCCATCATAGGTGAACATTATGAGCCGAGGGGAAGATATTTAGCCGGTTGTGAGTCACAACAAATTGATCAAGATGACTTCGGGTGTTGGAATGGCCCCATTGTTTGTTCGTGAAGGTGCATAATCACCCAGAAAACCCATATCAATCAAATCACAATTGCTCAAGCAGTTTCGAAATGCTACCATACACCCACAATTACGGTCTCTCAGGACCCGTTGCTCATGTCCTAACAAAATCTCATTAAAATCACCAAAACAAGCCATGGCTAGGCGTTAGATTCACATAGATTACCAAAGAGAGATCACGCTCTGCACCCATCACAGGCGTTTGGCTAGCCATAAATACATGTACATCGCCATCCTGAGCCCATACCTCATTCAATCCAGTAGTGGATGTGATGAGCTATGAAGGAGCAGATCTGAATTTCAATTGTATCCCACCCAAAGAGTGTAATTCTGCCACTTCTTCCAGTACTATCAACGATGAAGCTCTTAATCCATGGCGGCGCCTACAGAATTGGGACATTTCCGCTCGAGATCGTTGTGTCTTGGTGAGGCAAAAAATGTCAAGGGATTGAGAGTGAATGACGTCTGTGACCCATCGGATGATTGAGGGAAGCCCAAGACCCTGACAATTAATTACCAAGATACTCATGGAGTGCGGAAAGATGACAAAGTAGAAAAAATAATCCCGAAGGAATAGGAGAGATGGGCAAGAAAACTGTAACCAAAGCACTTGAAACTTAATTTGTAACGAGATTGTGGGAAGAAGAGCGCGAGGATGAAGAGTTGATAAAGGTGAAATACATCTATTTTTAGGGCTTTAATTCTTCATATTTCCATAGCAATTCATGTCGTATTTCTCACTTATCATATATTTTTCCTTAGATTTATGTTTTAATGTGAACTCATACATTTTATGTGTCTTATGTAGTGAAAAGTCTAGGAAATTCATAGATTAGCTCATGAGGATTCCAACACAACAAACGGGAAGCGAAACGGAGCTATGCAAACGGTTATATTGATGTATTAAAAGCTAAGAAATAATCCTAGTGTGGAGGGTGATTTTTCGGTATGAGGGGGGGTCTATCTAATTCGGGTCCTGACTAAGAAGCCTAGATCCTAAATATTTTCCATTTTGTGGAGGGTGAAAACCCGTTATTCATGGCAGCCCTCAAATACCTACTAAATCGTCCGTCTTTCCCAGAAAGCATGAAGGGGAGTGCAAGTGTGCACTACACCCGCTCTCGATGGGCTCCACGCGGACTTATGCCATAAGGGCGGAAATTGACTAGAGTCGCCACCTAGTTTGACCTAAGGAACTAGGAAGGGAGGAGAATGGTTCTAAGAACCGTTAATTGACTCTGTGATTTGCATACGGATTGGACTTATCTGGCCATACCAAAGATTCTGTGAGGGTTCGCACTGGGTTACACCCCTTAGAAGTGGCGACGACCACGACTTCGGATTGGTGCCCGAGGAAACC
Organism: Limonium bicolor; assembly: GCA_023374045.1. NCBI lineage: Eukaryota > Viridiplantae > Streptophyta > Magnoliopsida > Caryophyllales > Plumbaginaceae > Limonium > Limonium bicolor. The sequence goes on along the minus strand of CM041779.1, from coordinate 14,402,291 downwards.
TTGGTCTCCAATTGTCGGGATTGTCTTCTTTCAAAACCTTTTTAGAGAGATTCATTTAAAAGCTAAGGATATGATTAGGACAGGAGGAGAGAAAACGAGTGGATGAGACGAGCTTTTCTGCCAAGCTGGCGCCAAGAAGAAGAATTAATGAATTCGAATGGGTATAGAATAAAAGATTAGGAGCCTGATTTTATGAGTTGAAGAAATCAAGGGTTTGTGGGAGTCATGGGGGATTTGGATGTTTGTCAGACATGAAAGCCACCTTAGAAGGGGAAAAGGGGTTTTTGATTGGAATGGGGTCGCACCCTAGATGGGCTGCCTACGTACTCAACTCTCTGTTGAGATCAGACCTTACGTAGTTCACGAGTTTTGGGATTTTGGAGATTTTGGAGTTTTGAAGGTTTTGGAGGTGTTTGGAGTTTTGGGAAGTTTCGGGTTTGAAATGAGATGATAGTGGACTGAATTGTTTGGAGGATTGATTGTCAAAATCGTCTCTCTTAAAGTTTTTTATAAAACCGAAAATTCATTTTTTTTTGTTGAAAAAGGGCGGATAATCCCGAGGGATTACCCTATGTACCCCCTCGAACACGACACTTAATTAATGGTAAGTACCGAGGCTCGAAAGATGGGGCAATGAATTTATGTTGAAAAAATAGGATTCAGAGAGAAACACCATGAATGAGATGTTCTCGGTCGAACCCTAATAACGTCTCTAACTCCCGGGTTTAAAACGTTAAAAACTGAAAACATTGAAATCGAGCGGAAGGGAGTTAGACGATCCTAAAATCCCGGCTGCGACTAGGAAGATCGTTACTTCCCTAGCACCCCGCCTTGTACAAATCTAGGCTGCAATTGGGGGAGGTTTGTCACCCTAATGCCCCGCCTAAAGAGATCCAGACTGCGACAAGGGATGTGGCGACCCCAGTGCCCCACCTCGGATTTTTATTCGGAAAGGGAGACAAGTGATGTCTAACTAGGAGGAAAGTGTTTTGAAAGTGTTAGACATGTCATGTTCCCCGAAAGCGGTTTAGTTTGAGTTTGAAAACTGAGTTGGAAAACTTTTGATGTTGTTCGGAATTCTCGGCAAAGAAACACTGATTTTGAGAAATGTTTTTAGGAGAAAACTTTCTGTATATGTGAGAAGAACTTTCTGCATTTGAGAAGAGTTTCCTGTGATGTGAGAAGAATTTTTCCTTTAAAATTCCATAAAATGGTTTCTTTGCAGATTTGATGAAATTTGAATGAAAAGATTGTCTGAAACTTGAGAAAGGAGATTTTTTTGGATTTTTTTGGAGTTTGAACAGGATTTACACTGAGTTTGAATCGAATGCATTAAGTTTGAATTGGATTGGGCCGAGTGAATTGGGTTTGGATTGAATTTTGGTTGGGGTTGGAAAATGAGGCGGGTCAAAGTTAGACCGAGTCAAAGTGGGATCGAGTCAAAGTTGGGTCAATGTCAAACTTGGGCTGGTCAAAGCTCGGATTGGTCAAAGTTTGGGCCTTGGTCAAAGCTTGGTCATGGTCAAGGTTCAAGTCAAGGTCAAAGCTTGGGTTGGTCAAAGTTGGACCGAGTCAAAGTTAGAAGTTTGGGCCTTGGTCAAAGGTGGAAGTTTGGGACTTGTTTGGGCCTTATTTGGGCTTTTGGGCCAAATTGGGCCTTGGGCTAATGAGTTTTGGGCAAGGTTTGGTTTGGGCCAAAGCTGGCTATGGGCTGAATCGGGATGTGGGCCGAGTGGGTTTTGGTTGTGCTTGGGCCTCGGATTGGGCTTGGGCCTCGCATTGGGCTTGGGCCTTGTTCAGATTTGGGAAAAGTGGGCCTTATTTGAGATTGGGAAAATTGGGTGTTGGGCCGATTTGTGATTGGGCCTAATTGTGGGCCAAATATTGGCTTCGATTTTGAATTGATCTTGGGCTTGAATTTTTTTGAATTGGAATTTTTTTCTCTTTTTTTTATTAACATAATAAGATGTGGTTTGGGTTTAGGGTTTATCCAATTTATTAGGTGGGACCATGGCTCACCTAAATCTCTGGGTTTACCCTCTATCCTAAGGCATGGTCCTAAAGGATTATAACTATGGCTTAAATAAAGATAACAATAATAAAACTAAATTAACAATTACAAAGAAATAAATATAAAGCGATACATGTGAGATAAAAAACAAAGATATTCACAGAACAATTACGATAGACGGTCAAGCAAACTTTAATGGAAAGAAAAAGATTGCTAACCCCAAATCCAAGAACGTAATTATATTTACCTCACTCTTTTTTTGGTAAAAAAAAAGCCCCAACCCTTGAGTCAATTTTTACAGTTCAAAACACCATAACAAATGAACCAGGTTTATTATGCAACCGAATCAATTAAAATTAGCAAGCAAAAGTTGAAAAAAAAAACAACAACAACTCAAGTGCTGACTGATTAATGAAATTCGGATTGAATTGTCATTTCCTTTCATTATTTTTTCAAACCTAATTAAATGGTTAGGCTGAATCAAAGTGGGCTAATGGTACACGCACGAACAGGTATTGCAAAAGCGAGAACAATGCTTATCACCATGAATATACACACTGAAGCGCACGGATTACGATGAAGCAGCAATAAAAAGCTACAGATAATAAAGCCCAATTAAAGGAAAAACTACATGCTACTACAAGTTCGGGTAATAACAATATGTGTACCGCAAAAACAGAGATGGGAAACAAAGCAAAGCCAGACGGTAATGTAAATTCACTTGAACGAGTTTGCAAATTCTTTCAGATTAAAGTTAATGCTGAACCGAAGAAGTGAATATGAGAACGAACTTCTTCCATGAGAAGCTGTTGTAGAGCCAATCCCACCACCATGGCCAACCTTCAAACCGAAGGCCAGCTTCAAACAAAGACCTCGTGTGCAAACCTCAAACCGACCTTAGTACGTTGTGTACCTCAGCCAAGAAACACAGAGAAACAAACAAGTAAAAAGGAGCCCAGTATTGCAAACGAATCGGGTCACAAAATCGGTGCACCCAGAGACCAATGTTAGGGTCAGACAAATAGTGATAGATGAGTAAACTATTTTCAGACTTTAATTAAGTGTAGTGGAAAAATCAGAAACTACAAGGGATTTAAAAAGCAGTGTGAATCAGTTTCGGATTTAAGCGCCAGCCAACCGATTTTACTTAACAAATTTAGAACAAGATTAGATACTAATCTTCCAGCAAAAACTCACGAGCGACCAGTTGAAATCGGAATGCAGTGAGACCGAAATAATCAACGAGCAAAAACAATGTCCGATACTAAGATGGACCAGGGTGGTTTTCGACTTCCAATGAACAGATAGTCACAGCGGTGGTCGCTACTTACCGAGAACGAAGAGAAGATGAACGGAGGCGCAGCTCTGGTCCTTATTCACTGGTTTGGGTTGCAAAATTTTGGGAGCGAACAGGACTGAAGAAGGGTGGAGCATCTATGCTTTCGGGTTGCCGGTTGGAGTTGTAAAATAACCGGCTAATAGCATGGAGAAGGAGCAGGGCTTGTGCTCTTAATTCGCCAGTGAGGTTGTAAAATTACCGGCGGGGAGGAGAAATGAAAGTGGCGCACAGCCAGTGTGCTCCCGTTCGCCAGTCAGGTTGCAAAATTTCGAGGATGAAGAAGGTGGTGGCGGCCGGGAGTTAGGGTTTGTTTTCTTCAGAGGAAAAATGAAGCAGGGTGAAGATGATGAACATCATCGGCTCCAAAAATTAGATGCGGCTAGGATTTTCCTTTGTATTTCAGAGATGGAAACCGTGAGAAGAGGAGGGTGAGGTTGTGATAATGGAGACGACTGGAATGAGTTGGAGAATGCTTCAATTTCAGCCATGGAGATTGGCATATTTCAGAGAGAGGAGAGGAAGAACGAAGGCTTGGAGACGGGATTTTATTTTTCCATGATCTGAAATCTCGATGTCTCTGTCGAAGATGACCGTGAAAATGTCGATAAGAAAAGAGTAACCAAGCTCGGCGGCTACTGTAGGGTTTTGTTGTTGTTCTTCTTTTATAAAAGAAAACTGGGCTCTATAAGAGGAGAGTCCGCAGATTTTTTTAATGGGCTGTCTTAAACAAAAGTGGGCTTCATTTGGATGTGGGTTATAAAGAAGAAAATGGGTTTGAGTTTGGGTTGCTGAGTTTGACTAAATACTGGACTAAAACCAAGCTTGGTCCACTGAATAAAGAGAAAGGAAAATGACCACCATAATAGAACTTCATACAAAATTGAGGGAGAGAAAATAAAGGCTATAACTCGACATGAGTAAAATCATCAGAAACATATATGCAGAGTAAGACTAAAAGGGTAGTCAATAAAAATAAAATGTTTTACTTACAAAATAACAACATAAAAAAAGATAAAATAATATAAGTAAAAAAAAGTAAATGAAATACCCACGACTAAGGAAATAAACATGAAAATAACCAAATAGATAAATAAATAAAAGGGTAAGTCTAAAACAAATGATTGTTTGAAAATTTCTGGAAAAAAGGATTCTTCTAAAATGCTTGAAAAATTGGTTTAAAATATTGTCGTAAAACAATGGTTTCATTTTGGCACGCATGTTAATATGTTTTGAAAAAAAGAAAGGCGACGACCCCTCTTATTGTATTTATGATTTCGGATTTTGCTTTATGGGGTGAGAATTTTTGGTGTCTACACCTAGAAAATAACAAATCAACAGACAGTCGGGTTGCAAAAATCCCGGTCGTAGTAGTATAACAATTTAGAAGCAACCAGGTGTCAATCCACGGGACTTGAAGAAAATAAGTCTAGCCTAAGACAATCGTTAATTCAAAAGGGGTTTGTTTTTGTTTTGGGATTTAAATAAATAACAAGAACGAGATAGTTAAAATAACAGACATGAAAATAAATAACAGATAAAATAAAGTGATAGATGATATGGATGAGCAGGACTCTGGGTTCAGGTTAAAACCGTTTGATCAATTAAGTCTACTGGTTAATTAAAGACAGATTGACAAAATTCATAATATTTTCTTAAGAGCTAAATCATAGTCTCAGAAGAACTCGTTCACCAGAAATGCAGGGCCTAGTCTAGACTCGAGCAGAAAACGTATGTAAACGGATTAAGTACGAAGAAAAATAATTTGTGTCTGAAGGGATAATTAATTAATCCAATCAATTTATCCACAGATATACAGATTAACTCAACCTATCTATTTATCACTTGGTCAGATCAAAATAGATTTAGTAAAGCAGTTCAATAAACTCATGACATTTATTAAAAAGCGCAAGAATAACATTAACCGTAACAATCCGTAATTAATTAAAACCAGAAAATATAAATTACATAATTAAAACAAATTGAAATAAACCATTCCCCAGAGTAAATCCTCTAAACCGACATAATAAATAAATTGACAGAATAAGAAATCATCTTATCTGACATCCTGATATTGCTTTGTTATTTGGACTGATAATATGTCGTTTATCGGTTGAATAATGGAAAATGAGTGAATGTGTGTGTATGTCGTGTGATAATATATGGATGGGGGCGTGTGTGTTGGTGTGGGTGATCAGATGGAGGAGTGAGAATGGACAGGTGAATGAATGGGTGATTGGGTGTGTAGTAGTAGTGTCAACACACTACGTGCTGGATGTGTCTCGGATGTAAATAACATGTTCTATTTATAGAACTTGAGTACGTGGTTTATTGTGCTGGAGCGTATGATGGGTGGTGAAGGTAATGATGTTTTGTGATGATTAATGAAGTGGTTAAGTGGGTTGGAAAGAAAGATAGAAAAGGAATCAGAGCGTATGTATTAGTAGTAGTGGTTTGGAAAGTCTGGAATAGTGGGGCGGCGCTTAATCGTGAGATTATAATTGTTTACATATTCTTTTCTTCGCTCGTGCGCCTTCAGGATTACCGGATCTGGTCTGTCCGAGTTTATGTCCGCGTTGGTGTCCTCGTGCGGACGTGGCTCAAAGAGGCTGTCCGCGTTGGTGTCCGCGTGCGGACGTGAGTGTCCTGGTGAGTTCTATTCTTGTCCGCAAATCTATCCGCGTGCGGATGTGAGTGTAGAGAGGAGGAAACTCGATCTGAAGATGTCCGCGACTGTGTCCATGTCTGCCTATCCGGACACGTATCCAGACATGTGTAAATTTTCCTCTTTTTGTTCCAAAAGCTCTAAACTCCTTCCTAATCACGTTCTAAGCCAAAATAACATGAAAACAAGAAGGTAAATACATAAATTTAAGTAAAAGATATGGAAAACAAGGGTTTAAAGCACTCAAAAGATAGGTCAATAATCAGTGCATCAAGCTAAAACGAAGAATTTAGGCCCCACCGAAGTTGCGTCCGACCTTGCATCCGGACCTACAAGGCCGGACATAGGCCGAGGCAAATTGTACATATTTCCGGACAGCATTATAAGGCGCTCGGGACTTAGCCGGACACACATCCGGATGCACAAAATAGAAGAATCTCACGCGGACGACTTTTCAGAGACGTCCAGACTTGCTCATCCGGACGCAAGTCCGGACGCGGAAAACCAAACGGATCTCGTGATGTTTTTTATTAGAAAGGAAAAGATAAATAATTTATCAACACGATAGATTCGAAGGCTGCACTTATAAAAGGAAACAAGGGATTCACACCAGGGATCACGCCCAACAGAGGGGGCTTGGCCTCCACATTCATTCTCTTCAGATTCATCACACCACCACTACGTCTCTAGCCATAATCCAACACCAGACCACCATCTATCATCTGCCATCACCATTGTTCACCATACCACCTTCACCATCATTTGTTCAACGCCATTCACCACCATTACCATACCACCACCACTTTCTAATATTATTTTTGTTATAGTTTAATGTCGTTCTTTGTTAGTTGTGTTATTTTTGTAATTATGTTTGAGTAACTAGTTTAGCTCCCCGGGTTGGGGTAGCAAACAGAATCTTTATGTTTATTTTGTAATATTTTCTCTGATTAAAATTGCAGTAGTTTAATTCCTGTTCTTCATGCGCTTTAATCTTCTAGTTAATAATTAAAGCAATATTTGTAGCTTTCTAATCAAAATGCGACACTGAGATTAGTTAACAAGACATAGGAAGTTAAACCGGATTAACAACTAGAAACATGATTTGCCTATAGGTTAATCTGTCTTCAATAGGAATTGGTAATAAAGCAATTGGTTAGAATTGAGTTGGATATGGTTTACGGCTTGTTATTTCTGCCAGTTAGGATTCGTTGTACAGGGACCGGTCAACGAATTAATTAAGATTCATGAGTTTATTGTAGAATTAGGGAAGAGTTTATAAACAAATTAATAAAGTGAAGATTTGTAGAACAATCTGGGGTGCTTCTTTAGATTTTGAAGTTTCAATCTTTATTTCTTTATCTAATTTATTTTTCCTGTTTTATTATTTTATGTCAATTTGTTGATTCATTCTTTTTTATCAAATTAAGTAAAACCTGAAAAAGTGATATTTCCTACTCCCTCCGTCCCCTCTTGACCCTTGTTTACTGTTTGGATATGTCGTTTGACTTCAATATTTAACATATAAGATAATATAATTTCATAAATCTAAGTTTTGTAATTGATTCCTTATGTGATAAACTACATAATGCAAAACTTTATTTTATAAAATTAATTTATCTTATATGTTAAATATTGAAGTGGAAAAATGTGCCAAAAAGTAAACAAGAAGGTCAAAGTGGGACAGAGGTAGTATTTTCTTAGCTTAGTTTCTTAATTAGTTAATAAATTGTCAATTAATTGAACGAGATCCCTGAGATCGACAACCCCCACTTATTTCACTATTCCGCAAAACGATAGTTACACTGACTAGGTAAAAGTATAGTAACATATATTTCTACTAGCAAGTTTTTGACACCGTTACCGGGACATCTGGCACAACTAATTGACAATTTTAATCTAATTAATTTATCTTTTTTATTTTATTTTATCTCTTTTCTTTTATTTTTAAAATAGTTTTGTTTGCGTTCGATTTTGCCTGTTTCGATTACTTCAGTTTCATTTTTCTCGCCTTCGATTCTGCTTGTTTTGATTTTGTCTTTTCTTTTATTTATTTTGTATTTTGTATTTTAAACTTGATTCGACATAGTTATTTGATTGCGTGAGTTTTTTTTTTTTTTTGATAAACTTTGATTCTCTTTATATAACTAGAAAATAAACTGAACAACAAACAGAAATTATGGCTCCTTATCCAAGTTACACGCAACTTGGACACGAAAAGGAACATACAACCCTTTCCAAATCTGTATCTTATCAAAGGCACTATTAAACATCTTAGCAACAAGATAGGTAGGGTGATTGAAAGATTCAAAAATTGAACTCCAACTACAACTATCTAAGGAATAGCAAAGATTTTTGAAAGCTACCACATCCTGTCTCCCACCTTCTTCAATCTCTTCAAACCCAAGAATTTTGTGCTTCATCTCTTCACGGATATTATCAAAGCAGATGCAGTAGATACCCTCAGTGAGTGCAAGTTCTACTGCAATACGAGCTGCTTTTATCACCGCCAGATGCACCTTACAGGTGCTAATTATAATCTTGTTGAAAGCTAACAGAGGTGTACCTGTTGAATTTCTCAAAAGACCACCAATCTGTGTCGGAAAATCTTTCCTTTTAAAGACTTCAATACAGATAGAGGTGATACCTGTCAAAGGAGGCCGCCACGGCACCAGATTTCCCATAAAAGATTGCTGCAGGGAGGAGGGATCCGAATACGCTGCAATGAAAGCTTGATTATGCTCAATGACAGTCCACCAAGCCAGGGTAGAATCATGTCTACACTTGTTTCTTGCATCATAAATCACCCACATCATATTAGTCACTTCAGACAGCTTACTTTTTCCCCACTTTTTAGCTTTATAAATAAACCAGTCAATGATAGCTTCATTATCAGAGGTAGGAGTATCCTGGATATCAAGAACAGTAGTCCACAAGGAGGCCACAGCACAGCATTTAAAGAAACAGTGGGCTTGGGAGTCTCTATCACCACAAAAGAAGCATTCAGAAGGGCCCTGAATACGCTTCCCAATATTTCCTTGGCAAGGAGTTATACCATTGAGGAATTTCCAAAGAACTAACCTTGCTCTTGGAGGACAGAGAGAGTGCAGAATCTTCTTTTTGATGAGGGAGCATTGATTTTCTGAGGAAGACTGCCCCTGAATCTGAGATTGTTGGAGAAGTTGAAACCCTGATTTGACATTGTAGGTTTTATCCTTTGACGACATCCAGATCCATTGATTATCCTGAAAATTGATACCAGACTTGAGAAAAGGTATGTTCGGCACCAATGATTTCCAAATTGGGCTGTCCTTATAAGAAGGACCAGCTTGGGTTATACAATTATCAGGGAAATATAAGCTTTTCAAAGTGGCAGCCAACATAGAGTTAGGCTGCTCCAATACCCTCCATAACTGCTTTGTAAGAAGAGCTTTATTAAAATCTTTAAAGCTCTGAATCCCAAACCTCCCATATCATTCTCTTTGCAAACCTTCCTCCATTTCAACCAGTGCATAGGCTTAGTACTCTTATTACCTCCCCACCAGAAACCAGAGATGATGGAGTTAAGCTTATTTATAATAGTTTTAGGAAGAAGGAAGAGAGACATAGTATAACATGGGATGGCTTGAAGAACACTCATCACCATAATAGATCGAGCAGCTTGTGACATTGGCTTAATCCAAGAAGCGATTCTCTTCTGAACCGCTGTGATGATATACTCATAGATCTGAGATTTATTCCTACCAATCTTCAAGGGAAGGCCCAAATATCTAGAGAAGAAGGGGACTTGAACAACTCCCAAAGCATTTGCGAACTGCGTTTTGAGAAGCGGCATCAATTTCTTACTGAAAACAATCTCTGATTTCTCCAGATTCACTTGGTGCCCTGATGCAAGGAGGAACTTGTTCACATTGTCATTCAAGAACTTAACATTTTCGGGAGAGGCCACCCCAAAGAAAATGATGTCGTCCGCAAATGCTAGATGGGATATAGAAGGACCACCTTGCTTCATTTTGATACCTTTGTAGCCTCCTATCAAGTCAGAGTGATTGAGGAAACTGGTTAAGGCTTCCTGAACCAGAATAAAAAGAAGGGGAGACAAAGGATCTCCCTGTCTAATACCCCTCGACTGCCGGAACAAATGCCCAGGAGACCCATTTAGAAGGATAGCACATCTAACCGATGAGATACAGTTCATAACAGGAGTGAGCCAATTAGGGGGAAAGCCCATAGCAATCAAAATCTTATGGATGAAACTCCATTCTAACCTGTCATAAGCTTTACTCAGATCCGTTTTCAAAGCAAAGAAGCCTTTTTTTGAAGCTTGACTCCTCCCCATGAAATGAAGTAGTTCCCCAGCTAGAATGATATTGTCAGTAATCAGCCGACCTTTAACAAATCCAGATTGATTCTCTGAGATGATCGACGGAAGCATCTTTTGAAGTCTTCTAGCTAAAACTTTAGAGACAATTTTGTATGTGAAGTTACACAAAGCAATAGGTCTGAAATTACTCATCTCCACCGCTCCTTTAGTTTTTGGAATCAGAGTGATGAAGTAATCGTTGAACCCATCAGGTATAGGATCTCCTCTAAGAATAGCTAACACCGAGTCTGTGACTTGAGAGCCTACAATTTGCCAATAAGATTGGAAAAATTTTCCATTGAAACCATCTGGACCAGGAGATTTGTCTGCTCCAAGAAGCTTAGCTGCCTCCACCACTTCTGACTCAGAGTATGGCGAATTCAACTCATAGATGAAGTCAATAGACAATCTTCCTCTGACTGCATCCTCAAATATGGAATCCCCTCTAGGACAGGATGAGGTGAAAATATTCTGAAAATAGTCTCTAGAGATTCTTTCAAATTCTGACCATTTGTAACACATCACTTGGTTAGAGTCTTTGAGTCCGAAAATACTATTAGCTCTTAGATTGTAAGAAGCTTTTGAATGAAAGTAACTAGTATTCTTGTCCCTGATTTCACCCATGAGTCTCTAGACCTCTGTTTCCACCAAATCTCTTCTTTCAACGCCAGTAATTCAATCTCCATCAGAAGTCTCTTTCTATTAGTATCCGACCCAAAAGAAGGAACTCTTTTAGTCAGACTTTCTAATTCAGCCCTCTTCCTCTGGATCTTCCATTTGATTTTCTTTAGAGACCATCCCTTCCAAAGAGATAATTTCTTAGCACACTCACTGAGCTTCTGACCCAGATCCATACAACAATTTCCCCAAACCTCTGTAATAATATCTCTGCATTTCTCTTCCAGACACCACCCATTTTCAAATCTGAAAATTTTCTTAGGGATTCTTTGGACTCCAAACAAGCGAATGAGAATAGGGCAATGATCAGAGTATTCCCTAGGGAGATGTTCCACTGAGATATTGGGAAACATATTGATACCCAAAGGACAACTAAACGCCCTATCCAGCCTACTCACCGAGTGACGGTCATTCAACTGACAATTAGAGTAAGTACCTGCATCCCCGAAGAAGCCCAGATCCTCTAGTTGGCAAAACTGTATAGCTTTCCTGAAGGGTTCCATCTGATCTTCATGTCTTCTTCTACCTCCTGATTTTTCATAGTTATACATAATTTGGTTGAAGTCACCGACAACAATCCAAGGTAAAGTAACTTGACCCCTTAGCGTCTCTAGAAGTTTCCATGAGAAATGTTTGAGTCTCCAATCTGCCCACCCGTAAAAACCAGTCAAATGAAAGCAAATACCTCCAGGGAGGGAAATCTCCGCTGCCATATGGTGAGGGGAAGAGTTAATACTTTTAACACCGATGCCCACTCTCCACATTAGGGCCAGACCACCGCTTCTTCCTCTACTACTTACAGCCATCCCATAGTAAGCAGGGAAGAAATTAAAGAAATCCACCATATCCTCATGCGCTTTGTGCGTCTCCATCAAAAAAATAATCTCCGGATTGTGGTCCGCTATAAGTCTTTTCATCCAATACTTCGATTCTGGCTTCCCTAGGCCCCTACAGTTTAAGGAAATGCAAGCCATCCAATACCCAGTAACTCACAAAGCACGAGAAGAGGAGGCACCAATGCAAATCTTTGATCGAACAGAAAAAAAGGATACCCAGACCACTGACCAGAGTAATCCGTAGATAGTTCTGTATCTAAACCGATTCAATCAGAAAAATTAATGAAACTCAGGCTCAGTTATATAACTTGACTCCAGCAGTAGCTAAGAAGCTGAGAAGTTGCATGTACTAGAATTAAATCACTAGAAACCCGAGCAGAATGCACAATGCTTCCACTGCATTAACTCTTGAAAATCGATAAAATCGGCTACCTCTGTAGCTCTCAGTGACTGAACCAGTAGACTAATGAATGAAGCAAGAATCAATACCAGCGAGTATCTGGAGTCGTGCCGTCTGCCTTCCGGAGTTGGGTAGAACTAACTGCGACAACAGATATTCAGGAGGAAGAAAGAAGTCCACAGTCCTAACACTAGGAAGCCAAAACTTGAACCTACACCAAATATACCCCTATGCAGCAAGCGAAGCAAATCTTCAAAATTTTATCCCCAAATTGATATGCTCAGCGCGAGAACTCAACTCGGGAGACAGCCGTTGAAGACGATTATCAATAAAAGCTAGTTGGAATATTTGGATAAATCACCTTTTAAAATCCGAAATGAAACAAGAGAGCAACACGCTTACTGCTCATTCCTTCACAGGATATCCAACATCAACGGATTGACAGGGGCAGGAATAGGTCGACCAAAAAAGGAGAGATAGAGATCTATCCCAAAACTATTCAGCAATCTGAACAGAACTCCAATCCAGATTGGAAGCTCCACTAAGATTTGAGGAAAACGAGCCTCCCTATAATTCCAGAAACTTGGACTTGAAACCCTTGATCGAACTATACGAGATAGACTGAAATACTCTGGACGGAAGCCAACCGAAGGAATCCAAAACACGGGTCTGTAAACACTCACCGCTGAGGAAGGAAGACGGATGATAATCCCCTTCCACTGAACAAATCGCACCTAGAAGGGTGAGAAGAAGAGGGACCAGGAATCACCTCTAAAATCGTCTCAATGAGTTGATTTCACTCGGTACGAGAGCCTTAGTTACTTTATTTTGTTTTCTTTTTTTTTTTTAATTTATACTCCTATATATAAAATTAAATTTTTAAAATTATTTTATTATATATATTAAATATTAAAGTCAAACAAAATTCTAAAAAATAAATAAAACGGTCAAGTATTTATTTATGTTATATTTATCATTATATGAAAATCGCTTTTCAATTAATTAGAGAGTACTTTCTTGTGTAGTTATTGTTAGGATTTATTTGTCCGATTTGCTTTCACGTGATTTTTGCATCTTTTATTTATTTTAGTATTGTTCCATTCTATACCTCATTTAAATTTACACCAATTTTGATTGGTATAGTTAAGGTATCCATAATAACAAGAGTGGATTCCACTCCTAAAATAATAATATTTTATTCTTCTTTTTAAAACTCTCTCCTAAGACACCTATTTTTTGGGTTCTTCCCTAAGAAACCCTCACACAACTTCTCTCATCCATGTCATATTTTATCTTTTTATTTTCCTAATTTGAGTTGGATTCCACACCATTGTGGATACCTTAGGGACATACACGTTTAATTTTGATTCATATTCTTCATTTTCGATTTTCCTAAATCTATTCCGTCACTTTATTTTTTTTTGTAGTTACTTGGATTTTATTGGTATTACGTTTTGATTTATTTCTGATTTTCACGTTATTTCTATTCTAGACTCTTAGGATGTATTTTATTAAATTTGATATTGTTTACGGTTGTTTCGTTGTTTACTAGGATATTTTGTTTCAGATTGCTTTGTTAATCGGTTTCAATTGTTTATTTAATTTCTTTTCTTTTTTTCCATTTTTTTTAATTTGTTCAATTTGATAGTTTCTTTCTCTTATTTTATCCAGCACGTTAGTTTTTTTTCTTTTTTGTTTGTATTGATTTTATTCATATATGATTCGAACAGGTTAGTTGTCTATGCGATTAGATTAGATTGCTTTGGTATTCTCTTAATTTATTTTCCTTTTTTTATATTTACATTTTTAGTATTTCCGTTTTTAATATTTATTTTCTTTTTTATCTTTGTTATTTTATTTTCATTTTTTATTTATTTTTAATTATTCCGTTTTTATTTTATTTTCATTTTATTTATTTGTTATTAATTTTAGCCATTCTCTTTTATTTATATTTTGTTTATCTGTGTTGATTTATTTAGTTAATTTTGCTTTTGTTTTTCTTTTCTATTTGTAGTTCTATTTTACTTTTTATTTTTGTTTTTATTTTTGTAGGCAAAGATGGAGGATAACATGGATGAATTGAGGAGAATGTTGACACGGTTGAAAATGTTGGTTGTGATAATGAACTTAGAGTAGAATTTGAACAGGTATAATCAGCCAAGTGCTTAAAGTTACAACCAGAATCGGCGACAGAATTATTACCAACCGCAACAAAACCTTATTGGTGGAAAAGCGAGCAGACTAGAATGCAGATGGAGATCGAGCAGTTATACGCTTATTAGAAGCCTCATAAGGAATATACGAGCAAGATAGAGAGCATGCTTGTAAAGATCCTGGAGTAAAAGAAAATCACTAATGCTAGGTTTGCCAGTTTAGATGCCAAATTTACTGAGGAAGAAGCTATAAACCAGAGTTGGGAAAGGCAACTTAATCAGATCTCGCAGCAGTTAGCACAACAACAATCGGAATTCTCCCATATCCAAAGTTATTCGGACCTAGTGGACCAATCTCAAGTAGAGACTTTGATGGGTGAAGACCATTCCAAGCTTATTATATCTGAAGTCGAGGAAGAGTTTGATGAAGAGGTTGAGCGACATGCTGAAGAGTTATATGCCCTTGCTTTCCAACCTCGACTCAACTCGACTATCCAGGGATGAGCATATTTTGTCTGAGCTTGTCTGCGAGCTAGAAGAGGATTTTCCCAGTGAGCCTCACCAACTGGGAGAGGGTATTTGTATCCTTGAATTTGAGGGGGGAACACCGCTACCACCAAGTCATCAGCAACTCCCACCTTGCCTCCATAAGCCTCAACAACAGGAGGAGGCTATTTATGTCCTTGAATTTGAGGAAGAAGATCCATCATCACTTGGTCTTCAATTAGAAATATGTTACCGGCAGTATCTCCTCAAACATCAGGTTTTGTGGAGTATTCACTTTCCTATTTTATTTGTCGAAGTAACGCTTTGTTTTGATCCAGGTGGTTTGCTTTTAGTTACTGCCTATTTCGTTTTCCTGGCAAAGATATTATCTACTTTTATTTTTGATCCGGGATAACGAAGCAGAAGTCTAGCCAAAGACTATAAAGACGGGCAGCTTACTGGGAGGTAACCCAGTGGTCAAAATTTTGTTTTTATTCTTTCTTTTGTTTTTATTTTTATGTTTTCTAGTTTTATTATTTTTATGTTTTATCTCTGTGTTGTTGAGAAAAGGAACATGGGCGAAATTTTATACCCGGTCCGGACAGGGTACACGGACAGGAAACAGAGCGAGCCAGACAGACGCGTCCGGACGTATAGATCCGGACTCAAGTCCGGACAGGCCCAGAAATTTGTAAAATTTTGCTTTCTCTCCTTTTTCATCATTATTTTGGTATTAGGTAGTTTTTATTCACTGAATTTGTTTTCCTAGGTTTATTTTATCTCATTCAAAGGTGGCAATGGAGCCCGTGCTTTAATGCAACGCTTTCAGCATTTTTGTGGTAGTTGTGAGTGTATGTAGGTGAAATTTTTATGGTTTTTGATGTACCCCCAAGGCTGGACACTTGCTTGAATGTAAGTGTGAGGAACGCTACCCCCTTGTTCGAGCTTAAGTGTGAGGGAGAGAACCTTCCTCAATCTACAATATCAGGGGAGTTTTAGTTTCTCAATGTTTATGTTCAGCCTATCATGACTTTTATGCTTAAAGTTTATTTTTATGTCAGTCCTTATGGTCCTGAATGAAATTCTTCATGAGTCTGGCATATTTTGAAAGGTCTTTTCTTGATTTTTATTTTTGAACAATGAGGACATTGTTCCTCTTAAGTGTGAGGAAGTAGAGACCTTTCCCTGAAAATATGGCAGTTGCGCTTAAACGCACACTTGTTTTTGATTTCTTCTTGCTTGAGTGAATCATTTCTCTGAGTGCTTATAATATTGAATTCTTGGGTGAAATTTTTTGCACAAATTTTGAAATCGAGCGTGGTGACCACCTCAAGAATCTTTCTACTTTAGGTTGTTTGTATATATAGTTTTATTCAAATTAATCTGTGTTCACTGAAATTTGATGGATTAGTTGATTGTGGAAACTGGATTAGTTTAGCTTGGGATTTTGGAAATGATGTGAAAGTTTGGAATGAAAGGATAAGGCAAGGTACCACGCTGATAATTTTTTTTCCTAACAAAAGCAGACCTTGTCTATCCGGTTATTAATTCCTAGGGGTGCCTTAACACCTATCTACCTAAGGTCTCGGGATCTGGGATAGTTGGTCCAACACCGTTACAGGGATAGAGAGAAAAGTCTGGGTTATGGAATAACTCTGCAATTCACAATAATTCATTTGTTTTGTATATATTTCTTGAAGAAGAATGTTTTTGCATGCGAGAAAGTTAATTGCAGTTTAATTTTTGTTTTTGATCATGAGTACATAGTGTTGAAAGGTATCACGGAATAAGGCTTACTTCACACCCCTTGTCATCCAAAGGTTAGAGAAAAGAAATGGTGAAAGATCCCAAGTTAATCTATATTCAGATTTTATAGTCTAACTTTTCCATGCCTTTAAAATTATTCTTTTTCACTGATTGCGAAAACCTACAACCGGGAGCAGGACTATTCTTTTGATTGTCACTTTGCTTGCTTTCTGTTTTTCACTTGTTTGATCCTGAGGTTCGGTACTACGACCTTAGAGATAGTTTTATTCTCTATTTGCTGGAGGACAAACAAAAGCTAAGTATGAGAAAGTTTGATAAGTGCGAAATACATCTATTTTTAGGGCTTTAATTCTTTATATTTCCATAACAATTCATGTCGTATTTCTCACTTATCATATATTTTCCTTAGATTTATGTTTTAATGTGAAATCATACATTTTATGTGTCTCATGCAGTGAAAAGTCTAGGAAATTCATAGATTAGCTCATAAGGATTCCAGCGCAACAAACGGGAAGCGAAACAGAGCTAAAACAAAGAATTTAGGCCCCGCCGAAGTTGTGTTCGACCTTGCATCCGGACCTGCAAGGCTGGACATAGGCCGAGGAAAATTGTACATACGTCCGGACGACCTGGGTCGGACAGCATTGTAAGACGTCCGGGTGACTTAGCCGGACACACATCCAGACGCACCAAATAGAAGAATCTCACGCGGACGACTTCAGAGACGTCCGGACTTGCTCATCCGGACGCAAGTCCAGACGCGACAAACAAGACGGATCTCGTGACGTTTTTTTATCATAAAGCAAAAGATAAATAATTTATCAACACGATAGATTTGAAGGCTGCACTTATAAAAGGAAGCAAGGAATTCACGCCAGGGATCACGCCCAACAGAGGGGGCTTGGCCTCCACATTCATTCTCTTCAGATTCATCGCACCACCACTACGTCTCCAGCGATAATCCAACACCAGACCACCATCTATCATCTGCCATCACCGTTTTTCACCATACCACCTTCACCATCATTCATTCAACGCCATTCACCATTACCATACCACCACCACTTTCTAATATTATTTTCGTTACAGTTTAATGTCGTTCTTTGTTGTTTGTGTTATTTTTATAATTATGTTAGAGTAACTAGTTTAGCTCCTCGGGTTAGGGTAGCAAACCGAAACTTTATATTTATTTTGTAATATTTTCTCTGATTAAAATTGCAGTAGTTTAATTCTTGTTCTTCATGCGCTTTAATCTTCTAGCTAATTATTAAAACAAGTTTTGTAGTTTTCTAATCAAAATGTGGCGCTGAGATTAGTTAACAAGACATAGGAAGTTACACCAGATTAACGACAAGAAGCATGGTTTGCCTATAGGTTAATCTATCTTCATTAGGAATTGGTAATAAAGAGATTGGTTAGAATTGACTTGGGCATGGTTTGAGGCTTGTTATTTTTGCCAGTTAGGATTCATTGTACAGGGACCGGTCAACAAATTAATTAAGATTCCCAAGTTTATTGCAGAATTAGGGAAGAGTTTATCAATAGATTAATAAAGTGAAGGTTTGCAGAACAATCCGGGGTGCTTCTTTAGATTTTAGAGTTTTAATCTTTATTTCTTTATCTAATTTATTTTTACTGTTTTATTATTTTATGTCAGTTTGTTGATTCTTTATTTTTATCAAAGTGACATTTTCTGTTTTCTTAGTTTAATTTCTCAGTTAGTTAATAAATTGTCAATTAATTGAACAAGGTCCCTGAGATCGACAACCCCCACTTATTTCACTATTCCGTAATGCCATAGGTACACTGCCTAGGTAGAAGTATAGTAACACATATTTCTGTTAACAAGAGTTAGCAACCAAACCGACTTGAAACCCTCGCATGCAGGGTGGGGAATAGGCGTGGAGAGCTGGCAAGCAGAGTAACCTGCTGAGAGGGTGAAGGGTAAAGACAGTAGAGGAAGAACAATTAAGTATGATTGATTCAAAAAAAAAGTTTAATCATCAGAAAAATAGAAATTTATTCGAGCAAATGCATATTAAATATGGTTACATCTTTAAATTGATGACAAATTGGGTGATAAACAGATGATGAATCAGTGGTGTTTTTATGTTTCGATTTCATCTGTTTAGTTAATTATGCTAACTTGGTAGAGAATCTATTACTGAGCAAAACAACAGTCTGAGCAAAATATGACCAAAAACTGAAAGGTAGGTGTGAGTGAGATAACATAGTTAGATCCTTGTTCAGTAGATAACGATTTTTGATTTCAACAACCCCATTCTACTGATGCGAATAAGGGCATGAAAGCATGTGATGTATGCCATTCATAGCAGTTAGCCTACCGAGGACAACAAACCCCCCTCCATCTGTCTGAATGCTCTTACAGAGGTGTCAAACTGAGTTTTAACAAGTTTGAGGAATGTTTCAACAATAGCATATACATTAGACTTACAAGCCATAGGATATAACCAAATGTATTTGGAACAATTATCAACCACCAACCAAAAAAAAACTTATATCCATCCATAGATGTAACATATGTAGGACTCATACATCTAGAAAAAGTAGATCGAAAGGACTAGTACATCTTGAATCTCTGAGATAATGAGGGAGAACATGATGTTTTCACTAGCAACATGCATTACAAAACTCAGTAAACTTAGAAGAAATGGATGGTAAAGCACAATCAGAGATTGTTTTATTTGTAATAAAACTAGAGGGATGTCCCAATCGTCTGTGCCAAATGGTTGAAGTGGTTTAGTACCTGAAAGAAGTCTGGTAGCATAAGCCTAAGGAGGAGGTAGTTATGGAAGCACATAAACCCCGTCTTTAACAGCCCCTTGTAGAAGAACCTTCCTGGTCGTAAGATCCTTTAACAGAAAACCAGAGTCATAGAATTCAAAATAAACACCATTGTCAAGACAAAAATTGTCTAACAGAGATTAAGAATTTATTTAGAAAAGGAGAGTGATATATCTTCTGTGGAATAAAATCAGCAGAAGAGTGATAAATAGAACTTGAGCCTTGATGAGTGATAGGAAGCCCAGACCCATCTTCTAGAGTGACAATATCATGTCCAATATTAGAAGAAAAGTTTTACCTTTGTTTCCTCCTCTATAATTCTGATAGGAACCTCTTCCTATGTTCTGATTATTCTTTTTAAAAGAATCCATTTATGAAGAGTTAGTCTCATAACATTTAGACAAACAGTTTCTGTCATTGACTTTTTAGACTAAGCTAAAAATCTTCATAGACTATGAGGTAATTATAGATCTGTGGGGGGCTACATACTTCAGACCGAGTGATAATGTTGGTAACAAAAACTTCATATGCTCGTGGTAAACCTCTCAAAATGTAAGATTGACATTCCTAGTTAGAAACAATGTCGCCGATAATTGCTAGAGAGGAGGCTAAGATCTTAGCTCGGTTAAAATAAGAGGATATATCTTCATTAGATTTCTTAGATATACTAGACATTTGTAAATGTAGTTGGCCAAGATGAGCAACGGTTTGGGCAGAAAAAGAATTATGTGAAGCCGCCCATACCTGAGCTGAGGTTTCCCGATCTATTACTTGGCTGACAATCTCTTCTGTGAGAGATAAGAAAAGAACAAAACAACAAACTGATCCTGCTATTTCCATGTAATATAATTTGGATTTGTTTCTCTATTGATCTCGCTGGACAAGTAGTGCTTCCATCCGGATACTTATAGAGGCCATTGCCTCTGAGGAATGGAAGTAACACGCCTTTCCATATTTGAAATTACTTGGTTTGAGTTTCACCAAGTGTGATGTTGCTGGCATGATTAACTAACTGCTTATTGTGGTGTTACATGCAGGTACATTTCCAGATGTAAATGCTCTAATGGAGTTGTCGACTCCTGATCCATGCAGATACATTCTCTCCCGAACAATATATAATAGTGCTCTCTATATTTATCAAACCTCTTAAGTAAATATAATTTAAACAGTCAAGGAATGTTTCATTATTATTGGAACAATTTAATTTTGCATTACACAACATAGTCCTTTGTAGTAGCTTCTCTTTTAGGTTGTATGTTACGTTATAAAAGCATATTTGAGAAGATTTTTGTGCCAGCTACCCAAGACACTTGAGAAATCACTTTACCAAAATTCTTCTTTTTATATAGTTGGCCAAATGCTGATTAATATTTTATTAGTAGCAAAAGTGTCAAGCACCTATAGTGTCTCATATTTATTCTTGTTAATTCAATAAATTGAGACCTTACACTAGGGAGTAGGACGCGACCTATAATGAAATTATGTTAGTTGTTGGAATTGTTTTTGAAAACTCTAAAATGTTTTCATAATAGCAGCTGTGTTCATATTACTAACATGTGTGTGTGTGTGAGTAATGCTGGATAGTAACTTATTCCATGAACTCAAAGTTGATAGATTGAGATTGCCGCAACGCTCAGAGAGAGCTAGCGTTGAACAGACATCTTGTTTTCTTCTCTTTATATGTTTGGTCCTTGGACCAATTAAAGCCACAACGTCAAGAGTTCTCCATTTGTGCATGAAGGAAAGGATGAGCAAAAGTTGAAAACAACAAGGACATTTCCAAAGGAAGAGCAAGTAAGGAGCTACGAGCTACCTCTTTGATGTCGCGGTTTGAACAAGGGTAACACCAACACCTATTCCTCTTGATATAGATTGTTTGACACTATTGCATTGAAGGAAAGAAGATAAATAAGGTTGGATTTAAATCACTACGAATTTTCAAGAAAAGTCATAAAGATAGAGCATCAAAACAATAAAACCTTACTGAAATGAGCACTAGTTGCACTTCTCACTCCCTTAATCCACTGGAACTGAAACAACCATGAAAATACAAGTTATTTACATGCTACTTAATATTATTATTGGTTATTCCATTTCCTCTAAATTGTAGGGTTTGTTTTTTCAGAGATATTTCAAGAGCGAAGAAAAATATCATAAATACCATTAGAACCAGGAGCTTACTAAAAAAATTTACACAATTATATTCAGCTTAAAAGAAAAACAAATTGGCGTACGATGGATCCCGGGACAGAAAAACATGTGTATGCAAGTCATCAATCTCCATGTTCAAGTTACTTTTATTATACTGTAACTGAATCTTCCACATGGCATGTATAAATTATAAAAAATGGATCTAATTCTAATGAATATGATTTGTCCGTCCCTAACACAGAAAAATTGATACCCGTCACAATTAATGATCAATTGCCATTAATATTAGTGTACCCACGTAACGACCCAATCGACTATTTATGAAACTTTGCTGTTATTTCGTCAAATACCGCGTGGAAACTGTTTTTTTTTTTTTTGAAAATTTGGGTTTTCGCCATTGTATTAATAGAAGTAACACAGGCGGACCGGTATCACGGGCCTCATTAAAACCTCCTCATGTAAAACCCGTGGGAAAAAACAATAAGGAGGAAAAAGAGTACCCACCATGTCCAAGTACAAATCTAAAACCACGCTAGGGGAAACGCAAAAGACATAGTAGAGAACTACAAGTATGTGCCCCCATGGGCACAATCCAGACAAACCTACTTATACAAAATCCTTGAGGGTGGTCAATTCAATAAACACCCCACATGAAAACGGTATATCCTTCCACCACACCTTGGTCCATCTCCACACTCCTAATTTTATCTGTATGTAAAGTCGTGATACATTAAGAGATTCACCTCGAAAGACCACATCATTCCGATGCATCCAGATAAAATAAACACCATAACAGAAAGTAAACCTCCAAATCCTTTTACCTGTTGCTGAGAGGGCAACAGCAAACCAATCTTGGTAGATACTTGCAATCGATTCCTTGAAGTCAATTCCGGTCAAGTGCGGAAACTGTTGCGTGGAAACTGTTAACACTACGATGTTTACAGCTGTGACTATTGATCAATTCCGGTCAAGTGCTTGGAAGCTACGCCATATGATGACCTATATATACATTTGTGCTGGTGCTGCTAGTATAGAGAAATTGCACCCATACATTACAAAGTTGCATTAGTAACTACGTTGAGATTAATCAACAATACAAACCATGTCCTCTTCCCTTTCTCGTCTGCTGATGCGCATTATTACATTGGTAGTGTTCCTCATACTCAGTCTCAATGGTAAATCAACTGTGACTATTGTCACGGCTTCAAGAAACAGGCTCCCGCGGCAAGATTCATTAGTATCAATATCACCGCCTTTGAGCCTTCATCACCATCTTTCATCATATTCGGACTTGATGACGATGAAGGCAAAGGCACAAAAACGGATGGCGCTGACCAACGAACCCAGAGTGGAAAGCTCGCCCCCACCACCGAACGTTGCACCGTCCCCAGGTTCGGAGTTGATGACCCCGAAGGCAGAGACACACAAGTTGGGGAGGCGTAGAGAGCCAAACCCGCCCCCACCACCTGCAGCTGGACCGTCCTCACACCCATAGTGTAATAAGAGTTTGAGTCATTTTTTAGTGTTTGTATTACTCTGATAGAGTTACATGGATATTTCTATTATAAAAAAAATCTACTAGTCAACTCTAATACATAAATTACTTTTTTTTAACTAATATACGAAAAATACTTCTAAAGCGAGATCACAATCCCGTCCGAAGAGTATTAGCTTTTCTCTCCTTCACCACAATCAGTTCGAACATCTCTATGCTCCGTTCGGTCACGCCATTAACGCACGATTTGTCCATTTCCTAAATGTGAGAGTTGACGTCTGCGCAATCTGTGCATAAAAAAGTCCAGCAATTCGCGTCCATGTGAGCTTGTTGAAAAAGCTTCTATTACCTGCGTTTGAAATTATCCGCGAGATTTATAAAATGGAAAGCTCAACACATTACTCATTTGCCCCTCATTTTTATTCGGTGTTGTGCTTCTACGCGAATGAAAATGCATGCCATGGAAAGCAGAAGGAAAAGTCTTGTCTTGGGGGCAATTTTGTCAAGTTACTGATTTTACCTTTTGAAAAAAGAAGCTGCTGGTCGAACGACCCACTACAAAATCTTATATTAATCTGGGTTGGAAAAGTGTAGATTATGGTCACATTATTGGGTCCTTTTTTTACCTCTTGCAAACGAACGGGCCCATAGACAAAAAGATACCAGCTTTCGTTCTCGTACAAGAAATTTGCTCGATCGCCTAAAAAACGAATAACAAGTAATGAAAACCAGGTCCGAATCACTACAAGAAAAAACAGATTTAGCTACCGATGATTTGTTACCGCACATATATTGGTAGTTAATTTTAGATATTGCTACTGATTTTTAATGGTAGTAACATAGTGGTGTCTATTTTGCTACCACAAAGACAATGGTAGCTAGATTTTTTAAATAGTAGCCAAATCGCTATCGCCTGACAAGACTGCTACCATTAGTAGTAGCTATTTTTGATTTCATCTTGGTTCTTTTGTAAGAAAAAATTAGCTATCAATGTTGGTAGTTAAATTACAGAATGACTACTGCTGGATGTGGCTAATTCAATCATGGTAGCTATTGTGGTACCATTAAAGCAGGAGTATCGAAAAATATTATAATTAGTAGCTAAATTGCTACTACCAAATAGATAAGCTAAGTTAATGAAATTGCTACTGACATTCATCTCGGTTGCCGTTCTGCTACTGTTTAGGCGTTGGTAGCGAATATTTTTAGCAAGCATAAAAATTGTTATTGTCTTAAATTATGAAATTGCTATCGACTAATGATGTTAATGAGATTACGGTTAATATTGTGCTACGTTATAAGAAATGATAACTAATATTTTTAAGCGATAGCAAAATTATAATTCTCTTATAATTTAAATGTGTGATACATATATAATTCAAAATACACAACTATTTATAATTATGAGAAAGATATATTTTTAAGAAATTACCCCAAATTAATGCATATAAAGATAAGTACCATAACTTTAAAATTATGGATTGCGTAAATGGCTAACTACCCAATTAACAATTTTAATCACGTCATTATTATCTCAATAATAGTTTATCAGCCAGACCTAAAACCTAAACACACACATATCCCATCATGTTAAAGTGTTGTCTTAAAGCAAAAACAAAAACTGAATTTGAGTTGAGCATTATGGGTAGCTAGTCAAGTACATTAAATCGGGTCATTATTAAAAAAAATCTAATACTTTCTTGTAATATAAAAAAATAGTTGATTTAAAATCAGACTTTTAAGATATGAAATCGAGTAAACTCAGAAGAAAAGACATCTTAAATTTGAAGAAAAGTTTTAAAAAAATCCAATGTAAAAAGGGGATGATGAATTGCTATTGCACATATTGGTATCTAAATTAAAAAATTGCTACTAATTTCTAAAGTTATTAACAAAGTGTTAGCTGTTGTGCTACATGAGCAACAATGGTAGCTAAGTTATGTTACTTGTTACCGTCAATAGTAGCTATTTTTTCTTGAATCTTGAATCTTCTAATAAAACTAATTTTGCTACCAATATCGGTAAATAAATTAAGAACTTGTTGTTGCTGGTGGATGCTAATTCAAAAATGATAGCTATTGTGCAATTATTTCGACAACAATAGCCAAAAATATTATAACTAGTAGCTAACTTGCTACTATCTTAAAGTTTCTACGGCCAAGTAGATAAGCAAAATTATGAATTGCTACTGACACTTGATTATAGTTGCTATTATGCTACTATTTAGCAAATGCTGTAAACAAGTAGCTAAATTGCTACTATATTTAATTTCGAAATTACTACCGAATAATAATGTTAATACAACTTTAGTAGATATTATGCTAGAATACAACAAATGAATGCGGTATCAAAATTATTATTGTCTTATAACTTAAACGTGTGATTACTACATAATTCGAAATACAAACCTACTAACCTATACTGTTACTGCCATAGTGGACATATTATCTTTTTATATAAATATTTTAATTTTTTCAATATAGTATATGTGTTAGCTTTTAGCTATCAAAATTTGAAAAAGAACAATAAGTAAATAAAAATTGTCTAATTCTGAAAAATAATTAAACTATATACCACTACTAGAATTTATTTTATCATATAAGATATACCTAACATAATATATTTTGATATTATAATTTTTTAAAGTCTCAAAGTATCACACATATTAATACATTATAAAATATACTAAAAGTATTAATTATTTAAATTAGTACATATGTTGGTTAAAATTTACAAAATGAATATAAACATAGTAGTAATAATAATTTAAATGAGTTAAATGTGTATATATATGTGGGTGTGTGTGTTTATATATATTTAATTTAATACAGTTTGTATTACTATATGATGCTTTTATTTAAAAAAGTCACATAAACTAATAAAACATAAAAATACTATAACTAATAACAATTTAAATTAGTTGACGTGTAGGTTAAAATTTGCAAAGTAAGTAGAATATATATATATATGTATGTGTGTGTATAAATTTAAAAATGTTAAATTATACAAAATTATAATAAAACATATATAAATATACTATATATTAATGTTTTTAATTTTCAAAACAACACACAAATTAATAGGATTTTGAAAAATATTAAAGTTATAACAATTTAAATTAGTCAAGATTATACAATATTACACATCTATTAAACTTTATAAAAATATTATATTATACAAATTTACAAAAAAATATATATTATTTAGAAGTTTTAATTTTCATATGATGATGTATATTATATTAGTATTTGTAACACTATATAATAAGACTTAATTAAATAAGTAACTTTACATAATATATTATCTTTTTGTATAATTTCTGACATTTCAAAGATTTTTAAAAGATATATATGTATATTTTTTATAATTTTAAGCCAACAATATACTTAATTTTTATTAGCTTTACTATTTTGGTCGCATTAAATTAATTTGTTATATTATACAAATTAAATTATCATGTAGCATGATCGGCCGTATATCTATTTTATTAATTTTAATGTATCTCTGGTTTGATCATGTCTCGGCAAAAACTTTCATTTATATTTACACTATCAAACATTCAATATATACACGTAGTTTCTATATATGATGTGAATAACTATCATGACACAATGGTTAAGACATTCTATATTCATCTGAAACTTTGGGGGATCGATTCCTGCTCTATGCACATTTTATTTAACACACTTGTATGAATTAAATTGTCATTGGTATGGAGTACACATAACATAGTCTTCGATTTAAAGAATAGTCAAGTTACTCGGGTACAGGGCTCCAACTTCTTGTGGGATTAAATGGTGGTGCCCATTGTTAAGTAGTAGAGCCAGCTAAATACCACTTTGATAGTAGCCATTTTGCTACCAATATTTTAGTACAGATTTTGTTATTGCTATACTAGTAGCAACTTTGATAGTATCCATTTTGCTACCAATATTTTAGTATCGATTTTGTTATTGCTATACTAGTAGTTTTTTTGCTACTGCTATCAATAGTGTCGATTTCGCTACTATTGAAGTAGTAGCGATTCTGTTTATACTAATACGTTGTAAGCTTCGATCCTAGATGTGTACACATAACATAGTCTTCGATTTAAAGAATAGTCAAGTTACTCGGGTACATGGCTCCAACTTCTTGTGGGATTAAATGGTGGTGCCCATTGTTCAGTAGTAGAGCCAGCTAAATACCACTTTGATAGTAGCCATTTTGCTACCCATATTTTAGTATCGATTTTGTTATTGCTATACCAGTAGCAACTTTGATAGTAGCCATTTTGCTACCAATATTTTAGTATCGATTTTGTTATTGCTATACTAGTAGCTTTTTTGCTATTGCTATAATAGTGTCGATTTCGCTACTATTGAAGTAGTAGCGATTTTGTTACTGCTGCACTAGTATCGATTTTGTTACTGATGTACTAGTAACGATTTCACAACTGTTATACTCGAAGCCATTTTGCTACTGTTACACTAGTAGCAATTTGGCTACTACATTCTAAAACGGTAGCAATATCTAGTTATGGGAAAAGTAATAGCGAGGCCAAAGCGAAATAGCTACCACATTCCAAAACGGTAGCTATTTTTAATTTAGCCACTAGGACCTTTGCTACCACTGTATATCAGTAGCTAAATTATAAAATGCGGTAGCCCTTGTGTTTAGTTATCAAAACTGATGATTTAGCTATTGATATACAATGGTAGCTAAATCTGATTTTTCTTGTAGTGGACTTAACACCTCATTACAAAAAAAATGTAAGTAAATACAATGGCACATGAAAAGAAAAGAAAGGTACTGGTTTTCCCCCCTTTGCAGGAGGTTAGCCCATCGCAAAGATCGTCTCACCGAAAAAACACAAGGCACATCCACATAAAAGTTAACTGTTTTTAACATTCATATTAAGTGTTTACAACCTACAACCCAATTGGCAACTATGCAGGGGCTAGGATATATACATACAAAGCACTTACAAAAAAAGAGGGAAAAGGGAAAATCCTATGCTACACGCCCCTCAGAATGTGGTATGTGGGCCTCCCCTTTGCCTCCCAGACCTAGACAAGTTGCACAATCATTGATGTTAGTTGACTCAAGAGCATAACACTCTGCCAGCTTGCTTAATTCAGAATTAAATTCCTTTTCAAGCTGCAAATCCTCTTCTTTGAACCCCTCTTCTCCTCATAACTCTTCATTATTCCAATCATTTTCACGGTGAACTCCTCCATCTCATCCACCTTTTTTTAACTTTGTAAGATGCTGATCATCTTCACTCATTTGCTTCAATTGTAACACAACCATCTCTATATAGGGTATAAGTTCAGACTTAAGCCTAGCTTTTCCTTGAAGATGTTGATTGAAGAACTCCAAGTCATCTTTGGTAGGTAGGAACCCATGTAGTTGTCTCCTACCACCTAGTATGGCCTTTCTTGTCATATTGACCCAAGCTACTTGTTCCCTTGTCCTGGAAACCACCACTCGATGGCCTCGATCTGGCACCACCATAGCGCTTACGTTGACCTTGGGATCTTTAGGAATCAGAACCCTCAGACTAGCAAAGATCTTGGTCCCTGAGTACCAGCAGTTATGGCCAAAGAAACCATTTCCAAAAAATTGTGAGTCGAGAAATGAACAAAGCCACTGAAGCAAAGTGCGAGAAGGCAAAGAGCAAGGAACTCAATGATAGTTTAAGAATTCTGAAAGCATACAAATCTCTCTCCACTTACCAAAATTTATAAGCGCGAAAGCTCAAACGTTTGCTTATCCCTCTTGCACAACCATCACCGCCATTCCTTTAGCGCTTCAACCGTCCCGCATCACACGCCAAAATCATGCATTAGACACTGACAAAAGCAACACTCGAGTACCATCATTAACCCACGCTCATTATTACCCGTTGTTGCCTCACAATGGCTCTGTCACCCCGATATTTGCTTCCCGAAGTAAAACCAGATCACGATGTGTGGCATCGGCTAATCGTCTTTGCCATTTCAAACATTTCAAAAGTTCAACTTTTCACCTAAACCCGCTCGAAGTTGAACTTGGGGGACTAGTAGGGATACCCCGGGTGAGTTCTCTTAAACTTTTCTTTCACTACAAATTCTCTTTAAGTATACAACAAGAAAACCTGGACAACTTAAGTCCCGCTTCTCTTTAAAATTCTAAAAGCGAGACTTAGAGACTAGTGTTGGTACTGTGTAATTAACCTCACCTTAACCATGTCATCAAAAGGAACTATTTCATACTTTTGTACTTCTAAACATGTAGCCTAAATGATGGAGCCAACAACCGAGGAATAAGATAGCCGACCACCAAGCACTGAGACTAGGAAGCCGGGTTTTCCTGAGCGGAAACCCCAGTCCCATGGAGAAGGCTAAACTCGAGAATAGTCGGTCAAAATCATTTGGGTTTTCCCCAGCTGAAACCCCAGCCAGTCTCCCTGGCCAGCTCCTCACTGCAGTGATCCCGACTCTGCTTCATAGAGCATTCATGACCTAGCACGTGCGGCGCTAACATCCCTTCCCATCAGTCCTGTCGGATAACCCGTCATAATTACCACTTGCATCTCCCTAGCACGTCATTAAATACCCCAAGATTGATATGTCCTTTTCATGATTAACGGGTGACCTGTCAAAGGGAAGGAAGAAGCTTTGTTCCTGATGGACCCATCCTGGGTGACGTCAGCTCTACTTCATGCCAACTAGTAGATGAGCAGCAAGCCGGCACATTTGTCTCTTTCTGTATAAATAGCAATCAATGTCTTATTTATTTCGTACACACATTAATACTTTATATCATCTCTTGTATTCTCTTAATCATTCTAAGAACATCTGTCTAGTAGATACATGATGAAAAGAAGGAAAAAAAATTCTAATATATACTTATTAAAATGGTAATATGATTTTCTATTCTATTTTTAAAAAAAGATATTACTAAGCTTAATAAAAAAATTACACTATAATATTCAGCTTAAAAGAAAAAAAATTGGCGTACGATCCATTCCGGACAGAAAAACATGTGTAGGTCATATGTTCAAGTTACGTTTATTATACTATAACTGAATCTTCCACATGGCATGAATTATTAACAAATGGATCTGATGGATATGATTTTGTCCGTCCCTAACACAGGAAAATTACTATCCGTCACAATAAACCGCGTGGAAAGTGTTAACACTACGATTTTTACAAACTGGGACTATTGATCATTGATGCGGTCAAGTACATGCTACCTACGCCATATGATATCTTATATATACATCGGTGCTTGTATATCGAAATTGCCTACATTACAAAGTAGCAGCTAAGCACGTTGAGATTAATCAACAATGCAAACCATGTCCTCTTTCTCTTCCCGTTCTCTGCAGATACGCATTGCCTTGGCGGTGTTCCTCATACTCAGTCTCCATGGTAAATCCACGGTGACTATTGTCACGGCTTCAAGAAACAGGCTACTGCCTCAAGATTCATTAGTATCAATTTCATCGTCGTTGAGCCTTCATCACCATCTTTCATCATATTCGAAATTCATGACGATGAAGGCAAAGACACGTAGGTTGGTGGGCCGTATCCGTAGAGTGGCAAACCCGCCCCCTCCACCTAAAAGTGGACCGTCCACAGGCTATCTCAAGTAATGTTGACTGTTTCACAATCAGCAACCTGTCCACATTGAATCTAGATTCAAACAGATTGTAATTAGAGTTTAGTCATTTTATAGTATTTGTATATTTAATACAAACCAATTGAATTACTTTTATAGAGTTACATGGATGTTTCTATTATAAATCTTATCATTAAATGTGTGAGAAACCAATAATGCTTTTGCTTTATTATTTCAGAGCATATAAAACTTGTGTGAGTATGTCGTATATGTATTTGGATTACAGAGAAGTGTCCTTATATAGTGTTACTTAACTAACACTTTGATATTATAACTTACATATGTATTATCCTAATTACATGCTAGCAAAGTACATAATGTAACCTATATACATTCTAACACCCCCTGAAACTTGGACAACTAGAACATGTTTTGGAGCAAATGTGATCCAATAGTCTGTAGCATGTCTCTGTAACTTTCCTCGAAGAGATTTGGTCATGAAATTTGCAATTTGATCTTGCCTAGATATGTGTTGATCACATATCATTCTTTGGGATTTGTTGTATCGATCTCAATGTGCTTCGTTCTTTGATGCAAAACTGGATTTTTAGCAATGTATATAGAGGACTTGTTATTATTTCACCGATATTGGTTCCACATTTGAGACTTCAAGTTCGTGGATGATTCTGCTCAACCATGCCAATTCTATAGTCACCATGTGCATGGCCTGATACTCAGCTTCTGCAGAGGAGAGGGATACACTAGCTTGCTTCTTTGATTTCCAAGAGATTCGGCTACCTCCTAAAAAAATATAGAAACTAGAAACTAACTTTCTAGTGTTTGGGCAAGATGCTCAATCACTATCACAGTAGGCTGTTAATTGAAAATCAGAAATATTGTTGAGTAGTAATCCGTATGACAAAGTGCCTTTTAAATATCATAGTGTGTGTAATGCTTCTTGGTGATGTTCTTCTGTTGGTTTTTGCTTAAATTGACTTAGAAGTTGAACTGTGAAACTAATGTCGGATCTGGTGTGTAACAGATAATTTAATTTTCCTACTAGACTTCTGTATATTGTTGGATTATCTATGTATACGAGAACTGGCAAGTAATTTTGTGCCAACAGGAAGAGGAGCAGAAATTGTTATGTTTTCTAATAGATTGTATTCTTTCAGGATATCAAAACATAATTTGTGTATAATTAGTCCCTTTTCATGATGGATGAATTCCATCCCTTGGAAATAATGTAATTTTCCCACATATTTTATCTCAAAAGTCGGATCAAGTTTCTGTTTTATTGATTTGATTTCATTTTGACAGTTGCCACAAAGAAGAATATCATCCACATATATGGCTAGAAATGTGACAGATTTTGTGGGTTTTTTGAAAAACAGTGAGTAACCATTGTCAGATCTGTTGTAGCCTATTTGTTTTAAGAAATCACTAAGCTTAGAAAACCATTGCCTTGATGCTTGCTTGATTTCGTAAAGGGACTTCTTTAATTTGCAAGCATTAAGGCCACTTTCATCTTGAAGACCCTTAGGAATCTGCATGTATATATCTTTATGTAGATCCCCATGGATGAAAGTGTTATTAACGTCTAATTGGTCAGATCCACTGTTTTTTAATGCAATAACAAGTAATGTTCTGATTGTAGACATCCTAACCACATGTGAAAAAGTTTCAGTGTAGTCGAGCCTATATTTTTGTGTGAATCCTCTAGCAACTAATAGCTTTGTATCTCTCAATGGTTCCATCAGCCTTTAATTTAGTTTTGTACACCCACTTGCAGCTGACATCTTTCTTGTGTTTTAGTAACTTAACAAGTTCCCATGTATTGTTTGATATAAAAGCTTGTAACTCTTTTTGCGTAGCATCATTCCAGTGGGTATATTTAGAAGCTTCTTCATATGTGGTAGGATCCATCATATGAAGAAGTTTCTCATAGATTTCATTCTGTTTGACTGTACAAATGTTTTGGGGAGGAATATCAGTAAGGGATAGAAAATCAGATCTGTTTTGATCTGTTTTATTCAATTTTGAATTACTTAATCTGTTGGACAGAATAGCAGTGAAAGAATCTGGAGCATTGATTGTATTGCTAGAGGTATAGTAGTCTTGTAGGTAGGCAGGGACAAATTTTGTTCTTGTGGATCTTCGAAGTGTAGTTTCAGAATTCAGATTTTCTTCAGTTTCAGATGTGGATGGTTGTTCAGATGTTTGAGGTGATTGAGAGGGGTGATCATTTTCATGAGTGTTGCTGCTGGTATGATCCAATTGTGGTGGATCTTCATCAGAGTCATAAACCAGAGGAGGAGGTGGTATATCATATGTAGAGTTGTGAGAGAGAACATACATGTTGGTTTTGTGAAAAAGGAAAGGTTGATTCATGGAAAGTAACGTCACGAGAAATAATGATTTTCATATCCTTTAACCTTAACAGTTTGTATGCCTTTTGAGTGTCAGCTAGGCTTAAATAAACACGAGCATCTGACCTGGGATCAAATTTTCCCTTATTTTTGTGTAAAATTGTGGCATAAGCTAGGTATCCAAAGACTTTCATTTTTGCATAGTCAAGTTTTTGATTATAAAGGACTTCATATGGAGTTTTTCTTTCTAGGGTAGATGTAGGTAGTCTATCGATTATCTATGTTGTAGATAAAATACATTCACTCCAGTATGAAATTGGTATTTTTTGAAGTGAAGTACATTGCTCTAGCAGTTTCAGCAAGATATCTATGCTTTCGCTCCACAACATAATTTTGCTGTGGAGTGTAAGCACATGAAGTTTGGTGAATAATGCTTAGACTTTTATAAAAGGTTTGTCCCTTATGTGAAATACCTAGTTCAAAAGCATTGTCTGAACGAATGACTTTTATCCTTTTGTTGAATTGTCTTTATGTCATATAGATAAATTCTTTGATATAATGGAATGCTTCTCCTTTATTTTTTCAAAGCTTTACCCATATGGCTCAGGAAAAATCATCCACTATACTCTGATCATTATAAGTTATATCCCTAAAAGGTCCACAAATGTCTAAGTGTACTAGTTCAAATATAGCTTTAGAAGCAATAGTAGATCGAGGGAAAGGTAGTCTATGGTCCTTAGCAAGGTGGCAAGAATCACAAACAAAATCAGAACTAATTCCCTTTTTATTTATCATTCCAAAATTGTATAGCTTTTGCAAGGGAGCATGTCCCAATCTATTATGCCAGGTAACAACATCATCATGGACAGAAGCAGAACTTATACATTCTTAGGAGCAGCACTAACAGAAAGATCATAGTTCCTATCAGAATTCAAAGATTCTCTACTTCACAAAAGCTAGACAGACAACTTTCATCCAGAATGTACAGACAATTGGCTTCTATGCCTAACAACATGCAAGTTGAAGTTTTAAGGTCATGTAACATACATTTGTTTGTAGAAGTTATAAGATAGCTATTTACTTGCTGTAAAAACTTTCAAACAAACATTTAGTTAAACATAAAAGATATAACATGATAAACATTCATCAAAACAAAGTTTGGAGTTATTCTCACATTTCCAACCCCTTGTATTAATCCAGGGTGACCATCAGACATTGTTACTTTTGATTGCATTCTTTATATGTATTCCTATCAAACATTGAAAAATTGCCACAGACATGATTTGTGGCACCAGTGTCTATAATCCATGTATCTTCTAAAGTCAGACCTTTAACCATGCTAAAAATATAATCAAATCTCTTCAGGGTAATAGGAACAGAAGGCATACCAGCGAGCTGATTGTAACAATCAATTTTGTTCATGTGATTGACCCATATTCATCTTGTAGATAAGCAACCAGGCTGGTGAGTTGTTGCTGAGACAGGCCAACAACCTCCGTTGTCTGATTCTTAAGATAACTCTGATTCCTTCCAATTGTTGATGACTCATCCCCGGAACAGGAGAATTCCCAATTTGGTCTCAATTTGTTGGATGTTCTAGCATCAGGGTACCTCCCAAGCGCTTTTTTCCTTTGTTTGCTTCCACGAACTGGTAAATGTACCTTTCACCCAGTAACACTCCTCGAACAAGCGCCCAAGCTTTTTACACTTTGTGCGTCTGGGTTTTTTTCATCTATTTTGGTTTGGTTAGGGTTACTTTTTCTATGGGAGTTTTGTGTATAATTTGTGGAGGATTGAAAGTAAGGCTGTCGTTCTCGCCCATTTTTAGGTTTTGGTTGTTTTATGGGTTTCTTCTTGTTTGGCTATGTCATAAACTTTGTCTATGTCGGGAAGAGGCGACATCATAAGGATCGCACTGCGCATGGTTTTGAATGTAGGATTTAAACCCATCAAAAAATCGATTACTTTTTCGTCTTCAGTGATTTTTGCCAGTTTGGACAACGCTTCGCAAGAACATACGGGATTGTTAGCAATCTGTTGATATTCATTCCAAAGGTTGATCAAGTTCATGTAGTACGTATTTAGGTCATCTTCATTTTGATGCATCTTTCTTGCTTCTTGTTGGAGAGCATACAGCAAAGTTCCGCTGGATTGGTCGAATTGCCGGTAAAGATTTGCCCAGATCTCGGCGGTAATAGGTAGAATATGACAAATTTGCAGATGGAGTCCTCTAGAGTAGTGAAGATCCATCCCATCACCATTCCATTTGCCTTCATCCATGCATTTCTTCTCGCTCCTTGATAATCTTCCTTTTTTATTGTCCCGTTTACGAACCCCAATTTGGACTTGGATACGAGACCAACGAGGAAATTATGTTTCCAGTCCAAAAAACCCACGCCATTAAACTTATAAGTGAGTTGCATACCTGGATAGTCCGATGCGTGAATGTAGAGTTCGTCGGTACCAGCGGCGGTGTTTTCTTCATCTTTCCCTTTGCTTGAACCAGCATTTTTTCCGAGTTTTTCTGGAACTGGGATTTCTGTTTCATTGGCCATTTGTTGAGAAATTTCAATAAGTTTGTCGATAGAAACGAAAAGGATCAGTGGTATATGTTTGGATGAGAAATCATTTCTCAAATCGGAAGGAGGAAGACGATGGTGGGGAAAGTTTGTCGAATTGAGCGATTCTTGATTTACTCTACGCTCTGGTACCATGTGAGAAACCAAGAATGCTTTGCTTTATTATTTTAGAACATATAAAACTCTGTGTGAGTATGTCGTATATGTGTTTGGATTATAGAGAAGTGTCCTTATATAGTGTTATTACACTTTTATATTTTAAGATTTTTTTTATCATGGGGCTACATAGGTAGCAAGGTTTAACCACGGATGGTTTAAACAGCTTAGGATTTCTCCTAGGCAGATACAAGCACACATACATCATAAGTAGAATAAAAAACATGTTTGTGACGTTGACACTAGAACACACCCTAACAAACCATTCTGCAAGCTAGCCAAAAATTTCCTTACACCTTATTCAAAAGTTGGGACTTAGGCAAGTAACATCTCTTCAGGCCCACTCCTCTGCTTTGCACAGGCTACTACCATTTTGAAGACAGTGCATCTCTTAAGCCACTACTATAGACATACCCATCTAATCTGGAGCGCACTATTCCAAAACGATCCATTATGTGTGGAGCACTAATGTTGGGATTGTTTCCTACTCCCACACCTCCTCAAGATACGATCAATGTTTGTGAGTGATTTCTTTGGATATGGATAGTGTATCCGCAACTGTGGACCGTATTCGAAACACTGACACGCTTCGGAAGAGAAACTTGCATAAGTCTTCTTATTCTTCTTGGACCGAATCTTGCTAAGCTTACAAGACTGTCCTTTGGGTTCCACGGGTGAGATAGCAACTTGTAGATTAATCCCTGGTGGTAATGTTCCTTTTACCGGGGTTGGCCACCCTTTATTTGGGCTGGTAGCTAGGCCAACACTCACCGACTGATAGTCACCCTCATCTTGATATACCAACAAGTCTTCAAAGTTTTCAAAAAAGCCTTGTCCAATATCCCGCGCGGTTGTAAGGACGTCACCTATGACAGTTGGCTTTGGAAGCGAAGTAGCAAGTTGAAACGAGGGACTTATATGATCATATTCCACGTTGGCCGAATTCAAGAAAGTTGGATGGAGTAGTTGCTCATGTACTGGAGTCACGCAGGCGGCTAGATTAAATTCCTCCAGAAGAGCCGTCTTACCTTTGTGCTTTATATTTTTACTTTTATATTTTAAGATATATATGTATAAACCTAGTTACATGCTAGAAAAGTACATAATGTAACCTATATACATTCTAACAAAATGTGGTCTTCGATGACGTTCAATCATAATCTACTAGTCAACTCTAATAAATGAGTTGAATATATAATAAGTTTCTTACAACTATTCTAGATGACACATCACTAAAATATTACTGGGCCTGTTCATTAGCCACATGTAGATTCATGCCGCATTAATGTCGAGATTAAAGTATATCCAGATGTCTGCTTATAATGTGCATTAATCCCTTGGTAAATATGTTGTCGTTCGGTGAGCACTGCGCTGGAAAACATAACAGTTAGCGCAGAAAGACCCCAATACCCCCCGGTTGTCTCTTTAATATCGATCACTTTCATCTTCTTGGTTTTTGCACTTCTAACATCTCCATCGCAATATTCTTCCTCTCTGCACTTCTACCATCTTCATCGCTACAGTTTTGGATTTTACAATGCCATCTTCAGGGAGTGTAAGCATGTCTCTTTTATTTTCTCCGTTTATGCTCAAAATTAGGTTTTCTTTTTCTGACCATGTTAAATGTTGTTCTGTGGCAGGGTTCCTCTGGTGTGAACACCAATGTCGTAAGGCTGAATACAACATTCATAGATTGCCCTAGGTGCAGACAACAATGTGTTCTACTGATTTCATACACCTCAGAGAATTTTGGTCGCCTCTGTTACAAGTGCAACATCAGTGAATTCTTCAAGTGGTGGACTGACTGTCATAGTCTGATATGTATCTGCTCGAGGATGTACTTTTAAAAATTTGTAAAGTGACCTCTTATTTCTCTTTTCTTTTGTATCTGTACATGCTGTCGTCTGACTACAAGAGGAAAAAGAATTTGTAGTTGGGTAGAGTCAACGACATCGAATGCTAGTTTTTCTACCCTTTATTTGGAAACAGGTGTGGCATTGAATGCCAGTAGGATTCTCCCTAATCTCTATTTAAACACTCTGAGTATGCTATCAACCTCTGCTCTATTCCTGTATTTGGTATCTCCATTTTGTTGTAACAGGTTACGCCATGTCCTCAAGGTACAACTTGTGTGAAAGAAAAGAAGATAGAAACAAAAAGACTTCAACAGCTCCTGCCCAAGTAACTGCGACAGAAAGGAAATCCAACAAAAAAAAAAATCTAGTTGCTTCTGAACACAAACAAGGGGGCATCATCATGCAAGGAAACAACATGGAGAAACTTCAAAGACCTTGGAGGCTGAAACATCAATTGAAGTAATTGACTCAATTGCACATTCTTCAGAGTGCAAGATCATATGGCTGTTTGGGGGTGTTGACATCAGTGAGTCTGTGGGGAGCAATGTGGCTCCTGCAAAAAATATCCATAAAATGCAAATCATGTTGTAGTGTTTCTAATCCTTGAATTTTGCACCATCTGCTGTGTTATCCTCTCTTTCAGTCGAACCATCTCACTTGAACCAAATTGCCTAGTAGTAGTTGTAGCATCTGTAGAATCTTTTTCATTCTGCTCAGGGACGAAATGGGAGGCAGAGTCAATGATATTGAAGCAAGGATCTCCATATTTGCTTAGTCTTACGAAATTGTGAAGCGCGAAGCACACATTAACTATTTGCATCTGCCTTAGAAGTGGTAGCTTGGGATTTAAGCAGTATCTACGAACGGACCTTAATACCCTAAAAGATCTTTCAATTGCGGAGCGCAGCGTAGAGTGGCATTTGTTAAACAACTCCTTTCGTATCGCGGCAGATCTGAATTTTGATTTATGGTAGCGCACTCTCGTATGCGGTGTCATCAAACCCTCACAATCTGGGTATCCTTTATGCCCTAGATAGTACTTACCTTGTAGAGCATGATTAGTTATTAATATAAGTAAAATGAATGTAGTTGCTGCATGAACAATACCTAGAGGTGGTTTGGAAAAGTTTTGACTTGGTTCTGCATTGCAATTCATGTATAGGCCCCGTTCGATACCGGGCTTGTTAATTTTGAGTCCATAGAGGTGCAGATTAATGAGAGGCGATTTGTGGGCTTTTAAATTAGATATGTTCGATGACCGCGAATGCAAGAATGTCGATAATCTATGTTAAATGACCTTCATAACCTTGTCTTCACCAAGAGCTCAGTGCGTGACTTTTCTGCGTCGTCTTCAATTCTTCATCTCAGAGTGTCATCTTCAAAGAGCTGGATTGGCGCTCCCCAACTGCAGATTCAACACTTCTCTCATTTCTGTCTTCAATTCTCCAATTTCTCTTCCCCCCTCCTTGTCTGTTATCCCCTCCCCGCAACATAGGATAGAGAAAAAAAAAGATGGGCGTATCTGCCGCCATGGCAGATGGATGACCAAACCAAAACCCTTCCTCTTCCCTCCCCTTCCACTCCAAGCGCGGCGTCGCCGTTAACATATTTCCTCTTCTTTCTCTGTAAGTCTCCTCTCACCAACCAGTTTCGCCCTGTCTCCTCCAACCTTTCTGCCTCGTCCACCCGTTGAATGATGAACCAGCTGTCCGCAGCGAGGGGCAATGTTGTAAAGTTGAGGGTGTTGATAGATTAATCGAATGGGAAAAAGAGCTGGATTTGTGCAAACGCAGGTATTTGTTGCGTTTGGATAAAGGTGCCTAATGAGCTTAATGTCCACATTAATCGAGTGGTAAAGGTGGACAAATCGCAGGCGATTTGTACAAAAACGACGAATTGTCGTTGTCGAACGGCACCATACTCTCGTGTCATAAGCTGATCTTCCCATCCCGTGCACACAAATGTGAAAAGTAGGTTGAAGTCGCAAACAGCTAAAACATTAGTGCTTGTCACTCCCGTTCTGTTAATGAACCTAATTCGGTCTTTTCTGGTAGGGAATGGAGACTATGGAGCTTGCTCCACCTTGTAATATGGCTTCATGCCACATATCAATGTATTATTGGCTCAATTAAAAGTAAGAGAAGAAAATAAGAAAAAATAGAGGAGGAGAGAGAAAAAATAATTTTTTTTCAAAATGTTATAACTTACAAAATAAAAGTGCAAAAATAAAAAAAATTATACTGTTGTTCATCATTTTTCGTGCTCTTCAAAACAAGATGCATCATGGATATGTTTTGGTCAACTTAAAATTTTATGTTTTTAGAATGAGTATATATTACGTATTTTTAAAGTGAATCATACTCATTAGTAAAATGAATCTTCTTTAATAATAAAATGAACCATATTCATTAGCAAAATGAATCTTACCACAAACACCCTAAAAACCACCCTAGGATAGCTAAAAACGTCGAAGACATTTTTAGGGTTTGTAGTACAGGGTTTAGGACCCTAAACCCTAAACCACAAATCCTAAAAAACTGTCGAGTCAGTGACGACAATATAAAGCGTAAAAATAATACCAAAAAGATTACCCTACCTCCCAAACACCCAAAAAACCACCCTAGGATAGCTAAAAACGTCGAAAGCATTTTTAGGGTTTGTAGTACAGGGTTTAGGGTCTAACGACCCTAAACCCTAAACCACAAACCCTAAAAAACCGCCGAGTCAGTGACGACAATATAAAGCGTAGAACTAATTCCAAAAAAGACTACCCTACCCCCACCCCCAAACACCCAAAATCCACCCTAGGATAGCTAAAAACGTCGAAGCCATTTTTAGGGTTTGTAGTACAGGCACAAACCCTAAAAAACTGTCGAGTCAGTGACGACAAAAGCGTAGAACTAATGCCAAAAAGATTACCCTACCCCAAACACCCTAAAAACCACCCTAGGAATGCTAAAAACATCGAAGACATTTTTATGGTTTGTAGTGTAGTGGTTAGACCTCTGATTCACTTTTAACAATCTTTGATTCACTTTTCTTAAACTTAAGATTCACAATGAACATATGTATATATAAATAAATATAAAATTTTAAATTTATCAAAACATGTTCATGTAGGGTCTTATTTTGAAGAGCTAGAATTATAATGAATAATGATATAAAATTTATGTTATTTTGACTTATAACTAATAAACTACAACATTTTAAAAATTCATAAAAAGACAAAAGTAAAAAAGGATAAAAATGGTGCCACCTTGTACGGTGGCACCAGCGCTACCTTCGAATACGCCTTCTGGTATCGTCAGTTCAACATGGAAACCGTCCAACGCACCAACACAATTCTAAGAAACACATGGAGTCATATTAACAGCTTCAGTTAATGCCTTAACTGAGTGGCAAGAAAAACTGAAATTCATTTGGATTACCTCAAAGTACAGAAAATATTTCTTGTTCTCAGCTATTTGTGTTGGTGTTGAATTTAACGGAAGCTCCCTAGGTTTGATCAAGTTTTTACCATGGCGACCAACAACTAGTAGAATATCCTCAAAGTGGTGTGAAACTGAGGAGCCAGAGTTTTGAAACCTTTCCATTGTATCTCTATTTGCACAACGATGACTTAGTGTCCTTAAGAACCAAGCTACTCTTTATTGGACAGTAATGTGTACATGATTGTAATATAATATTTGTTTTCTAGCAAATGACAAAGAATTAGGAGTGTATCATGTTTACCCTTAGGGCATTGCAACACCTAAGTTCATGGCCATTAATGATCTCATTCACCCACATTGC
This sequence comes from Limonium bicolor, assembly GCA_023374045.1. Taxonomy (NCBI): domain Eukaryota; kingdom Viridiplantae; phylum Streptophyta; class Magnoliopsida; order Caryophyllales; family Plumbaginaceae; genus Limonium; species Limonium bicolor. Next base: position 14,360,809 of record CM041779.1, on the reverse strand, counting down.
TCCACTCATAGTAGAAGTGTTCATGGGTATTTTTGTTGGAAAATTTAGATGAACAGTCACGATCTGCACCATTCTCAGGGCATTTTTTTTCGAGCTCAATCACAAATTGCAGTGCATAACTGCCTTAGCCTTTCAGGATTATCACCAACCACCTCCAGAATCCGACTCAACTGCTCCTTGTGAGGCTTACCATTGTCTACAATTACAACAATTAAAGAAAAAAACATCATTTTCAATTCCATGTCTTCTACTAATGCAAATCCATTTTGTAATTGGCCATACATATGCTCAAATAACATAACACATTTAAATAAAATTTCTGCAATGCAATAAACTTAAAACAGCTAGAGAGCACAACTTTCTGAGTATCATCACAGGTGCAAATAAAGGAGATTATGTGAGAATTTATTTAAGATCCCACATGCTCTCCTAAAAGATACATAACAGTGCTCTCTTAATCCAAACCTATCATAAGCAAAATATAATTTAAATAATTAAGGAATGTTTCATTATTATTAGAACAAACACATCAACTCAAATTTTAATTTTGCATTACACAACATGGTCCTTTGTAGTTAGCTTCTTTTTTAAGTTGTAAGTTACGTTATAAAAGCATACTTGAGAAGATTACCCTAATCCATTATCCTGATTAGGCCACAAAATCTAAACTAAACCTTTGATGGTTTAACTTTCATAAATTATCTTTATTTTATTCATTCAATATATGTACAATGTCGTAATTTATTTGTCAGGTTTTAAGAGTTGTGGTTACCATAAACCCAACACTTCAAAGCCTAAAATGAACCTTCAAAGATTTTAACTTTCCTAGGGTATGGTCGCTAACTACATATAAAGGAAGACATAATATCAAACATATAAACTAAAATGTCGTTTAGAACTTTCACTCTATTAATCATACTACAAAAGACATGAAAATTAAAACTAAAATTTTACATAGTACTTTCAATCCTAAAATTTAAAAGCTAAACCAGTATCAACTCTGACTACCCCTACTTGTGGATGATGCAGTACCTTTCTCATGCTTTTGTTGCTTTGTCATATCAACCGTCTTAACCAAAAAGATCTCCCTTTTAAGATCTCTCTACAGACTCACAATACGGGCAACCATCCCTGTCGTTGTGAGGCTGCATACCATTGTCTTAAAGTGTCTCATAGGTCTGAAGTATCTTTATTAGACAATACAAAAAGGTAATATAAATACAACATTGTTATAGTAGAATTGTATAACTAGTTAATATCAACTTTGTTTTACAAGCAATGATCTTATGGGTGTGTCTCACTATATCATCAATCCAAGCATTTGTTGGTGGTCTAAACATGTTATGCGTACGCCCATAGTTCCACCTCAAATAGTAATCAGTCGACTCCCCAGAATGAGTAGATGGAATTGTCCATCAGGTAGTTGATGACACGAGCAGTGTTCCAAGGCCATCCTTTGTATCCGTACTTGTCCATATACATGGAAGTAATCCCTAGGCCTATTTTTTTAAGAAGGCTAATAGTGTCTACGAGCACACACTAGGTGCAGGCAAATATGCTAGTGTATCTGCTCCCCATGGGTAATCCCTCAATATCCTTAGTGGCAATATGTTAGTGTATCTGCTCCAAGCTGTCTATACAAATATGCTAGTGTATCTACTCTCCATGGGTAATCCCTAATAGCCTCAATATCCCTTGGGAACCAATAAGAGACATTATCGTGTTCCCCATGAGCTACCAAAGATATGTTGTAGCTGTTTTAGTTTATTGTAGCTAGCAGTATCACCTCCACAACACTCATTTATGCTGAACTATAAAGCCATTTTTGTAAGGTTTCGACAATGGACCCGTTCACTCCTCACGATTCACGAATATCTTTTTAACCGCTTTAAGAAGAATTATGTAGACAAATGTCTATATATTATTGGGTCTTGTTTAACTTATACTGACAAAAAGCTTACATGTCCGGTTATAATTTGTTAACCATGGAGCTTTATTCAAACACAGCAATTTGAACGTTTGGACGCTCCCAGTGAACGCACTCAATGACGTTGAACTGTGTTTGTATTAATGTTACTATGGTTAGCTTATCAGGATTTGACAAGTGTGCTGAGTTAAGTTATTGTCCGATACAAATCTGACACATGTCACACTTTTTTTTAAAAAAATATAGCTTTAAGGGGTTGTTCTTTTGTGAACTTAGATGTCGTTCGACGTGGAGCTCAAAAGCGGTTATTGGAAGCTTTATCTTAAAACTGACCATAGTTAACAAATAGAAATTTGACATGTCATTATTCTAGCCACTTATAAGCTATCATATAGAGTACTTGATTGGTTAGAAGAAGATTAATCTCCAAAATGTGGTGAAAGAACGACACCTTAGATCCGTTCAATGAACGCAAGATTTTCTGCGTTATGATAGAGCTCACTATGGTTAGTGTAGTTAACTAACTAAGTGCTGCCAAGTGTCCTTATGCTCCAATGAATAAATGACACCTGCCTTATTAAAGTAGCTTTAACTTCAGTCGCGATAGTTGAACAAGTTCTTAATATTTGAGATAAAACTTCAAATACAAACTTTTTGTTAAAGTTAGCTGTAGTTAACTAATGATGGTTTGACATGTGTACTATAGTCAGCTTTTTGTGGGGTATAAATGTAAATATATCCAATCAGAATATGACACGTGTCCCACACACAGATTAATCTGCTAAAACTCACCAAAACACCCCCTAAGTTTCCATCGTCACAAACATACGGAGCCTATAGTAGACCAGTTTGATGATAGCTATTCTGCCAACTAAGAGACACTCTACATCTTAGGGCATCCACAATAACAAGAGTGGATTCCACTCTCAAAATAATAATATTTTATTCTTCTCCTCACAATCTCTCTTCTTTTGCTAAGAAACCCACTTTTTGAGGTTCTTAGTTAAGAAACTCTCACACAACTTCTCTCCTCCATGTCATATTTTATCTTTTTATTTTATTAATTTAGAGTGGATTCCACACCATTGTGGATGCCCTTAAGTAATAAAAGAATAAAAATAGAAGATGTTTAAAGAAAATTTGCAAGAAAGTATCCAGAAAGCAGTTAATATCAATCTCAAAGAACATAAAGGGCATTCATGATGACCCGGCATTCTTTTCCACAGCAAATGATCAGGTGAAAAGAACGCCTGTTCGACCCCTTCCCATGAGTACCATTACTCCGCTGACAGTACGCAGAGCATTAAAATAAATACCGTTGAAAACTAGATTGAAGATTTGTAAGTAGTAATGACTAATCCAGATGATAAGGCTAGTTCAATATCAATACTGAACTTTCCGGGCGTGCTCCACTTCTGCACAAACTAGCATCAAAATGGCAGATCAACACCACTACCATTCATCAGGTAATGAAATATAATTTGCTGCCCAATATGCAGACCAGAAACAGAATGGCACACAAATTCAGGCCATCTACAAACTTTGATAATTACATGCTGTCATCAGGCCAAAGTTTCTCATATCTCCAAATTAGCTCTCGCCCTTTACAATATTTTCTACCTGTATATCCAGAGAGCAAGATGACCGTACTGACGGGCAAGGGCATAATTTGCTCTTTTGGTGTCTGTTAACATCAAGCATGAACTCATAAATGCATGAAGATAGTAGTTTCCATGAACAAAATGTTGCCATAATCACATTAGCGAAACTTTGAACTAGCAGCCGCCTGCATATCTTATCCACAACAGAGGTACTAGAAAAGACAGACAAAAAGTATGAACATAAAGATTATGACCACTAATGAGAATGGTAGCCAATTAGATTTAAACTAGCAATAGTTGAGTGTGTTACCATCGCTCCCTCATAAATGCAGTAAACTACTCTTCATTCTTCTCTGGATACAGCCACTCCCCAGAATTATAAGTTTGTTTATCCTGGCAAGAAAGGAGGGCGAGAACTCACAATAATGCTCGGTGTAACTGCATTTAAGCACTTAGGTATTGATGGTCATACCGCTATGGCAGGTAAGTGACCATCCTATCTTCAACTAGCATCAATCCTTCGTTTTTGTTGGCAGAACAGTTCTAGATTGCAGTTGTAACTATCCAGCACCTGAAAAAATAACTGATACTCCCTCCGTTCAACAATAACTATCGTTTTAGAGTGTGATTCTTGTTCAACAATATCTGTCATTCTAGCTTTTTGGTATATTTTTTTCCATTTCTAACTCTACTATTCAACACAAAAATAAATATTATTTAGATAGAAAAGTAAAAAGTAGGGGTACATGCGTCTTTTTTCTACTTTTCTTAATAAGTGTGCAAGTTTCTAAAACGACAGATATTGTTGAACGGAGGGAGTATAAAATAATGTCAATGAACTCAATTAAACCTATAAGCCAGGAATATGAACGGCGAACATACTCTTCTACATAACTAATACTAATTCCAATATATAAGCCTGATTCTTTGTAATCAAAATCGTTCTTGATTCATGATAAAAGGAGGTCCTGGGGAAATGTTGCAGCTAACCAGACCCCAGCAAAATATCATAGGGCAGATACATACATGCAAGTAAGTCGAGATACTGGCACAAATAGGAGAATTCTTATTGGACAGTGACACTTATAAACTACCTGAATCACTGATTGACTTACAAAATATCAAGCATAGTTCAAATCTGAAAGCATGAGAAACAAAACTCACATTTACGAAGTTAAGACTGAAGAACCTTTTGTTTTTCCTTCTTGGAAACTTTACATATTCCCTTGAGATCTGGGAGGATGTCCTGATACTTCTCAACAAAGGTACGAGAGAAATTCTTCTTAGACATACTAAAAAAGTAAGCAGGTCGCTGTTTCATCAAATTTTTAGATTCCAACATCTCCAAGACCTGATACCTTGCTTTTATAGTATCAAATGAAAATTGTAGCACTCTTGCATATTTAACTATGGAACCATGCTCAAGATTCACAACATTGATTAAGAAATCCATGTTCTGCTTGATCTTCTTTTCTGATGCACTGAAACAGAATGGGTCACTTCTTAGAGTAGCAGAAATGTCATCTTCAGACCAACCGAAACTCTTGAACAAATTCAACTTCTCCACCCAGTTTAATTCAGTAACAGATAACCTAACTTTTAGTGCATTCATGAACATAGGAGTCGTAGGCCCAATTCCAATGTTACGAATACTTTCAGAAGCACTGATAAACCTTTCTTGTACATGGAGAAACAGTCTCGGATGCTTGGAAGTCATCCCCGTTATTCGACCTAAGGGAACCCCTTCCTTCAGCAGGTAATCGAAGTTTAACGCCATTGTTTTAATAACATTCCAAGTGAGCAACCTAGGGTACCGCTTCATAGCTAGTAGAACCTTATCCTCTGTCCCCAGTAGGGTTTTGAGAGTTTCCCACGAGGGTTTCAAGTACCTATCCAAACTACGGCACAGAATACTCGAATCTACAGTAATAACTTTGACAAGAAGCTCATCTTTCACCCCGTTCTCCACAAGCCATTCCAATTTGGGCTTCGTTATGTTCGTGACACTGACGTTAAGGAGACTTGGACGGAGTGGGAGCAGATAGGTGATATGGGTATCCATGAATCCGAAAGATTTCAAGCAGGAAATCAACGATTCTACATTTTGCGTCTTCTTTTCGTCCAATCGTACGCCCAATTTGTGACGTATGTTTTCGAGGGGTGAAGAAGATATAGAAGAAGTAAAATCCGGGCCTGCTTTCGAAAGTTCTGTGTTGAAGAGTTTTCCTTTCGAAGACAATGAAGAGAGTGATTGTGATGGTATTGATTCTGGGGTCAAGAGTCTCAAAGAGCAGTTTTGCAGGAAGACAAATACGCCCCTAAAAGATTGCTTCGCCATCGAACAGACTTTCAGAGTAAAGACAGGAAGAAAAGGAACCCAATCTAGAAGGGTTATAATAGCAATGAAGAACTCACCATTTAGCAAGGGGAGTTGGAAACTTGGAATCAGTCTTACGAGCATACAGAAACCGCTGAGGCGAGAATAGGAGCTAAACGCTGGGACATCAGGCGCAGCAAAATGAGCTCGGCGTTAGTGTCTATTCTTTTCTTCCTTTACCCCACAGTAGTATCCCCAATTTATGTTTAGTTTGTTAGACAAAAACAAGGTTTTGCCTCCTTCCCTTAGTTTGCTTTTTAATAAGGGGGCGTTAGGACGACAGAGAGTAAACGCCACTATATCTGCGTTTAGATAAATATGACTGTGGTTAGTGAGTAGTAAGTGGACATCTGTGGTTTTTGTCAGTACAATTTAAAAAAGATCCAATAAAAGTAGTGCCATGTATTCTTATCTTTTTTTTTGAAATAGATTAATCGCTCTAGCGAACCGAGCCTAATATAAAAGGGGAAAGGGAAAAAAAAAATCCCCTCATTCAGTCTCGGACCGCTGGATCAAATCCGGTTAGAGATCGATTCAGTACTGTTGACTAGGATTGAGACTGTACTGGGATCGGACGATAAAAAATAGTGGGTTGGTGAGGTTTTACTATCCGAGAGCAGGACACTAAAATATAGTTGTCAGTCAATAGGAACCAGCTTGGGACGGCCAAAAAATGAATAAAATAATATTTTTACAATACAATAAGATTATTGGAAAAATATTGTCATTTTTATTAACTTTACAATATTACTATGTATACATAAATTGCACAAAATCTATCATTAAAAAAAGGACAGAGTTAACCCACGACCGGTTGCGGTCCCTACAAAAATAGGAACGGGACCGCAATTTTGTAGTGGTCTTGGACTGATCCCTCACCTTGGGGATCGGGACCGGTTAAGCCCGGAACCAAGACAGGGACTGATCCGGCCCATGGCCAACTTTTCCTTGTGCACTAATTCTCGGTTTGTGTATCAATGGTTTATATTTCCGTTAATCTTTATGTCTAAAATTTGAATGTATTTTTATTTAGTGAATGATATGGAAAATTGACTATTTTATTTGTATACAATATTTCTAGTTCACAATATGTCATTAGTTTGTATTAGTCTTTGTTGGTTAGGTATAATTAGTCACACTTTAACTATATTATTGAAAGTACTAAACGTGTTTTCCTTTTATGGTCACATGTACCCGGGGACACGCCAACAACCAGGACATGAAGATCCCGGCTAGCAAGTGTCTTGACCAGTGAACACCGAATCCACGAAGGGGCTTCACCAATCCTCGAAGCCGGGCACCACTAACGAAAACCTTGATCGGTCTCCTTCACACAAGGAAGCACTCGTGACTAAAGGCAAACCCCTCAGACAACCTATCTGCAATACCCAAATTTGGTATGGTCGGTGATATGTTAAAAACCTTAACAAAAGGTAGTTGGAATCTATTAATTGAATATTTGGATCATTGGCCAGTAGTGTAAGTTCGGGCTTTGGGACAAAGCTTTATTTCAAGGGGGAATAATGAAATACCCCTAAATTTCAAAATACATACATTATGTAGTTTATATGTATATTATATAGTTTACAAATATATGATATAGTTTATGAGATCATTTACAATTACAAGCATATAAAATAGATTACGAGTATATATTATAGTTTTCAAGTATACTAAATAGGTTACGAGTACATATAATTATTTGCAAGTAGACTAGTATTTTACAAGTATATATATATGAAGGTTACACGTTTATTATTTACTAAAGAGAATTCATTCTAACAAATAACCTGTTTTAAATTAGGCCAATTGTAATTTTATTAATAATCCTCGTACATCTCTAGTTAACTTGGTATATTTTAGTTTTTTTTAAATGGAGTTATAATGATGATATGATTCAAATAGTACTGTTGATTTAAAATATATCTATTGTATAGTTTATGAGTATATTAGTTCGCAAGTATAATATATAGTTTATGAGGATTATACTATAATTTACGAGCATATAATATAATATTTAATAAAAATGATTCGTTTTAATAAATAACCCGATTCAAAATACATCGGTTATGATTTTTGATGTAATAAAATGATCCTTGTGTATTTTCTATTATTTTAGTGTATTTATTTGTTTATAACTTGTTATAATAATGATAGTGTTGCTTTTATTATATACACTAAATAAGTTAGTTTTAATAAGTCGGTTGCATCCTTTGGCGCTTTCTTATTTTATTTAATTAATCAATTCTAACTTTTCATATTTCTAGGGTGTTACTATTGTTTAGTATAACGTACTTATAATAATATGATATCAATGCTATTATTGATTTTACTACATTTAATAAGTCATTTTAATATATTGATTTTATTCTTTGGTGTTTCCTAACTTTATTTAATGAATCAGTACTGACTTTCCGAATTTCATACTTTAATTAATAAACTACTTTTTAAACTTTCATATTTCCTAACTTTTGGTTTTCTGTAATTCATTTCAGCCGTTTAATTTACCTTGATTAATTAAATAGTTTATATTCTCTATGGTTTCCCTCTGTCTACTATAAATTGTTATCTTGGTATCCCATTTGATTTGAACATCACACTCCCTTGGATCTCTCTTGCAAATCTTTCAATTCCTAAAATCTCAAATATCTCACGCTCTTCATCCATCCCTTTCTTATGTTAGGACAAGAAAGAAAAGAAAAGAAAAAAACCTTCACAACCCTCCACTATGCTCACCCGCACACACAAAAGAGAAAGAAAATAACTAAAGATACCCCCACTCAATCACCGTATAGTAGGAATTGAAATATATATATATAATCATTTCCCTTGAAAAATTTTCACCCTCACACCCGCACCAACCTACACGGATTAAGAATTCATTCCCTCTTTCAGTACAATCATCGGCTATGAATTTGTAAACGTGGAGCATTAAAGTTAATTGAGTGCTTGGTTGAAGTGAATCGTAGTCAAATACCAGGTAAGTTATTATGTTCACTATATTTTAATACCTTCGTAAATATTGTGAAATTTGTGTGTATGATTGTGGTTTGAAATTGAATGATTGTTGAACTACCATATTGAGCATATTATGGTTGGATCGATGGTTATATGATTATTTGATTATAAAGGTGATTAGTCCGAATTATTGTGGACATTTTTGTGAGATGTTATGTGAAAAGAAATTATTTAATCACCATGATTTATTGCACAATTTATTTGTGGTTGTGTGCATTATGACGAGATTAAGTGATGAATAATAATATTTGTCAAATAACTTAAAAAGGAGAAAACCATGGTACATGTGGGTCATATTAGGACACATGAATGAGATGATAAATGCGGGCCGCACTAGGACGCATAAGTTTGAGATACTGTGGGTCGCATTAGGACACATTTAGCCCTATTTTTACTCTTTAGTCTTTTGTACTATTGGGGGTGTGCACACTTAAGGATTTAGTGGCGAGTTGGATTCCCTGTTGCGTGTTGGGGTCCGGGTTATAGCTGCGTGTTGTACCCAAAAGTGAGAAAGTTAGATTCCCAGCTGCATGTTGGGGTCCAGGTTACAGCTGCGTGTTGTACCCAAAAGTTGAGAAAGGTTGTTTTGTCCGGGTTGCGTGTTTGGGACAAGGAAGATAATTAAAATAATCTGACTAATATATTTTTGGGTTATTAAGAACCAAACATGAAGTATTATGCAATGATTGCTTTACTGTTGTGTGATAATATTGTGAAATGATTTGTATGTTGTAGTGTGAACATATTATAAAAAATGATTTCTAAAGAGAAAATGTTTTTACAAAGTGAAGTGGTATCTTACTCTCTCTGACTTTACGGTGACTATTTGTGTGTTTGTTTGGATTTCTGCCACAGGTGATGATGATGTTGGGGTTTGGGAAGACGACTTCACATAGACTGGTTATTCACAATCGAATTTATTTTGTGCTTGAGACTTTTGAAATTTTAAAAGATTGCTATTATGTGTGTTGTATTTCTTTCATTAATAATAACGGTTTGTTAGTGAGATAATTGTTTAGACCTTAGCACTCATTTGGTTGCGAGTGTGGCAGTAATACTCCGGAAGTAAGGCCTGGTCTCCCAGGAGGAATGGAGTATGGCCACATTGAGGGAAAAGAGGAGAGATCGAAAGAAAATTGGATGGTACTAGTACAAAAAACGCCTATTTCGGCGCCCCTATTTTGACGGTTGTAGAGACAACCACCGAAATAGGGCTTTGAAGACACCTATTTTAATGGTTCCTAGTTAGAAACCGCTGAAATAGGTGTCTTTTTTCTAAACAATAGAAATCTCGAAGCCTTATTTTGGCAGTTGTCTACAACTGCCGAAATAGGGGTGTTTCCCGATTTTTTTTTCTGAAATTTTTGAAATGCCGCTTAAATTTTAGTCTATTTCGGCTATTGTTATAATAACCGCCGAAATAGACATTATTTCATTACATATTTACTCGTCGGCCTTATCTCTTCATCCTCTTTCTTCTCTCACTATAATTTTGCATCCCTAACTGACGAATATACATGTACTCCTCTCTTCGTCACTCTTCTCTCACAATGATTTCGCAACCCAAACTGGCAAATAAACATGCTTGGCGCTCCTCTCTTCATCCCCTTCTGTCACGGTAAATTCGCAACCCTAACTAGCAAACAAACATGCTCTGCGCACATCTCTTCTTCCTCTTTTCTCACGGTAATTTTGCAGGCGAACATACACGCTATGCGCTTGTCTTCAATCTCTTCACTCACGGTAATTTTGCAAGGTGAACAAGGAGCATATACTCTCCGTGCCTCTATTCATTCTCGTGTATGCGCCTTCATTCTCGTGTTTGCGCCTCTGTGTCAAAAGTCACTAGAACTGCTGCTGTGGTTGAAGACGACACAAAATTGATTTTTTTTAAAGACCTATTTCAGCAGTGGTTAGCTAACAACCGCTGAAATAGGTGTGTTTTTTTATTCTAACACAGGACTATCTCGGCAGTTGTTAGCTAACAACCGCCGTAATAAGACCAAAACAACCGTTAAAATAGACGTTTTTGTACTAGTATGGGAGGTAGAAGAAATGAGGAGAGAGAATGACGTCTTTATTTTATTTTTCAAACATTATTCTTTCAACTTAAGTGGTGTGTGCACATGGCACTTCTTTCTTTATTTTTATCATTTATAACATAACCCTTCTATTTTGTAGACAATACCTTAAAGTTGCCAATATTTCATGCACATGTCACTGCTGGAAAAAAAGAATAAAAAACGCTTATTTCGGCTTTAAAAGAACGTTTATAATGCGTTCTTTATGCCAGCGACGCAAAAAGTAAGAGTTATAAAGAACGCTTAAGAAGCGTTCTTTATACTTGACTTATAAAAAACACTTACATTAGGAAGCGTTCTTTATAGCTCTTAGTAAGACACTATAAAGAACACTTCTTAATAATAAGTGTTCTTTATAGTCGACTATAAAGAACGCTTATTATTAAGAAGCGTTCTTTATAGTGTCTTGGCGCCATATTTTTGATAGACTAAAGAACACTTTTATAAGAAAGTGTTCTTCATTATTATTATTTTATTTTTTTTATTTTCCCTTTCCCTGTTCATTTTCACATATTCGACATACAAAAACCTGTAAAATTATTGTGAATAGAGAATTAAAGAGGCGCAGAGCATGTTCCTTGTTCGTTAGGGGTTGCAAAATCATGAGTAGAGAATGGAAGAGGCACAGAGCATGCATGTTCCTTGTTGGCCAGTTAATTAGGGTTGCAAAATTACCATGAGAAGATAGAGGCAGAGTAGTATGTTACTTGTTCGCAAGCACAAGAGTACGTGAGTGAAGAGAATGGAAGTTAGAGGTGCCGAGCATTATATTACTTGTTCACTAGTTAGGGTTGCAAAATTACCATGAGTGAAGAGAATGGAAGAGGTGCAAAGCATGTTCATTGTTCGCCAGTTATGGCCGGTTGCAAAATTTCTATGATCGAAGAGTATGGAAGAGGCACAATCCATATGTTCCTTGGTCGCCAGTTATGGTTGCAAAATTACCATGAGAAGAGAATTGAAGAGGTGCAGCGCAGGTTGCAAAATTAACGCGAGTGAAGAGAATATATGGAAGATTAAGAAGAGAGAAGAGCGCCATGTTCAAATTTGAGCCAAAAAATCCACGTCCAGAAGAGAATATATGGAAGATTAAGAAGAGAGAAGAGCGGCAAGTTCAAATTTGAGCCAAAAAAGTGTGTGTCCATTATAACTTGACTTATAAAAAACGCTTATATTAGGAAGCGTCATTTATAGCTCTTAGTAAGACACTATAAAGAACGCTTCTTAATAATAAGCGTTCTTTATAGTTGACTATAAAGAACGCTTATTATTAAGAATAGTTCTTTATAGTCGACTATAAAGAACGCTTATTATTAAGAAGCGTTCTTTATAGTGTCTTACTAAGAGCTATAAAGAATGCTTCCTAATATAAGCGTTTTTTATGTGCTCCTGCCATACACTTTAAAGAACACTTCCTACACAAAGCGTTTTTTATGTGTTCCGGCCACTGTAAAAAAAACGCTTACTACACAAAGCGTGTTTTACAACCCATTTTTTATTCTTTTTTTTTTCAGCAGTGTGTTCATTTTATTCAATTTTGACATAAAAAAATTGTTGTATATCACTTAAAGTCCCATGTACCCCATCCTTTGCAGAGCTGATGTCTGTTGTCGGTTGGAGTAGTACAAAGTAGAGAGAAAAAAAAAGATATGATAAAGAGTAAAAAATTGATATTTCGATTGATATATGTAATATGTAGAAATAAACTTGTTTTTGATAAGAATGGGGATGAGTTTCATGTTGAAATGTTTTTCCTTCCTCTTCTAAACATCAATATCATATACATGTCTCAAGTTGTAGTGAAGGGTTATCGATCAAGTTGGGCTACTAACACTCTGATATTTGAAATTCGCACATCAAAATCATTGTGACGGTATTGATAAGACATTTTTTTTTCCTATATGTTATTGATTGATTCTTGTTCGTTCCTTGTAGTAGTTATTAGAGACTGCAATGTCCCTTCGCCTGTTGAAAGTATCTTCCTTATTTTTTATTTATTTCTGAATGCAACTTTTCTGGAACTTGAAAAGTTGCCAGATGTACCCATTCCCCTCAAATCTACTTGCTAATTCACTCAATGGAAGCAATGACATATAGTATTATATAAAACTATTAATTGTACTATATGATATGTATTATTTCCTTACAGCGCAGTAGAAGAAGTCAATATAGATTTAAAAATTACCAGATTATAATGATTACTAACGTCTTGTGTGGGTTTTGTAGTATAAATAGAAGATCCCTCCCTCGGCAGCGAGAATCATAAAAAGAGAAACCCAGAAAAGATACTCATCGATCCCTTCTCCTACAACTTTTATATAGTCTTTCTAATTTGTCAAAAACAAGAGAGGAAGATCAAGAGAAATGGAGTTTAGAAGTGTTTTGGTGATTACGTTAGTGATGTTAAACATGGTGGTGGTTTGCTACGGAAAACTACCACATCGCCCTTTCTCTGAACTCAAAAACAGCCTCTTTGTTGAAGCCACTGCTTCTAAGACCGGAGGTAAGTACCACCCCCTTGCTTGATCTATATATCTGAAGATCGATCGATTGATTACTTTCTTTCCATTATATACCATATATATATGAACCAAGCTAATTTGTCAGGTTTAATGGCTGGAGTAGACAAAATCACAGTCCAATGGGGTACATTAAAAAACGTAACACCATCAATCGACGAGAAATACAAAACAGTAAAAGTGAAACTATGTTACACACCAATAAGCCAAATCGACAGACCATGGAGGAACACTAATCTGGACAACATAGCTAAAGACAAAACCTGTCAGTTTGTTATCATCACGGCAGATTACAAACGGGGAGTAACAGACAATGCGACATACACAATCAGTCAAGATATTCCTGGAGCTATCTACTTCATTAGGGCTTACGTGTTCGATGGTGAAGATAAGGAACAAGGTTATGGACAAACGGCGATTGATAAACCGTTTACTGTTGTTGGGATTACTGGAAGAAGTACGGGGATTGATGCTGCTGCTGGGGTTTTCTCGGCTTTTTCAGTTGTTTCATTGGCGTATTTCTTTTATATGGAGAAACGGAAAGCTAAGAAATCGGCGGCTGCGGTAACAACCTCTACTACTACTTGATGGAGTTTGAATCTGTTTAACTCAAGGAAGGAAGCTCAGTCTGTTGCGTAATTAATTGAAATCGTGTGAAATTGGTTAAGAAAGAACAGTGATTAATAGCAATATGCATATATGGTTGTAATGATAAGAGTTTTTTGTTTAAACATACTTTGGCATTGGCATCCAGTATAGTGAGTGTGAGACTTCCTTTTGGGGATTGTTTGTTTGTTTGCTTGCTTCTTGATTGTATTAGCTTTAAATACAAGTAAAGGAGACTTCCTTAATTTGCAATATAAGGTTGTATAATTAATTTCTTTCTTTTGATCTTCCAACTTGGTTTGGTTTGAGAAATAATATAGAATGCAAATAGTCTATGTATAATTCATTCGCATGTGATTGAGCTTTGTACTTCAAAAGTCAACTATATATACCGAATGGCAACAAGTGTCCCCAAGGTTTCTTCAAATCCAAAAACACTACCGGTTAACAAACGAGAAAGCTACCCTAACTCCTACGGTATCATTTAGGAACATCTGAACTATCTATCTCATAATATTGATAAATAAAAAGTTTATATCAAATGAAATTTATACTTTTTTTTATTTCAATGAGGTCCGATAAATTGATATATAATATTAAATCTAATTAATATACTCATTTTCAACCAAAATCTTAACTCTATATAATTATTAATTTAACAACGATCATATATATCCCTTCAATCTGACATTAATTTGGATCTATATATCATCGTTGGTCAACTATTCTAAGGTTTTTAATTTTTTTTTTATTTTTAAAACTGTTTTTATTTGCGAAATTTAAATCAATCAGCATTGATGAGCTGGTCTCTACAAACCGACTTAAATGTCCTATTATTAATCATAAAAGGTACTCTGCATTCTTCCTTGGGTTTCTCGTATCCTCTCACTTTCAAAAGGTCAACTGATAATGATACAATGTATATATGATGGTACGCCATTAACGGTAGCTATTATATTAATTAAACTTTAGTTATTTATAAAAGGGTATATATTTTGGTTAACATATTGAAATTCTTCTCCTCTTATCCCAAAATCAAAATTCTCTCCTAAGGTGAGAGGGTACCCTGTTTCAGCCTCTGCGGCTGCACTTCTATAAACGGCCGGCTCATGGGGCGTGCAACTGGAGCCTCGGCACCGGGCCTCCACTTAATAGGGCCCCATTTTTTAAGGGTCTTGTTAATTTTTTAGTAATAATTAATTAATTAATAATTAATATAAAAATTGATAAGTAAAAATTTATAAAAGAAAAATATGACATTTTACTAGTGAACTTTATTACCGTATATATATAAAACAATAAAGAATTTATAGTAAAAAATCTAACATAAATATTACTATTATACATGAATTAAACATTTAAATTCTATACTATATTTTTTATAAAATGCAATATTACCATCATAATATGGTATTGGTAAATAAATTTTAAAAACTAGAATTTAACAAATATATTTGTCTTAAAACATGTATACAAATGAATAATAACTTTATTTAAAAAAATTATATCACATAATTAGATATATATTAATTTTAGATATAATAAATTAAATTACTTAACAAAAAGTGTTTATTAGATAATTTATTATTAATAAACAACAAATATTTTTAAATTAATATTTAATTTCATATTTTTATATATTATAACTATGTACTTAACTGGCACGGGCCCCTAATTTATTGAGACGGCCCTGTAAACACGATGTTTCATCTCAATCATAACCCTACGCTCTCCAATTTTTGGCATTCCAGTTATCAACATGTGCATCGGGAATCAAAAAGATTTTCTCACCACCTGCACAAGGTGTCACCACAGCCTCATGCATCTACACTACTTGTCGTTTGTTTGCACTTTTCTTGAAACGGTTCAAATCATGCATGCCATGATTGTCAATTCATTTTTCTCAGCGCCGCCCACGTCAGGGGCATGGAATGCATCAGCTTCGCCACGCCCATAACCGCGGTCATCCACTAAACCTGACTCTTTTTATCCTCTTTGGGTTCGCCTCGCTAACTTTCATTCCTTCTTACCTCCACAACCTTCAGTTCCTTTTGCACCCGACGGATTCACTTGCCCCAGCCAGTCGTAAATCCACCAAAAACACAATGCCTATCCGAATGGTGAACGGGTCCTTCATTAAGCTAGAGCAAGCTACACTCGCCAGACTTTACTCGCCTACAGATGTTTCCTCAAGCTCCCTAATGATAAATCTTTGAAATCAATGGACGGCTTGGGAGGATTCAAATTTTGCAAAATCAGGCCAACCTTTTTTCTAGTGGAGTTCGAATTAGTAGAGCTTATGAATGTGGTGTTGGTTCGAGGGCCCTAGTGCATAAACAACTATCTTTTTGCCCTCAAAGCTGTAAAGCCAGACGTTTCCTTAGATGAACACGTCTTCAAATGGGTGTCGTTCTGGGTGAGAGTTTATAAAGTTCCTCGGGTGCATAGAAACATCCACTTTTGTTGCAATCTTGGAGTCAAAATTGGGTCACTTCATGAGAATAATAGAGGATCCAGAGTCTTTCTGCCACCACTTCATGAGATTTAAAGTCCTCCTCAACCTTGAAGCCCCCCTTCTTCCATCTCTTAGTCAACATCGATGGAAAAAGATTCTCTTTTGGTCTTTCCTTCGATAATATGCAATTGGTCTGCTCCAAGTGTGGCCTCTTTACCCACATAGAAGAAGGTTGCTCCCTACCAGTCGATAGCCCTTCTCTGTTCGGCATGTGGCTGAGTACAGAAACTTTTCATGCCCGAGCATCTTCGCTCCATCTTTGCGACGTGGTGTAGCTTGAGTGTGAAAGGGAAGGAGTTGCCTACGGCCTTTTATCCCAAAGACGAGACCGTATTTGGACGAGTGAATGCCCACATGGAAATCATGTCCTCAACAAAGATTGTGCCCTTCGGTGATAGATTCTAATGAGGCTTGTAAAATAAACCATGGAAAGGAGGTGTCAGGCTCAACCTCTAATCTCCGAGGGCTTTGGGAGCTACAACGCCGACAATGGGAACAAGTTGGCATCACCTTCGGATGTGGACCTAGTTCATCCAAAAGATTCAAGACTAACCAAGCGGCTACGAGCTCAAATTGGAGTCGCCATTTGTTCCTAGTTATTTATTGATTTCTCTTGCGATTAATTATTGCTTGAGTATATTTGGTATGAATTGCTTACAAGTGAGAACTGCGGCTTTCATTAGACCTTAGGAATATTATCAGTGAAACTTGAAATGGCAATTCCTGGGGATTAGATCGTTAATGCTACTATTTAATTTGTAAATTTGTAACGAGAGTTTGGATTTAGGATTTACTAGTAAGGATTTATCTTGCGGGGACCTGTTTTAGATTAATTTAGATCTGAGGTTGCAATCTAGACTTAAAAAAAACACTCACAAAGGGAATTGATAAACTAGGAAGAAATAGTAAACCAGGATTTGCCCTTTAGATTTATTAGAAGACCACTTTTAATTGTTCTTGGTTTTATTAATTGTTTATTTTCTGCAAACCAACCCCCAATTATTGTTGTTATTTTTCTTTAGTTTATTAGTTAGATTAGGATAGAGATTAAACTAGACACTGATTCCTTGGTTCGATAATCTAGGGAATACTTTCTAGGAAAACTTGCTACGATATACCAGTACACTTGATGATATACATTTTAACCCGTACAAAATTTTGACGCCGTTGTCAGGGAGGCACGGTTATTTAGTTTAGTCTTTATTCTATTTTTATTTTATTTGTTTGTTTTTGTTTGTTTTATTGTTTTTATTTTTATTTTGATAGTCATTTTTTTCTTCTTCTTTTTACGATTTTTATTTAATTAGGTCAATTCTAATTTAGCATTGTTTAGTTTATTTTTGCTGATAAGATTTAGTTTAGCTTGATTTTATTTTTGCGTTCGTTCAATTTTACTTAAACTTATTTTATACGTTTTTGTTTCTTTTAGTTAGACTTTATGTTATTTTAGTTTTTCTTTAATTTGGTTATTTTGTCTTATTTCTATTTTATTTCAATTCGGTTAGTTTTATTTTATTTTGTTTGGATTTATTTTATTTTCATAGTTTAGTTGGTATTATTTTTCTAACTGAGCTTAGTTGTTATTTTTGCTTTAATTACAGTTTATTTAATTTATTTTGATCAGTTTAGTATTTTATTTTTCTTTTATTGTCTTTAATTTTTGTTTATGGTCTTTACTCGTTCTGCAGGAGAGCCAGAATTTGGGCTTGATCCAGAAATTGACAGATTAGCAAGAAGAATTCGACATAATCTCAATCTGGAATCAGAAGGTGAAGAGGAAGAGGATTTACAGTTGTTAGGAGAGGAGGAAGACAATTGCTCTGTAGAACCACCAGTTGATCAAGTTATTCAAGAAAAAGCAGACATGAGTGAAGTAGTTAACCAGGAGAGACGGATGAACGACTGTACCCGTCTAAACGTGGACGGACTCACATCACCTATAGTACTCCCTGCACTGCCGGCGGAGTATGGCTATTCAAAACCCACAGGATGCTAACATGTTGTGTTACGTATTATTAGACTGCTAGAGACGTCATGAGGAGCATCGGATCTAGTTGATTCATACTCCATGGTTTTATAATCCCGGTGCACGATATGTTATTATGTAGCTTGATTGTTTCTGAGGATTTCCTCAGTTCAGACATTGTGTGAAATCTGTGCTAAGATTGAATGTCTGCTTGTGTGAATTAATATGCATGCGATGTGTGTTAATGCTGCTTTATTATGACTATTGTACGATAACAGTACTCTTCGTATATATGAACATATTATAAAACAAACTAGCGACAATGATGTTATCTTATACGTGTAATATAAGGAACATAAGTAAAACGTTGTAGCATTAGGATAATAAGATATATATATTATCCGAGACTTATATACGGAGCATTGACCTTTTTAACGCCGCTCTCATATCTAACACTAGATCCCGAGTCGACATACTCAGGATTTGACTAACGACATTAGTCTGCTGTGTTAGGAAAATGGTAATGCGATGCGATGGTATAGATAAGTTAATCAAGAGGATTTGGCTCTTGGTGAGAATTGTGATCAATTAGCGATACTAGGATGCCGTGTGGGTATCCGTAAGTATCAAGATAAATTCCAATGGACTACAAATGGTTCGTCGGTCGGAGACTCTACCGCTGGAGTGGCTACTACCGTGGGTGACCCGTCCTAAGAGATGGGTAACTTAGAGATACGTCATTTTAATGAGACGTTGTCATTAGGTATGACTGAACAATTACAAACAGCTATATTAGTTCGTACAGTAGGCGGACATTATTTGGGCTTGTATGCCAAAGACGAGAATCTATACTTGTTTATTATCCTCATTGTTTCGCCTTGTTGTTCATTGGTTTTGCTATGTGGTTATGTGATGTATGTTTGTGGATTTGTGGAATTGAGTCGCTGTACTCGTATGTGTGTTTGTGAATTGGTTGAATTGAGTCGTTGTACTCATATGTATGTTGTGAATTGGTTGAGTCAAGTCGCTGTACTCGTGTGTGGATTATTGTGTGTTAGGTCGAGTGAGTCGCTGTACTCAAATATGAACTATTAAGTGTTTGGTGAAGTGGAGTCTTCGTACTCATAAATGCGTTGTGACGCTTTCAGTTGGTTTACTGTGGTGCGATATGTGAAGCCGGGGGCTTGTTTGCTATTTGAGTTACTACAAAATATTTATTGCTTTACAGTTTTAATATTAAACTACATGCATGAAAATGAATTGCATGCTCTCGACCAATTAACTGAGGGTCTGAGGGGGCATGACAGTCATGTAGTAACATACTCAGCAGGGGCTGATTCCATACCACAAACAAATATTTTGCAGGTATGCAGCTTCCGGTGTCGATAGGGAGCGGGACGCGCTGGGTAATGTAGTAACCGTTGTTTAGGTTTGTATTGTCGTATTTTGATACACACATAGAAACATGTATAGGACTGGGATACTTAGAATGCTCACTAGGGTTGTATTTATGTTGGAATAGAAAGTTAAATCTATCTCTTGTTGTCACTATGGGAAATTGTTTCGTATTATGAATATATCAGTAAGCATGTTATTACTTGTATGGGCGAGTGAGAACGGTGACACCAGTAGTTTGATTGTCTAGATTACCGCTGTGATTACTATGTTAAGTAAGACGATTAGAAGCCGATTAGAGTAGGGGTGTTACAATCAATTCCCAAATCCTAACTCTCGTTACGAATTTACAAATCAACTAGTAGCATTAACGATCCATCTGGTTTCTAGTCAGCTAATCACGAGGAATTGTCATCTATAGTTTCACTGGTAATATATTCCTATGGTCTAATGAACGTCGTAGTTCTCACTTGTAAGCAATTCATACCAAATAAACTCAAGCAATAATTAATCACAAGAGAATTCAATAAATAACTAGGAACAAAACTACAATCTGTATAGAATTTATATTTAACAACTCAGGAAAAAACCAATAAACTAGTTGTCCATAGTAAAGCAGTATTCTAACAACTACTTAGACAGACAAAGAAATAATAGCAATAACAAAGAGATTAGAAAGCATCATCTAATTGTAGAACGATGACAAATCCAATCTCTGTCTTCTCTCCGGTCCGTCAAAAATTGTCTGTTAGTCTCCCTCCTCTCTAACTTCTTTCTGTTGCGTGGGGCGACTTAGGGTTTCCAATTGATTCTGCTCGTAATATGTACGATATATATATATATATATATATGCTGATTCATGCGAGCGTACTGCGCCTCTCCGCGTGCATGGCCATGTCGAGTGTCCTCGCCTCTGCATGATGAAATCAGCGGCCCATGCATATGCATGGCTAAAGACGCGGTGCAGCCCAATCGTTATACATGGTAGAAGCGACGTGCATGGCCCATGAAAGAAAAAGTCAATACGGCCCCGTCATCCTTGCGCTGCTTCCATTCTCGTGAATGTGTCCTGGTATCTCTCCAAGCCCACATGAAGCAAATAGCAATCCAGTATGTGTGCAGCCCAAAATATAATATTCTCATGTGCAGCTATTCTCTCCTCCCGTTCGGAAATCAACGAGCAATTTGGCCCAAATGACTATTATCCTCGTCCAACCGCGCATGCAACTTGTGGCCCGAGAGAAACAATTAATGGTCCGGGAAATTGCAGCGTAATATAAACCCGGACCATGCATTAAACATGTCAGTAGGTTCTATTCTTTTGTGATCCAGATTTATAAGCTAGTGCATACTGGATCATGCTGTAAATTGAGTAAATTGTTTCTGTTTGGTCCTAGCCTTCATCATGGAGCTCTCAGCATTCATAAGTCATTTTCTTCAGTATTTCATCTATTTTAGCACAAAACCATAAGTAAGGGGAGTTCTTCACATATAACATAAAATAACATATAAGTAAGGAATTTATCATGTAAACCAATAAAATATTGCACATTAAGCATAAAAATATAGATAAGTTCCACACTTATCAGCCATGAAGAATGAAACTCGAGTTAGCTAGTTGTAGGGCCATGGACTTACAGAATGCAGCTAGCTTGGACTAAAAATAATGATCTTGTTTATTTTGGCGTGTTTGATGTTTGTTTATGAAGTTTCCTTAATCATGCCCTATCTTATTCCTAAGTTTAATTGGATGTTATTGGATCTTAGTTTAATTAATTGGCTTTGGTGTTGGTGGTCTAGTACTAAGTCCATCAGAATATCGTGTTTAAATCTCGATTATCATTACTGGATTGCTACTTATTGGCCAGGGTTGGCCTTTATCTTTGCATTCCACTTCAATGGATGCTTCACTCACTAGTAAAAATCAAATATTTTGTTACAAAATTTCTGGTAACGGGTTAACATGGTTATCATACTTGTTATTTAATGACAAATATTTTGTTACCAAAGATAGTACTAAATACCTTTAAAAATTTGAGACTACAATAACGCGATAACTGTTACAAAATTATATTTTTAGTAATGATATAACTTTTAATAATGAATAAAAGTTGTTACAATAAATAAATTTATCTTTAGTTACGTCATCTCATGTAACAACTTTTGTCGTTACAATAAATTGGATTAGTAACGATTTTGATTTTTGGTAACAATTTTTTGTTGTTACCAAAAAGCTATATTCTAGTAGTGTCTGGATAGACAATCATCCCTCGGGATGTGGTTGACCTCACCGCTCATTCCGGTTTTTTGGGACACTTCAGTAATTGTATCTTGGGTTGATTACATGTTCATGCTTGGACTCTTAAGTGCTAATGGTGTCGATCATGATTTGGTCACTTTATGTCTATCTACCAGTCCTTATGTAATTCAAGAAAAATAACTAGTTATCTTGTAAGTACTTAGGATTGTAATCCTCTTTAATTATTACTAAAGTTTTCTACTTCCGAAAAAAAAACATACAAATGGTGCACTGAACCAGCTAGCATGTGTGGACTGATACGTACCCTCGAGAAATTTTTTTAGTATAGTAGAACAAGAAAAACATTTACACTTACCTTTTACTTCAACAATTGGAATAATTGAAAAAATAGAGTTGTATAAGTAGCACAACTTCGACTACACAGTCGGCCCGCACTATCGTTCGGTGATGGTATAAAGGTGGTATAAAGGAGGTGGTCCCAGTGTGGGTCGGTCCCACGTGGGTCGTACGTTCTACTCCAATAATATACTGTCACATATAAAACAACCACAAAATAGTTAGACTAAAACAACCACAAAACAGCCATGCCGAACAGAGGTGCATGACATATATGTGACAACCTAGTCAATTGCTGACTAGGTTGTTGAATTGTCTATTTTTAATTATTTTTAGCGAAAATTACATTGTCCATCCATGGGGTATTAAGAAATTACAATGCTCACCCATGAGTTTTAGAAAATTACAGTGTCCACCCATAAGGTATTGAGAAATCACAATCCCCATGAGCTTTAAGAAATTATAGCGCCCACCCTTTGCTAGTAACACTGATTCCTTTCCATCTAAATCTCTTTGCTTTTCGATCATATAAGAATATTAGACTAAACTCTTGGATCATTGATTCTGGTGCTTTTGAGCAAATATATGAAGATGAAACGTTACTCATTGATTTTAGAGACTTAGATGAAACTTTATTTTTGAAGGAGGTCTTCATGTTAAGGCATTTAGATTTAATTTGCTATCAGTGAGAATACTAATTACTCAATAAAGCAGTATTTTCCTATTTCTATTAATATGAGGTTTACGAATATAAGACACTAGTGCAGAAAATGTTTTTTACCACGGTTATTTTTCTCATATACCACGGTTTGAGACCGTGGTTTATACTCGTGTGGTATATTGGAAAATTCATATAAACCACGGTTCGAAACCGTCGTTTAAAATACGCATTATAAACCACGGTTCGTAAAACCGTCGTTTAAAGCCCGTTGTGGCGCGGGAATCAGACGACTTATACCACGGTTTGACGGAAACCGTGGTATTAATGTCGTTCCATTGCGTTTTATACGACGGTTCGGTAGTTAACCGTGGTATATGAGTACTTTATACGACGGTTCTTAATAAACCGTGGTTTATACTCCGTTCCATTGAGTTTTAAACCACGGTTTTAAGTGAACCGTGGTTTTTTTTTTTTTTTTTTAGTTTTTTTTTGTTTTTTAGCATCTACCACATATGTTTTCCAACACAACCCAATTTACAATCGTATATACAACCTGTACAGGGCATCCAACTGGTATTGCCCTTTGATAACCAACCACACTATGACCATAAACCAAGTTGCCAGTTTGAATTGCAACATTGAAAACGAATTGCAAACAAACCCATTCAAACTTTCAAAAATAAGAGAGAGTTGAACTTTACAAACTTTGAGAGTTGCTTCAGCAAAAACAAAAGTCTAAGTCTAACTACGTACACTAGGATATAAGATCTAAGAACACTCAAGTAATTTTTACACCAAAACTGCGATAAATGATCTCTTACAAAGTCGAGATCCCCTTTGGAATACGTGCTCCCTGCTTGTGTGAAATAAGAAACGATCTGTCCATAAAAAGAAACTGATCATCATTAGTACACAATTTTATTTAAAATGCAATAACTTTAACTAAAACTTTGATTGGTATGGTTACCTTGTCATCATCCGTAAGCGTGTCAATATTTTGTACCATCTCGAACATGTACCGCATCACATAATAGCCACAGCTTTTGAATCAGGCTGTTGAGGACACTGTCATCACACCATCCATGGATTACCAACTTTAGACAGATCAAAAAAATTAAACGTTTAACTTTAATACAAAAATGCATAAATTAAATGATTACTTACACGTATGTAGTGGAAGTCCAAGATGGAGAATGGTTTCTTTCATCACTTAAACCAAGCTTATGGCCCCTGCATAAATACAACATTTTAAAATGAAGCCATTTATTGTCAATAATCTAGGACAAGCTTAAAATAAATACAGAATGCATTAAAATTTTGAATACTCACTCCTTCAAATATTTCTCTACAGCGATCTCTCGAAGGTCATCAGGGCCGCCCAATGGGTCTAGTATCAATAAGCATGAGGTGTCGATACACAACACCAACAACATCCAATGATTGCTGCCACAGATAAAACAAAGAATGTTTTGTAGAACAATATTAAATATCACAATTAGGAAGCAAAAAATTCCAGTTATTGTGTACTTACATCTGATGATATGGGATCAGCAAATATTTGCTTTTCTTCGCACCGCAGCAAAATCCCTGCCTCACATGCTGTACACATCCTTGCTCATCCAATGCGGCCTGCCTGATTTGCTGACATCAATTGCGGACACAAGAAAGAGAGGGCAATAATCTCTTGCTCGCTAGCAGTCTACTAGTCAAACACCTAAACAACATTTTTTCATAAGATATGTTAAATAGCTTAAAAAAATGAAAGATAATGTAATAATTTGAAAGATACTTACACACAATAGGCCTGAATCACAGAGATGTTAAGCAGGTCTCCCATCAAAAATTCTCTTAGATCGCTCACGGTAATCATCAGATCTCTGGGCTCAGAGGAGTGGAAAACATGCTTAGACACTTTCATGTTGAAGTTGGTGACAGACTGCGGCTCGTCATGAAAAAGTCATACACATTTTTTGTTTGCTGTCAACTTCTTCAGATACTTGGGTGTCAGAATGGGGGATCTCCTAGGAGTCATATCGAAAGGTTTCACCACTTCCTTTCTCACCTCTGACTCTCCTCACTTGATTTCACAACTTCCTTCCCCTTATCCACTTTCCTCTTCTTAACCGGTCTTAATTCCTTATCAATCTAATAGTATACAAAATTTAAATAATAAACATATCAGTCAACAGTCAAGTTAAAAACTAAACAGTAAGCATGTAATTAAATAGTTTACCTTGTCACTACTGACATCAATGAGAGAATATGGCCATGGAACAACTGAAGATTTTGCTTGACCTATTTTACTCCACTCATTCCACTCCAACGGAAGGGGAGAGTCCTCATGACCTTGCACAATATCGTCTACCATCACACGAGCGTGGAGAGGTGGGATGACCTTGAAATGTACTACAGTGTTCGGTCCGGTCTGTAAAACCCGACCGAATGCAACATGCACAGTCCCACCATCCAACACTTGAAAAGATGACATGATTTAGCCATCTACATCAACTCACAACAGTAAGCAAGCTAATAAAATTATATTGTTTTAAAAGTAATGTTAAAATAACTAAGGAGGAAAAAAGAACAAACCGAAAGGTTTTGATAAGGAAATGTGTCTGTGGTAGGAGAAGGTCGGTGTAGGATCATCGACAGTATCCGCCGTCGTGGTAGGAGCAGACGTCGGTCTAGCAGTAGGTGCCGGTGTAGGAGACACGGCCACTATCGATGTATCGCCGTCGCGGTAGGAGTAGACACCGGTGTAGGAGTAGTAGGTGTCGGTGTAGGAGCATGCACCTGGCCCAATACTAAAGCCTCAAGTCTTCGCAGGCGCTCCTCGTAGGCTTGACGCTCCTCAGCGTGGCGTCTTTCCGACTCAGCGTGACGTCTTTCCGACTCCTCCAACCGGTCATGCACCCGTTCATCCACCATTCTCTCTATCATTTCAGCCTGTGGTACTCTCGATCGAGACGTAGGAAACACGTCTTTTTGGCGAACTTCCCCTCCAAGCCCCCGCACTCGCCCTGGATGATCCTTTTGCCCAAGGGCCTTATTCAGTGGATCATCCTGAGACGGAGGGGCCGGAACCATCTCCCATCGCTCAGTCGAGCCAGACTATTTTAAATTAACAAAAATATTAGAAATGAACTTATTAATTAGTAAACAACAACTTTTAAATATATATACTTACAATCTTGGACGCCAACTCAGCAGTCTCGCTCTGCGGGAACACATATACCCCCTCGTCATTTTTCACCATTCGACCCAGCATAAATGTCTGCACTCTACTTGCATCGTCAACATCATCAATAACTGACTGAGTGCCGTCTTCATTAGTTTTAGTCAGTAAGCCCTCGCTCTTCCACTTCTCCAACCGCCCCGTGTATCCAGCTCGCCCCATGAAGTGCTTGTAGATATTCTTCGCCCGGTTACGTCTCGCTTTTCTTGACGTAACTGTTACAAAATTTGTATATTTGTAAGTTATACATAATAAAAAAAATATTTGTTAAATTTTATTCCTTAAATAATTAAGAAAGAATAATTGTAAAAGTACCTTAAACTCTTCAGTCTGGCGATGGTCGTAGAATATCTTCCAGTCCTCCTCCGTGATCATACCATCATACACTACCCACGGCGGTGACCTCTTGGAGCCCGGTTTGTTAATCCAGCCATCTACCAACCGATGCTTGAACTGTCGCAGTGATGTCGCTAGAAGTGATTCAATCTTCGTCCGAAGTTCATCCGCGACCTTGTACTTCTTCTGCACCATCTGCCATATGATGTCTTTGTCTGCCTTTTCTTGATCTTTCCAGTCCTTATTAATCGAGCAATGGGATTTTACCATCAATCCCAAGTAGGAAGCAAACTTTGCTTCGACCCACCACGATGTCGGAGGTACTTGTCCCAGATCAAATCGATGGGAGAATCTTTCTTCTCCTTCAACCCACGGGTCGGTCCACGTCCCTTCCGAGGGGGCTGCGAAGTAGATGCAGCTGGTGGTTCTTCAGTAGGGACGTCATCGTCAATATCATCCAGCCCCAACAGTAAGTCCTCTTCGACTCTATCGTCAGGATCCATAATCTGAAAAATAATCAACAATTAACAAGGTTAATACGAACATCTACTGAATCAAATATTGAAACATGACAAAAATTAAATAATATAATATTGTCAACCAAACTTACAAAATAACATTTCATCGTTCAATCCACAATCCTTCATTGTGGTCGGACCTTCGATATTCAAAATTAGTTACATTATCTACCTCCATCGGCAACCGAATAGGTACATCTGTTTCATCTTCACAGTCGTATTCATCCTCATCAACAATATTATCAATCCCAACTATCGATCTTTTACTCTGCATTACAATAGACCATCTGGGATTAGATTGATCACGACAGTAGAATACTTGTTTTGCCTTTGATGCAACAATAAAGGGTTCATCAGTAGGAGCCGCTGTCGTTAAATCAACTAGCTTCATACCATGATCCTCCTCACGATATCCCTGTTTGTTGTCCACCCATTTGCAACGAAATACGCAAGTTTCATAACTAGTGTAATTCAAGACCCAAATATCCTCAATAACACCATAATATTCGTTCTTCAGTGTATTACGACTTGTTCCTGTGAAAATGTCTTGTGAAGCGATAAGATGCACACCACTGTTCTGGTTTGTCGATTTACAATCTTGACGTGCAGTGTAAAAAGAAAATCCATTTACATCATATCCTTCATACGACAACACATCGAGATTTGGACCAAGTGCCAACAATTGGATCATTTCATCCACGCTCCTTGAATCTTCATACAACACCTTCTGTCTGAACCACTTAACAAATGTTGCATTCTGCTCTTTTTTTAATTTGGCATTACTCATCGTTGGGTGTTTTGTTTTGAGGTACGCTAGGTGTGCATCGAAATACGGTTCAACAACTTCTGAATGATTCAACACAACCAGATGTGCCTTGTTCAATGTATCAATATCAACTCTGCATAATTTTTTCCCACAGGTACCAACCCCTTTAAGCCTGCCATCATGTCTTGCTTTCGGTAATCCAATAACATCAACACCGTCTAAGTAATGAGTGCAGAAGTCAACTACTTCCTCTGTTACTGTCCCTTCAATTATGCTTCCCTCTGGACGCCGACGGTTTTTCATTTTCTTTTTCAGTATACCCATATATCTCTCAAACGGATACATGTATCGAAGGTATAACGGACCACAATGTTTGATCTCTCTAACAAGATGAACAAGTAGATGCACCATAATATCAAAAAACGAAGGAGGAAAATACATTTCCAACTGACACATGGTGATCACAAGGTCATTCTGTAGTTTATCCAGCGTCTCCACATCAAGCACTTTACACGAAATTCCTTTGAAGAAAACACATAAATTTGTAATAGTTTTCCTGACATCAGCTGGAAGGATTCCACGGAGAGCAACCGGAAGTAAGTGCTGCATCAGCACATGATAGTCGTGAGACTTCATCCCTACCAATTTAAGATCAGACATTGATACCAAACTTGATATGTTCGATGAGTAACCGGATGGCACTTTAATATGACGAAGAGAACTACAAAAACTTATTTTCTCTTCTTTGGATAATGTATGACAAGCGGGAGGCAAGAATGTTCTTTTCCCTCTTTGTTGTGGCGCGAGTTCTTCTCGTATACCCAATTCAACCAGATCTTTTCTACCCTTTAAATGGTCTTTTGTCTTTCCTTTCACGTTTAGTAGTGTCGCAGATACACTTTCACCAATGTTTTTCTCCACGTGCATAGCATCAATGCAATGTCTCACCTCTAAATGTTGCCAATATTCAAGTTCCCAAAATATTGATTTTTTCTTCCAGATGCTCTTTTCAGTGGCTTTAATTGGTGGACCGAAGTTGTTCACAACATTCTTCAACTGATTGTAAGTCTCAGCAGCAGATAGTGGTGGTCGAGCGACTGCATGATCCGTTTTTCCATCAAACTCTTTTGTCATCTTACGGTATTTGTGCCCTTTAGGAAGGAATTTCCGATGGCCCATGTACACATTTTTTCCACTGTGTTTTAACCGTATACTGCAAGTTCTATCTCCACATATAGGGCACGCTAGAGCTCCTTTAATTGTGTATCCCGAGAGGTTACCGTATGCAGGGAAATCATTGATCGTACAAAACAACATAGCCCGGAGCGTGAAGTTTTCCATACCATATGAATCATACACCGTCGCACCTTCATTCCACAACAATTTTAAATCGTCAATAAGTGGTTGCAAAAACACATCAATTTTGTTTCCCGGTTGTTTTGGACCCGATATCAACAGAGAGAGGAGAATATGTCTGGGTTTCATACACAACCATGGTGGCAGATTGTATATTGTCAATAAAACAGGCCAAGTACTGTGTATACTGCTCAAAGTGCCATAAGGGTTCATCCCATCAGTGCATAAACCAAGTCTTAAGTTCCTTGGGTCTGTACCGAATTGAGGGTATATTCTGTCAATGTTTCTCCATTGTGGTGAATCGGCTGGATGTCTCAATTTACCATCATCCTTTCTATGGGTAGCATGCCATCGGAGGTTCTCAGCATCTTTCTGAACTGCAAACAAACGTTTGAATCGGGGAATTATCGGTAGATACCACAACACCTTCGCAGGAGAGCCCACTTAGTGCTTATGTGGTTTCTGTCACCCTTTTTTACATAGCGTGATTCCCCACATTCAGAGCAATGGTCATCCAACTCATTCTCCTTCCAATACAACATACACCCATTTGGACAAGCATGTATTTTTTTATATTCCATACCCATCGGACACATTAACTTCTTTGCCTCATAAGTTGTTGTGGGTATCACATTGTCCTTTGGTAGTACATCTTCAGCAGTTGTAAAAGATCTGTAAAACTGACATCACTCCATCCATGTCTCGCCTTCAGATTGAATAGTTTTAGGACAACGCTCAATTTGTTTTGTGTTTGCGTTTCACATCCACTGTACAACGGTTCCTTTGATGCTTGCATCAGATTTTCGAATGATTTGGGTTTGTTGGAAAAATGTTGTTCAACATCTTCCATCATTGCATTAAGGTCCTCCTGATCATCTGAATCACTACCTAGTGAATCATCTTGAGTATCCCCAAAATCGTGTGAAGCATCCATTTCTGATTGTTCTGCAACGACGTTATCAGCACATTCAAACACTTGTACTGAATGTTGACCATGCAGTATTGTTATGGCTTCATAATCATCTGTAAACCCTCTGCGAATCAGATGATCCTTAATCTTGTCCACACCTCGGTATTTGAAGTCGTTCTTGCAATCGACACAAGGACATCGAATATATCCCTTATCCCTTGGTTTAAGATTGTCAACAAGGACTTTGCAAAATTTATTGACCCCTTCTAGGTACTTGATGTCCAATCTGTCACTGTACATCACTGAGCGCTCCATCTCCTTTTTCAACACACCAGATGTCGTGAACTCGTTCCATTGATCTCCTCTTTTTTTATTTACAGATTTAACAACCTAAACCTATCCAATCACCTTCGATCTCACCTAGGAACAAGTTAATAATATACAGTAGTTCAGTGATAATTTCGGCAGCATTACCCTACAGTTCTCCTAGTGTAGATATATATATATATGAATTGTTTCAATTCACATATATATATGTACACTAGAAGAACACTACGGTAATGCTGCTGAAATTATCACTGAACTACTGTATATTATTAACTCATTCACAACCTAGATGGTGAGATCAAAGGTCATTGGACAGTCCCAACAGGGACTATCTAAGACATACCTCTATCAGGTACATCTCAGACAGGTAATTCTATGTTTGAATTGATTTTCCATTGTTTTAATAGAAAAACAAAAATAAATTGAAACGTTTTAAATACCAACCTGATGAGTACTGGATGGTCAGCGCGAACAGCACAAGATAGAGAAGAGACAAGTAGACAGATGTTCTTGCACGTAGTATATGACACCTATTCAATGAA
The DNA here is from genome assembly GCA_023374045.1 of Limonium bicolor. Classification (NCBI taxonomy): domain Eukaryota; kingdom Viridiplantae; phylum Streptophyta; class Magnoliopsida; order Caryophyllales; family Plumbaginaceae; genus Limonium; species Limonium bicolor. The sequence continues at coordinate 14,329,557 of CM041779.1, read as the reverse complement.
ATAATAATAAGGTTTTAATTTTATAAAAACTTGAATAATTGAACATATTAAACAAACAATGGAATTAGAATCAGCTTAAATTCTGGAAAAAATTTGGCATGACCTTTGCGTATTTTTAGACACTCCACATTTTTTTAAGGCAGAAACAAACACAGTAGCAGCAATAACATTTATTCTCCGCAAACCATACGAATTATTATCAGACAGACAACTATATAATAATATATATGATCAATGAACAAAAACAACCACCCCATTTCAACTGAATCTCACATTTCACAACACTATGCAAATATATATTCTAATGATTGCAGAATACAAGTAGAATGTAGTACAACGTTTATTCGTGACAATATATAAGTATTTGTTTCTAAAATCATAATCAGAAACGCAAGTGTTTTACCGTGGGTTCTGATCAGGCAAACCGGTGGCAGAGGTTGACAGCAGCAGATGGTGCGACACCTATTCAATGAAATTAGAATATAAGGTTTTAATTTGAAAAAATATGAATAATTGAACAAATAACCAAACGAATATATTTTGAATAAACCATGTTATTGAAACATTTTTAAAAAACTAACCTAATGAGTAAGGATGATCAACTCACAAATGTGATGAAGAGGGATTGTTAAACCGTAGTAACACCTATTCAATAAAAGTAGAATAAGGTTAATTCTGGAAAAAATTTGGCATGACCATTGCGTTTTTTTAGATACTCCACACTTTTTTCGGCAAAAACAAACACAATACAAGTACAATAAAATTAATAATATGCAACAATTATAACACACGCAAGAATAATACAACAAACAGCAACACTTACAACAATATTAATACACCACCAACAATAATACGGATAGATAACTTCATCACAAAACAGCCATCGTAACTCCAATGCTTACACAATGGTTATCCAAGCAAATAATGTAATATATTTCCACTTCAACCTGCGCAGTCGCCAAATAAACCTCAAACCAAATTTGTCTTCATATGAACCTCAAACTCATATATCATTGTATATGAGTAAGTCGACCTGATTTGGCATAACCAAAAACACAATTCAACCCGATATATGTTTTCAGATCTCGTATGTTGACATGTAGCTTCTCAAAGCTTTTGTTATGTTTTTTGTTGCGAGTTGCATAATGTAATTCCAAAACACAATATTCACATAATGATATGTAAGTTATAACTTATAAAGATAAAATAGCTAAAACCATATCATGAGTTAAACAAATTAATCAAAACTATATATATAGTAAACTATAACATTAATTACATTAATCAAAACTAAAATATAGTAAACTATAACAAGTTACCGGTGGGATTGATGGACGGCTCGGTATACAGAGGAGCGGACCACTGGAGGCGTGACGAGGAGGGCGGTGGAGCTGCTGTCGACACCAGAGGAGGGCGGAGCTGCTGTCGACACCAGAGAGGAGGCTGAGCTGGAGGCTGTCGACACCAGAGAGGAGGGCGGTGGAGCTGTCGACACCAGAGGAGGGCGGTGGAGCTTGCCGCGACTGGAAGAACGACGGGGCGGGGAAGGCGCGGTGCGAGCAGCTACGGGGCGGTGGAGGAGCTCAAATGCGTTGTTGTTATCACCGCGACCGGAAGAAAGAGGCGAGTGGGGCGGTGGAGTCGAAGACGGTGGAGTCGAAGACGGTGGAGGGGGTGGTGGCTCGACGGCGGAGTTCGGGTCGGGGAAATCGCCAGAGAAGAGAACGCGGGAGGAAGAAGAAAAGCTCGGGTTTTTAATTGAATGACTTTAAAACAGTTATTATAAAAACCGTCGTTTAAAACCTTTGTCATAAAAGGAATAAACCACGGTTCTAAGGTAACCGTCGTTTATAATACGACGTCGTACCCGATAAATGACGGTTGTATATTAAACCGTGGTATATGAAATTATATACGACGGTTAGAAAGGGAACCGTCGTTTATCTTATACGGAGATGAACTATAAACGACGGTTTCTGTAAAAACCGTTTATATAGTGAGCCGTGCAACATATATGACGGTTCGTTTAGTAACCGTGGTTTATAAAATTTAAACGACGGTTTCACTGATACCGTGGTATAAAGTCCGTCATTTAAAATCTTTTTTCTACTAGTGAGAATTCTTTAGTTCAATCTTGAGTGGTTCTTGAAGTGAAAGTGAAATGCGTGAATCACTTTATCCTTACGGAAGGATATGGGTCAATCTCATGAGTACGAATGTGTGTGCTAATGTCGTGATGATACTGTTGATGCTCATATAACAGTATTTTCCTAAGAATTTCTTTCCAAGGTTATGGACTTTCCAATCCTTACAAATTCCTCATCTGCAATGGGATAGGTTGTTTATGATTTGGTGCTTACATCATAGAGTCACTTGCACTTGAAAGACCTTGTGACAGTTGGAGGCTAATTTGTGGAGGTTGTGATGTGAGGTGGCGGATGTATTTTGTGGTGGTTAATGAAAGACGTGAGGCTATTTTGATGGTGGTATGGTGGTTATAGCACAAGGTGGTGGGTGTTTGTGGGAGGGGGGAGGGTTGGGGGTGGGAGGAGGGAGGAGAGAGCATGTTTGTGTTAACGTAGCGCGTGAGAGTAGGTGGTTTCTTAACTTGCCTCCTTCCAATTCATATTCTTTCCCCTTTTATACCCGTTGATGGCAGAGCAACAGTACTAAGAAGGTAGTGGATTATGAGGCCGTTCTTGCTCCGATTGACTTTTGTCAGGTCCCGTGTGTTTCCATTAATAAATTGATGAAAGCCTCAATTATAAAAAAAAACTAAGAAGGTAGTGGAAATCACTAATATTCCTTCTAGAAAATATAGGAATTACTGCCAATTTACATGCATTTTCTGTCCTTCCTTCTCTTTAATCATCCTTTTGGAATTGTTCGACGTACGTGTGGTGGCTGTCTTCTTCCGCAACCACACATGTTCGATGATAAAGCTTCAGGTCTCTAAAAGTTTTGTTGTTCACACTCCAGGGTACCTTTCGCCTAAGAGAGAACTTTTCTCATCCAAGAGAGACCAAATTAAAGTAGAGTTTGTTTGCATGTGTACATACATGTCAAAATATAAAACATCCCTGTGGGAAGAGTAGTAAACCCACCCTAAATTAATTGAAGTATATATATTGAAGATTATATGTCAGAAAGAAAAATAAAAGTTTTATAAGCAAAAAATGACTATAAGTACTGCTTTATAATAGTTAATGCCCCATAACTGTTACACCTAATAAACATGGTTGCTGCTCCGTTTCTTGTTAAACATTAATATCCGCAATTTGAGTGGTTATGTTTTGTGCATTTTGTCGTATATGAGTTTAATTAAGAAGCACATATGTGGAGTTTAGTGGTCAAGGATTAGAGAAGGTGATAACGTGTGTATGTGGTTACTTTACTTGGTGTTCTCTTCTGTGATTTGTTTATGTTTGTCAAAAGATAGTTCAAACCATCGATGATGTAATTGCGCTTTGTAACGAGTACTAAGAAATATAATGAAACGACACGGTAAGATGGAAGAAAACTGTTCTATTTACCGCGTGCGTGCGTAGTGAGAACTGATGAATGATTTGCATGGCATGGCGTGCTGGACTTATACATTAATGACGACAAAAAAACACGTCCAAGTATCTCGATCGGTCATGCTTTGGTACGCTACGCCACAAAATGTCAGAGGAATTCGCTTCCGGCCGGCAGTAGCATACCAAACAAAATTCATCAACTAACCAAACCAACCCCCTTTGCTGGCCTTTATCTCTCTATATTTTACAAGTCAAATTTATCGGAAACTTCCAAGTTTCCTTTGCAGCGTCCATCTGCGACTTTAACTACTTCACGACTCAAACCCCTTTTACTTTTCATTCAACCACAGCGTCGTACGTACAATAAAACTTCTACCTTGCACGCATATATAACACTACTAGATTGTAACATTGATATTAATGCCCCACATTTTCTCTTGTTGTATACAACCAAACCGACCGGCCGACCTTATCGATTAATCCCCGATTTCCGGTCACTAATTTACTTCACGACGACGATGAGTGACCCCAGAGAATCCATCCTCACGACCCAGAAGCTCCACCACCACCTCAAACAACTCCCACCGCCCCACTAATCCCATCCCAACAACCCAAATCCGACAAAGGCAACCCAATACCACCACCATCATCCTACCCACCCACACAATCCTACCCACCACCACCTCCACCACCCCACAAACGCCGCCGCTCACCTTGCCACCGTTTCTGCTGCTGCATCTCTGCACACTCCTCTCCCTAATCCTCCTAATCTCCTCATCGCCGGCATCTTCACCGCCGTCCTCTTCCTCTTCTTCCACCCCAAAAATCCCCAAATACTCAATCGACTCCCTCCGTATCACACAATTCACACTCAATTCCACAACCGATTCCCTCACCGCCACTCTCAACGTAAATCTCACCGCCTACAACCCTAATAAACACATCGGTATCCACTACTCTTCCGGCAGTCATCTCACTGTTTTACACGACGGTACACCTCTCTGTGAAGGATCACTCCCTGTTTTCTATCAAGGACATAGGAATACCACCGTCATTACATCCCGCTCAATGGATACATAAGTGATAACGCCACGCAATTAGCAACTCAGCTTGCGAGTGAAGCGAGGAGTGGTGAAGGTGTACCGTTACGGATTCAAGGGAAAGTACCTGTACGGATTAAGATAGGGAAATTGAAGTTGAAGAAAATGAAGTTTAAAGTTAAATGTGATTTGATTGTTGATAGTTTTAGTGCTAATAATCAGATTAAGATTAGTAGTAGTCGTTGTAAGATAAGATTCAAGTTCGTTCTATTTTCTTCTGATTTTTTTATTCTATACCTAATTATTTAAAATAAGGGATTTTTAGGAGGGATTACATTTTTTTTATTGGTATGTATTATGTATGTAATCCTCCAAATTATCCACGACATGTCACTTAGGTGATATATGTACATTCGGAGATTTCTGATGTATACTATTACTATAATATCGTCATTTGTTTATTAAACCATCTTATTTTTATTTCATGATGCCTCCAAATTTCTACTATTTGATTAAAGTATATCTTTACAAATTCACTACTCCTACTATATAACAATTGAATTAAAACATGGTACTATAATTTAACCGATTTGATGGATATATAGTGAATACTTAGATATTTATTCTTATCCTTAATCCACCGTAGCCAAAATACAACTACTCTATAACAAGAAGAGACGTACCTAACTGTGTACTTTTTGCTTTTAAGGTTTGTGGAAAGCGTAAACATTCAATTCCAACTTTATTTTAAGCTAACAAATACTCCCTCCGTCCAGAATTGACTTTCTGTTTACTATTTGGACATGTCGTTTGATTTCAATATTTAACATATAAGATAAAATAATTTTTAAAATTTAAGTTTGCATATGATTCCTTACATGATAAACTATACATTATAAATTTTAGATTTATAAAATTATTTTATCTTATATGCTTAATATTGAAGTGGAAAAATGTGTCATAAAGCAAATAAGAAAGTCAATTCTGGACGGAGAGAGTAGTATGTGGTCTTGCTTTATTTCAAACTACACGTCTTTTTTTGCTTTTTTGAATAAAAGGCTGTAGACTACACGTTTTGTGTTCCCGCCCGCCGTCAGCTGACTTTGTTGAATGCGTTACCCGGTTTCTTTCTAGAATGAATCCACTTTTTATCCTGCACAAACACAAAGGTGCCATCTTGTACTTGCTTTTTCTCGTTTCCGTTACCTTTTCAGATTGAGACCTCAACTGCTATTGAAAGCTTGGAATTCTTTCCCTACACCAACATACTTTCATGGTGATCCTGTAAAAAAGGGTTAGGTTGTGATAAGAAACGTTTAATTTTTCGTGTTTGCTACAATTAAATGTTCTTTTTCAGATAATTTGTCTAAAGATAGTTAAGTTCTTTGTAATATTGTAAAGTTTCCTTAACTATTTGTACAATTTCATAATATTCATACGATTCGAGGTTGGAGTATAGTTGACGTTGAATCTAAGGATTTACTACCGGATAGAGCTGCCCGTATGTACATACATATCCATAACGGTCATTTCGTTTTAAACAAAATACACATAACAGTCTTACTAGAATAAAGTAGCTAGTATATGGTTAGATGTTATCCATGATTCTAAAAGAAAATGTTATAAATGCCTGTTAACATATTAAAACACGTGTTCTAAATTAAAATGTCGCACTAATAACATATACTACAGCCTTTTATTCTGGAAACATACTATATTTTTGATATGAAGGCTATCTTTGATGTTTATTTGTATGGTTCTTGGTTGTCTTTGAGTTAGTATGGTCGATGTTTAGTACCCGGCAAGCAGCAAGGTGTAATCCTTTGCTGAAAAACCAGATTTCTGGTTACTTATTAGCTACTTCTGTAGCCCCCTGATCAAAAAAAAAAAAAAAACTAGTAGTATGTACCTACAACGCGAAATCTCAAGCGTTACAACTACACGAAATTATTTCCTTTCAAATTCGTTGCCATTTGTTCTTTTCTTTTTTTCAAACAACAATTAATTACGATAATTAAAATTAAAACAACACGTAAGTAACTTATTCTTACAATCTATATATATACCCCTCAATTGAGAATATACCCTACTCTTCTTAGTACAACAAAAGAAAGTAAACAAAAGAAGATCCAATCGCAATGGAGAAAAAGCAGACGTCATCGGTTATCACACTTACCATCTTCATCTTCTGCTGCTTCAATCCTTCAATATACATGGTATTAACTGCATGCAGCATGCTTGCTTCCGGTTAAGTTTGAATTTAATCCTTAATCAAACATCATGGTGCTCGCTTCCTTCGATCCAAACAATATTAATTACCTATATAGTTTTATGACTTATCCATCTGAAACTGAAAGGAATCACGGGGCTAGAAGAACAAAGACATGAGCACCTACAAGCCAAGATATGCCAGACGCAAGTTCCCATCCAAAACTGCACAGAAAAATACTGTAAAAACCGTTGTATAAAGATTCGCATTGAGGCTGGTGGAAAATGTAGTGGACCGCAAACTTGTACTTGCTATTATCCTTGTTGAGTCCGGAAACCCAACAAAAAAACGTCTACTAATCGAAGCATTTATTTTGCATGACTGATAATCTAGCTGATATCAGTTGTCAGCTGAAAGTTAGAAAAAGTAGAGAAGAAAATAGTTGATATAACAACTGATGTATGTGACATACAGAGACAATAAACTAGCTGATCAAATAAACTCGGTGCAAAAGAATGGGGCCTATATCGAAGCCTTTGATGTAATTAAAAAAAATAAAATGATGGATGTTTTCAAAAATAAAAAAAAGGAAAAAAAAAAAAATGTGATGTTGTATATATATAATATATATATATATGTATTAATATATATATAGGTTACGTTGGTTCATTCCATATATATATAATATATAGGATACGTGGCGTTCACCGCATGCTGCTTTTTTATTTTATTTTTTTTATGAAACGAGGCTCATTTATTGCTGATCAGAAGAAAGATTTGCTTCCGACATAAGTAGATCCAAACTAGCTTTTAATCATAATGATTATCATTACCAATAATATTCATGTTTTGCGTGACATGAATTTATTGGTATGTTTATATGTACATACATATCCATAACGGTCATTTCGTTTTAAACAAAATATACATAACAGTCTTACTAGAATAAAGTAGCTAGTATATGGTTAGATGTTATCCATGATTCTAAAAGAAAATGTTATAAATGCTTGTTAACACATTAATTAAAACACATGTTTCTAAATTAAAATGTCGCCTAGTAACATATACTAGTAGTATGTACCTACAACGCGAAATCTCAAGCGTTACAACTACACGAAATCAAGGATGCATTTATTTCCTTTCAAATTCGTTGCCATTTGTTCTTTTTTTTTCAAACAACAATTAATTACGATAATTAAAACAACGTAAGTAACTTATTCTTACAATCTATATATATACCCCTCAATTGAGAATATACCCTACTTCTTAGTACAACAAAAGAAAGTAAAACAAAAGAAGATCCAATCGCAATGGAGAAAAAGCAGACGTCATCGGTTATCACACTTACCATCTTCATCTTCCTGCTGCTTCAATCCTTCAATATACATGGTATTAACTGCATGCAGCATGCTTGCTTCCGGTTAAGTTTGAATTTAATCCTTAATCAAACATCATTGTGCTCGCTTCCTTCGATCCAACAATATTAATTACCTATATAGTTTTATGACTTATCCATCTGAAACTGAAAGGAATCACGGGGCTAGAAGAACAAAGACATGAGCACCTACAAGCCAAGATATGCCAGACGCAAGTTCCCATCCAAAACTGCACAGAAAAATACTGTAAAAACCGTTGTATAAAGATTCGCATTGAGGCTGGTGGAAAATGTAGTGGACCGCAAACTTGTACTTGCTATTATCCTTGTTGAGTCCCGGAAACCCAACAAAAAAACGTCTACTGATCGAAGCATTTATTTTGCATGACTGATAATCTAGCTGATGTCAGTTGTCAGCTGAAAGTTAGAAAAAGTAGAGAGAAAAATAGTTGATATAACAACTGATGTATGTGACATACAGAGACAACAAACTAGCTGATCAAATAAACTCGGTGCAAAAGAATGGGGCCTATATCGAAGCCTTTGATGTAATTAAAAAAATAAAATGATGGATGTTTTCCAAATAAAAAAAGGAAAAAAAACAATGCATGTTGGTTATATATATATATATATAGGATACGTTGGCGTTCACCGCATGCTGCTTTTTTTATTTTATTTTTTATGAAACGAGGCTCATTTATTGCTGATCAGAAGAAAGATTTGCTTCAGACATAAGTAGATCCAAACTAGCTTTTAAATCATAATGATTATCATTACCAATATATATTCATGTTTTGCGTGACATGAATTTATGGTATGTTTATATGTATGTACATACATATCCATAACGGTCATTTCGTTTTAAACAAAATATACATAACAGTCTTACTAGAATAAAGTAGCTAGTATATGGTTAGATGTTATCCATGATTCTAAAAGAAAATGTTATAAATGCTTGTTAACACATTAATTAAAACACATGTTTCTAAATTAAAATGTCGCACTAATAACATATACTAGTAGTATGTACCTACAACGCGAAATCTCAAGCGTTACAACTACACGAAATCAAGGATGCATTTATTTCCTTTCAAATTCGTTGCCATTTGTTTCTTTTTTTTTCAAACAACAATTAATTACGATAATTAAAACAACGTAAGTAACTTATTCTTACAATCTATATATATACCCCCTCAATTGAGAATAACCTACTCTTCTTAGTACAACAAAAGAAAGTAAAACAAAAGAAGATCCAATCGCAATGGAGAAAAAGCAGACGTCATCGGTTATCACACTTACCATCTTCATCTTCCTGCTGCTTCAATCCTTCAATATACATGGTATTAACTGCATGCAGCATGCTTGCTTCCGGTTAAGTTTGAATTTAATCCTTAATCAAACATCATTGTGCTCGCTTCCTTCGATCCAAACAATATTAATTACCTATATAGTTTTCTGACTTATCCATCTGAAACTGAAAGGAATCACGGGGCTAGAAGAACAAAGACATGAGCACCTACAAGCCAAGATATGCCAGACGCAAGTTCCCATCCAAAACTGCACAGAAAAATACTGTAAAAACCGTTGTATAAAGATTCGCATTGAGGCTGGTGGAAAATGTAGTGGACCGCAAACTTGTACTTGCTATTATCCTTGTTGAGTCCCGGAAACCCACACAAAAAACGTCTACTAATCGAAGCATTTATTTTGCATGACTGATAATCTAGCTGATGTCAGTTGTCAGCTGAAAGTTAGAAAAAGTAGAGAAGAAAAATAGTTGATATGACAACTGATGTATGTGACATACAGAGACAATAAACTAGCTGATCAAATAAACTCGGTGCAAAAGAATGGGGCCTATATCGAAGCCTTTGATGTAATTAAAAAAATAAAATGATGGATGTTTTCCAAATAAAAAAAAGGAAAAAAAACAATGCATGTTGGTTATATATATATATATAGGATACGTTGGCGTTCACCGCATGCTGCTTTTTTATTTTTTTTTTATGAAACGAGGCTCATTTATTGCTGATCAGAAGAAAGATTTGCTTCAGACATAAGTAGATCCAAACTAGCTTTAAATCATAATGATTATCATTACCAATATATATTCATGTTTTGCGTGACATGAATTTATTGGTATGTTTATATGTACATACATATCCATAACGGTCATTTCGTTTTAAACAAAATATACATAACAGTCTTACTAGAATAAAGTAGCTAGTATATGGTTAGATGTTATCCATGATTCTAAAAGAAAATGTTATAAATGCTTGTTAACACATTAATTAAAAACATGTTCTAAATTAAAATGTCGCACTAATAACATATACTAGTAGTATGTACCTACAACGCGAAATCTCAAGCGTTACAACTACACGAAATCAAGGATGCATTTATTTCCTTTCAAATTCGTTGCCATTTGTTCTTTTTTTTTTCAAACAACAATTAATTACGATAATTAAAACAACGTAAGTAACTTATTCTTACAATCTATATATATACCCCCTCAATTGAGAATATACCCTACTCTTCTTAGTACAACAAAAGAAAGTAAAACAAAAGAAGATCCAATCGCAATGGAGAAAAAGCAGACGTCATCGGTTATCACACTTACCATCTTCATCTTCCTGCTGCTTCAATCCTTCAATATACATGGTATTAACTGCATGCAGCATGCTTGCTTCCGGTTAAGTTTGAATTTAATCCTTAATCAAACATCATTGTGCTCGCTTCCTTCGATCCAAACAATATTAATTACCTATATAGTTTTATGACTTATCCATCTGAAACTGAAAGGAATCACGGGGCTAGAAGAACAAAGACATGAGCACCTACAAGCCAAGATATGCCAGACGCAAGTTCCCATCCAAAACTGCACAGAAAAATACTGTAAAAACCGTTGTATAAAGATTCGCATTGAGGCTGGTGGAAAATGTAGTGGACCGCAAACTTGTACTTGCTATTATCCTTGTTGAGTCCCGGAAACCCAACAAAAAAACGTCTACTGATCGAAGCATTTATTTTGCATGACTGATAATCTAGCTGATATCAGTTGTCAGCTGAAAGTTAGAAAAAGTAGAGAAGAAAATAGTTGATATACAACTGATGTATGTGACATACAGAGACAATAAACTAGCTGATCAAATAAACTCGGTGCAAAAGAATGGGGCCTATATCGAAGCCTTTGATGTAATTAAAAAAAATAAAATGATGGATGTTTTCCAAATAAAAAAAGGAAAAAAACAATGCATGTTGGTTATATATATATATATATATATAGGATACGTTGGCGTTCACCGCATGCTGCTTTTTTTTTTTTTTTTTTTATGAAACGAGGCTCATTTATTGCTGATCAGAAGAAAGATTTGCTTCAGACATAAGTAGATCCAAACTAGCTTTTAAATCATAATGATTATCATTACCAATATATATTCATGTTTTGCGTGACATGAATTTATTGGTATGTTTATATGTACATACATATCCATAACGGTCATTTCGTTTTAAACAAAATATACATAACAGTCTTACTAGAATAAAGTAGCTAGTATATGGTTAGATGTTATCCATGATTCTAAAAGAAAATGTTATAAATGCTTGTTAACACATTAATTAAAACACATGTTTCTAAATTAAAATGTCGCACTAATAACATATACTAGTAGTATTACTCAACGCAAACGAATCTCAAGCGTTACAACTACACGAAATCAAGGATGCATTTATTTCCTTTCAAATTCGTTGCCATTTGTTCTTTTTTTTTCAAACAACAATTAATTACGATAATTAAAACAACGTAAGTAACTTATTCTTACAATCTATATATATACCCCCTCAATTGAGAATATACCCTACTCTTCTTAGTACAACAAAAGAAAGTAAAACAAAAGAAGATCCAATCGCAATGGAGAAAAAGCAGACGTCATCGGTTATCACACTTACCATCTTCATCTTCCTGCTGCTTCAATCCTTCAATATACATGGTATAAACTGCATGCAGCATGCTTGCTTCCGGTTAAGTTTGAATTTAATCCTTAATCAAACATCATTGTGCTCGCTTCCTTCGATCCAAACAATATTAATTACCTATATAGTTTCTGACTTATCCATCTGAAACTGAAAGGAATCACGGGGCTAGAAGAACAAAGACATGAGCACCTACAAGCCAAGATATGCCAGACGCAAGTTCCCATCCAAAACTGCACAGAGAAAAAATACTGTAAAAACCGTTGTATAAAGATTCGCATTGAGGCTGGTGGAAAATGTAGTGGACCGCAAACTTGTACTTGCTATTATCCTTGTTGAGTCCGGAAACCCAACAAAAAACGTCTACTAATCGAAGCATTTATTTTGCATGACTGATAATCTAGCTGATGTCAGTTGTCAGCTGAAAGTTAGAAAAAGTAGAGAAGAAAAATAGTTGATATAACAACTGATGTATGTGACATACAAAGACAATAAACTAGCTGATCAAATAAACTCGGTGCAAAAAATGGGGCCTATATCGAAGCCTTTGATGTAATTAAAAAAAATAAAATGATGGATGTTTTCCAAATAAAAAAAAGGAAAAAAAAACAATGCATGTTGGTTATATATATATATATATATAGGATACGTTGGCGTTCACCGCATGCTGCTTTTTTTTTTATTTTTTTTATGAAACGAGGCTCATTTATTGCTGATCAGAAGAAAGATTTGCTTCAGACATAAGTAGATCCAAACTAGCTTTTAAATCATAATGATTATCATTACCAATATATATTCATGTTTTGCGTGACATGAATTTATTGGTATGTTTATATGTACATACATATCCATAACGGTCATTTCGTTTTAAACAAAATATACATAACAGTCTTACTAGAATAAAGTAGCTAGTATATGGTTAGATGTTATCCATGATTCTAAAAGAAAATGTTATAAATGCTTGTTAACACATTAATTAAAACACATGTTTCTAAATTAAAATGTCGCACTAATAACATATACTAGTAGTATGTACCTACAACGCGAAATCTCAAGCGTTACAACTACACGAAATCAAGGATGCATTTTTCCTTTCAAATCCGTTGCCATTTGTTCTTTTTTTTTTCAAACAACAATTAATTACGATAATTAAAACAACGTAAGTAACTTATTCTTACAATCTATATATATACCCCTCAATTGAGAATATACCCTACTCTTCTTAGTACAACAAAAGAAAGTAAAACAAAAGAAGATCCAATCGCAATGGAGAAAAAGCAGACGTCATCGGTTATCACACTTACCATCTTCATCTTCCTGCTGCTTCAATCCTTCAATATACATGGTATTAAACTGCATGCAGCATGCTTGCTTCCGGTTAAGTTTGAATTTAATCCTTAATCAAACATCATTGTGCTCGCTTCCTTCGATCCAAACAATATTAATTACCTATATAGTTTTATGACTTATCCATCTGAAACTGAAAGGAATCACGGGGCTAGAAGAACAAAGACATGAGCACCTACAAGCCAAGATATGCCAGACGCAAGTTCCCATCCAAAACTGCACAGAAAAAATACTGTAAAAACCGTTGTATAAAGATTCGCATTGAGGCTGGTGAAAATGTAGTGGACCGCAAACTTGTACTTGCTATTATCCTTGTTGAGTCCCGGAAACCCAACAAAAAAACGTCTACTAATCGAAGCATTTATTTTGCATGACTGATAATCTAGCTGATATCAGTTGTCAGCTGAAAGTTAGAAAAAGTAGAGAAGAAAAATAGTTGATATAACAACTGATGTATGTGACATACAGAGACAATAAACTAGCTGATCAAATAAACTCGGTGCAAAAGAATGGGGCCTATATCGAAGCCTTTGATGTAATTAAAAAAAAAAAATGATGGATGTTTTCCAAATAAAAAAAAGGAAAAAAACAATGCATGTTGGTTATATATATATATATATAGGATACGTTGGCGTTCACCGCATGCTGCTTTTTTTTTTTTTTTTTATGAAACGAGGCTCATTTATTGCTGATCAGAAGAAAGATTTGCTTCAGACATAAGTAGATCCAAACTAGCTTTTAAATCATAATGATTATCATTACCATATATATTCATGTTTTGTTTGCGTGACATGAATTTATTGGTATGTTTATATGTACATACATATCCATAACGGTCATTTCGTTTTAAACAAAATATACATAACAGTCTTACTAGAATAATGTAGCTAGTATATGGTTAGATGTTATCCATGATTCTAAAAGAAAATGTTATAAATGCTTGTTAACACATTAATTAAAACACATGTTTCTAAATAAAATGTCGCACTAATAACATATACTAGTAGTATGTACCTACAACGCGAAATCTCAAGCGTTACAACTACACGAAATCAAGGATGCATTTATTTCCTTTCAAATTCGTTGCCATTTGTTCTTTTTTTTTTCAAACAACAATTAATTACGATAATTAAAACAACGTAAGTAACTTATTCTTACAATCTATATATACCCCTCAATTGAGAATATACCCTACTCTTCTTAGTACAACAAAAGAAAGTAAAACAAAAGAAGATCCAATCGCAATGGAGAAAAAGCAGACGTCATCGGTTATCACACTTACCATCTTCATCTTCCTGCTGCTTCAATCCTTCAATATGGTACATGGTATTAACTGCATGCAGCATGCTTGCTTCCGGTTAAGTTTGAATTTAATCCTTAATCAAACATCATTGTGCTCGCTTCCTTCGATCCAAACAATATTAATTACCTATATAGTTTATGACTTATCCATCTGAAACTGAAGGAATCACGGGGCTAGAAGAACAAAGACATGAGCACCTACAAGCCAAGATATGCCAGACGCAAGTTCCCATCCAAACTGCACAGAAAAATACTGTAAAAACCGTTGTATAAGATTCGCATTGAGGCTGGTGGAAAATGTAGTGGACCGCAAACTTGTACTTGCTATTATCCTTGTTGAGTCCCGGAAACCCAACAAAAAAACGTCTACTATCGAAGCATTTATTTTGCATGACTGATAATCTAGCTGATGTCAGTTGTCAGCTGAAAGTTAGAAAAAGTAGAGAAGAAAAATAGTTGATATAACAACTGATGTATGTGACATACAGAGACAATAAACTAGCTGATCAAATAAACTCGGTGCAAAAGAATGGGGCCTATATCGAAGCCTTTGATGTAATTAAAAAAATAAAATGATGGATGTTTTCCAAATAAAAAAAAGGAAAAAAAAACAATGCATGTTGGTTATATATATATATATATATATAGGATACGTTGGCGTTCACCGCATGCTGCTTTTTTTATTTATTTTTTTATGAAACGAGGCTCATTTATTGCTGATCAGAAGAAAGATTTGCTTCAGACATAAGTAGATCCAAACTAGCTTTTAAATCATAATGATATCATTACCAATATATATTCATGTTTTGCGTGACATGAATTTATTGGTATGTTTATATGTACATACATATCCATAACGGTCATTTCGTTTTAAACAAAATATACATAACAGTCTTACTAGAATAAAGTAGCTAGTATATGGTTAGATGTTATCCATGATTCTAAAAGAAAATGTTATAAATGCTTGTTAACACATTAATTAAAACACATGTTTCTAAATTAAAATGTCGCACTAATAACATATACTAGTAGTATGTACCTACAACGCGAAATCTCAAGCGTTACAACTACACGAAATCAAGGATGCATTTATTTCCTTTCAAATTCGTTGCCATTTGTTCTTTTTTTTTCAAACAACAATTAATTACGATAATTAAAACAACGTAAGTAACTTATTCTTACAATCTATATATATACCCCCTCAATTGAGAATATACCCTACTCTTCTTAGTACAACAAAAGAAAGTAAAACAAAAGAAGATCCAATCGCAATGGAGAAAAAGCAGACGTCATCGGTTATCACACTTACCATCTTCATCTTCCTGCTGCTTCAATCCTTCAATATACATGGTATTAAACTGCATGCAGCATGCTTGCTTCCGTTAAGTTTGAATTTAATCCTTAATCAAACATCATTGTGCTCGCTTCCTTCGATCCCAAACAATATTAATTACCTATATAGTTTTATGACTTATCCATCTGAAACTGAAAGGAATCACGGGGCTAGAAGAACAAAGACATGAGCACCTACAAGCCAAGATATGCCAGACGCAAGTTCCCATCCAAAACTGCACAGAAAAATACTGTAAAAACCGTTGTATAAAGATTCGCATTGAGGCTGGTGGAAAATGTAGTGGACCGCAAACTTGTACTTGCTATTATCCTTGTTGAGTCCCGGAAACCCAACAAAAAAACGTCTACTAATCGAAGCATTTATTTTGCATGACTGATAATCTAGCTGATGTCAGTTGTCAGCTGAAAGTTAGAAAAAGTAGAGAAGAAAAATAGTTGATATAACAACTGATGTATGTGACATACAGAGACAATAAACTAGCTGATCAAATAAACTCGGTGCAAAAGAATGGGGCCTATATCGAAGCCTTTGATGTAATTAAAAAAAATAAAATGATGGATGTTTTCCAAATAAAAAAGGAAAAAAAAACAATGCATGTTGGTATATATATATATAGGATACGTTGGCGTTCACCGCATGCTGCTTTTTTATTTTATTTTTTTATGAAACGAGGCTCATTTATTGCTGATCAGAAGAAAGATTTGCTTCAGACATAAGTAGATCCAAACTAGTTTAAATCATAATGATTATCATTACCAATATATATTCATGTTTTGCGTGACATGAATTTATTGGTATGTTTATATGTACATACATATCCATAACGGTCATTTCGTTTTAAACAAAATATACATAACAGTCTTACTAGAATAAAGTAGCTAGTATATGGTTAGATGTTATCCATGATTCTAAAAGAAAATGTTATAAATGCTTGTTAACACATTAATTAAAACACGTGTTTCTAAATTAAAATGTCGCCTAATAACATATACTAGTAGTATGTACCTACAACGCGAAATCTCAAGCGTTACAACTACACGAAATCAAGGATGCATTTATTTCCTTTCAAATTCGTTGCCATTTGTTCTTTTTTTTTTCAAACAACAATTAATTACGATAATTAAAACAACGTAAGTAACTTATTCTTACAATCTATATATATACCCCCTCAATTGAGAATATACCCTACTCTTCTTAGTACAACAAAAGAAAGTAAAACAAAAGAAGATCCAATCGCAATGGAGAAAAAGCAGACGTCATCGGTTATCACACTTACCATCTTCATCTTCCTCCTGCTTCAATCCTTCAATATACATGGTATTAAACTGCATGCAGCATGCTTGCTTCTGGTTAAGTTTGAATTTAATCCTTAATCAAACATCATTGTGCTCGCTTCCTTCGATCCAAACAATATTAATTACCTATATAGTTTCTCACTTATCCATCTGAAACTGAAAGGAATCACGGGGCTAGAAGAACAAAGACATGAGCACCTACAAGCCAAGATATGCCAGACGCAAGTTCCCATCCAAAACTGCACAGAAAAATACTGTAAAAACCGTTGTATAAAGATTCGCATTGTGGCTGGTGGAAAATGTAGTGGACCGCAAACTTGTACTTGCTATTATCCTTGTTGAGTCCCGGAAACCCAACAAAAAAACGTCTACTGATCGAAGCATTTATTTTGCAAGACTGATAATCTAGCTGATGTCAGTTGTCAGCTGAAAGTTAGAAAAAGTAGAGAAGAAAAATAGTTGATATGACAACTGATGTATGTGACATACAGAGACAATAAACTAGCTGATCAAATAAACTCGGTGCAAAAGAATGGGGCCTATATCGAAGCCTTTGATGTAATTAAAAAAAATAAAATGATGGATGTTTTCCAAATAAAAAAAAGGAAAAAACAATGCATGTTGGTTATATATATATATAGGATACGTTGGCGTTCACCGCATGCTGCTTTTTTTTTTTTTATGAAACGAGGCTCATTTATTGCTGATCAGAAGAAAGATTTGCTTCAGACATAAGTAGATCCAAACTAGCTTTTAAATCATAATGATTATCATTACCAATATATATTCATGTTTTGCGTGACATGAATTTTGGTATGTTTATATGTACATACATATCCATAACGGTCATTTCGTTTTAAACAAAATATACATAACAGTCTTACTAGAATAAAGTAGCTAGTATATGGTTAGATGTTATCCATGATTCTAAAAGAAAATGTTATAAATGCTTGTTAACACATTAATTAAAACACGTGTTTCTAAATTAAATTGTCGCACTAATAACATATTGTTGGAGAAAATGTGACTACTTCTACCACATAGGCAGTGTACCTAATCGTTTTGCGGGATAGTGGATTCGTGGGGTTGTCGTACTCTTGGGGACCTCGCTGTGGATAACTGATAGTGGATTAAATTACTAAGACTTCTAGTAAATAGATTTTATCATTTTCTTAAGGAGGAGAAATAATCGAAAACCTAACCTGTACAAAAACAAAATAAAAACAATCAAAATAAAACAAATAATAGAAATATAAATCTTTTTTATCTTTTAAGAAAACATCCCGGGTTGTTCTGCTCACCTATTTTATCAATTGTATTAATATAAACTTTACCACTTAAGTAATAAACTCAGAAACTATAAATAATTCGTTGACGACTAAATCTAATGAACCCTAACCAGTTGCTAGAACTAGCAACAGACTAATGCTCTAATCCGGACACAACCAATCGCATAAAGAACAGCTTCTATTTGAGACTATTAACCTATAGGCCGGATCAGGCTTCTAGCTGTTAATCAGGTTTAATTCCTATGTCTTGTTTCCTATCTCAGCTCTCGCGTGTTGATTAGAAAACTACAAATATAACTTTAATAATTGATCAGAGAATTAAAGCATATGAAGAACCGGAATTAAACTATTACTTTAGATAAAAATCATAGTGGAAAGCTTAACATAACATAATTATATAAAATAGGCTCGCATCCCAAACCTGGGAGGGCTTGAGTTTATTAATTAAACATAACTATATATAACAACATTTTAACAAAATAAGAGAAAGGGTAGAGAAAACTCCAGCTAGCAAGTTGACTCTGAATCCTAGCTCCGCCTCTGTATCCACGTCGTCCGTAATAATAATACTAATTAATGGCAGTGATGTGGTTTGGTGGACAAACAAATAAAAATGGAGAAAACGGGGAGAAGAGAAATGGATGTGGTCGTATGGTAGTATGGTAGTGGAGAACATACGTGGTGAACGAGCGCTCCGGAGAGCTGATGAAGTGTTCGTGATGAGCGAGTGTACGTGGTGAGTGTACGTGGTGGGCGTACGTTGTGAGTGAATGCTCCGGAGAGCTGATGGTGAACTAGATTTGGATTTGAAGAAGGGATGATTTTGAATGGAGATGGGGCGTCGGTCTTTATAGGCAGAAGAAATGAGAAGCAGACAACGGAGAAGTCAGGGGCGGTGTAGTTGGTGAGTCGATATGGCGGCGGAAAATTGTGAGCAGACCCGCGAAGATTTGCAGTTAGAGAATTGATTACAGACAGAGGCGGCATCACGCGTGAGTTAATTAAGGTAGGCGCCGTCTGCAATTAATGAAGGAGCAGTTCGAGTGCGGCGCCGCGAAGGAAGAAGAAAATTCGCGTCGAAATCTGGATCCGGCGCATTTTTTGGCGCGCTGATCCTCTTGTCCGCGCGCGCGTCCGCCCAGCGTCCGCGTCTAGTTCATGCGGACGTGTCTAATGTTTGTCCGCTCTTCCGTCCGCTTCAAAGTCAGGCGGTTGTTCTATATTGTCCGCTTCTTCTGTCCGCTTCAAAGTCATGCGGACTCAGCGCCCGTGTCCTCGCAAAATCCATGCGGTGTGCATGCGGACGTAGCTGTCTGTTCAACTCTATGCGTGCAAGTCGAGAGATGTGTATTTGACTTGCCAATTTTGACGGGCTCTAGATTATTCGTTATAAGTCCGTTTTACTCGCCATTTGTTGCGTTAGAAAGCTCATGAGATTATCTATCCATTTACATGGCTTTTTCCTACATTTAACACATATAATACATCAGTTCATACCAAAACATAAATCTAGGAAAAATATATGATAAGTGAGAAATACGACACAATTTGCTATGAAAATAGGAAGAATTAAAGCCCTAAAAGTAGATGTATTTCTCGCTTATCAAACTTCCTCACACGTAGCTTTTGCTCGTCCTCAAGCAAATAGAGAATAAATATATCTCTAAGGCCGTAGTGTCAAACCTTAGGATTAAACAGATGCAAAACAGAGCAAGCAAAGTGACAATCAAAAGAATAGTTCTGCTCCTGGTTGTAGGTTTTCGCAAACAGTGAAAAAGAACAATTTTTTTTAAAGCATGGATAAGTTAGACTACAAAAAAATCTGAATGTAGATTAACTTGGGATCTTCCACAATTTCTTTCCTTTTACCTTTGGATGACAAGGGGTGTGAAGTAACGCCTTATTCCACGATACCTTTCAACACCACATACTCATGATCAAAAACAAAAATTTAACTGCAATTAACTCTTTTCGTATGCAAAAACATTCTTCTTCAAGAAATATATACAACACAATTGAATAATTGCGAATTGCAGAGTTTTTTCGTAACCCAGACTTTTCTCTCTATCCTTGTAACGGTGTTGGGCCAACTATCCCAGATCACGAGACCTTAGGTAGATAGGTGTTAAGGCACCCCTAGGACTTAATAACCGGATAGACGAGGCCTGCTTTTGTTAGGAAAATTTTTTATCAGCGGAGTACCTTGCCTTATCCTTTCATTCCAAACTTTCATATCATTTCCAAAATCCCAAGATAAACTAATTCAGTTTCCCCAATCAACTTAATCCACCAAATTTTTGGGAAAACAGATTCATTTGAATAAAACTATATATACAAACAACCTAAAGCAGAAAGATTCTTGAGGTGGTCACCTGGCTTCACTTCAAAATTTATGCAAAAATTTTCACCCAAGAGTTCAACATTTATAAGCACTCAGAGCAGTGATTCCCTCAATGCAAGAAGACAATTAAAAACATGTGTGGCATTAAGTGCAACTGGCATATTTTCAGGGAAAGGTCTAAACTTCCTCACACTTAAGAGGAGCAATGTCCTCATTGTTCATAAAATAATCAAGAAAAGACCTTTCAAAATATGGCAGACTCATGAAGAATTTCATTCAGGACAATCATGGACTGATATAATAATAATCATTAAGCGTGATAGACTGGACACAAACATTTAAAATAAAGAAACTGAGACTCCCCTGATATC
Organism: Limonium bicolor; assembly: GCA_023374045.1. NCBI lineage: Eukaryota > Viridiplantae > Streptophyta > Magnoliopsida > Caryophyllales > Plumbaginaceae > Limonium > Limonium bicolor. The sequence goes on along the minus strand of CM041779.1, from coordinate 14,308,144 downwards.
GTAGATTGAGGAAGGTGTCCTTCCTCACACTTACGTGCGAACAATGGGGGGAAGTAGCGTTCCTCACACTTGCGTTCAAGCAAGTGTCCAGCCTTGGAGTTCTTCAGATACCATGATAAGAATTTCACCTGCACACACTACCAAAAAATAAACGCTAAAAAGCGTTGCATGAAAGCATAGACACCATTCCACTTCTTTTTGTTTAAAAATTAAAATTAAAATTAAAATAAAATAAACCATATGCTCCCCTATTAATTGAAATTTTTTTGTATTTTTTTTTGAAAAACATAATATAGAAATAATGGGGGGTACAAAATTAAAATAATAATAATAATAATAGTATAAAGTTTAACCACTGGGTTGCCTCCCAGTAAGCTGCCCGTAGTTTTAGTCTTTGGCTAGACTATCGCTTCGTTATCCTGGATCAAAAATAAAAGTAGACAATATCTTCGCCAGGAAAACGAAGTTAGTAATAGAAAGCAAACCACCTGGATCAAAACAAAACGTTACTTCGGCATATATAATTGGAAATGAATACTCCACAAAAACTGGTGTTGAGGAGGTTGGTGTTGTAGGAAGGGGTACTGGGGGTAGCGTAGTTTTAACAGGAGACCAGGTGTGATTGGCTTCATTTCCTCAAATTGGAGGATGTAAACATCCTCCTCCCGTTGTTGAGGCTTATGGAGGCAGGATGGGAGTTAATGAGAGACCGGTGGTAGTGGTGTTCCTTCCTCAGATTCGAGGATGTAAATTTCCTCTTCCGGTTGGTGAGGCTTAACAGGATAGCGTTCTTCCAGCTGGTTGACCGGCTCAGACAACTTATCTTCATATTTTAATTGCACCTCCTGTGTTGGGGATGGAGGTGGAGGGAAGATTGTAACTCTCAGACATTTGTTCTAACTCGGCGTCGGAGAAAAATGTACTGAGAAGTTTCTTTATCTCCTCATCAGAACTTGTAGCTTCAATAATATCTGGCTCGAATTGGTCTTCACTCCCTGGAGTAGTCACCACTGGAATCTCTTCTGGTGGCTCGGCCTGACTCAGGAGAAATTCGTCTAGCCTCCGTGTAGATTGTTGTTCGTTCTGATTGAAGTAGTAATACCCCAACTGAGCTTCGTTGTATTGTGCGTTAGCCGGGTTGACTTCCCACCAATACGACTCTCGATTTGATGGTTGAGGTGGTTGATAATCCTTGACCAATCTTTGATATGAGGATATTTCCTCTTGCATTCGTGTCCATTCCAGATTGATCAACAATCTTCTCACCTCATCGTGGCTGCTCTCCATTGTCAGTAATTATCCTACAAAAAAACAAAATAAAAATACCAAGTAGAAAAAAATATAGAAACAGAAAAGAAAAATAATAAACAAAATTAACTAGAAGAGAAACAAAATAAGAAATAATATAGAAATACAAGAAATATTTTTTTAGTAAAATTAAATAAAGCGACAATAAAATAAAAGTAATTAAAAATAGAAATCCCAATAAATTTAAAAACTATCAATTAACCGTGCTGGAGGTCCCCGACAACGGCGCCAAAAACTTGTTGGAGAAATATGTGACTACTTCTACCACATAGGCAGTGTACCTAATCGTTTTTGCGGGATAGTGGATTCGTGGGGTTGTCGTACTCTTGGGGACTCGCTGTGGATAACTGATAGTGGATTAAATTAAATTTGAGACTTCTAGTAAATAGATTTTATCATTTTCTTAAGGAGAAGAAATAATCGAAAACCTAACCTGAACAAAAACAAAATAAAAACAATCAAAATAAAACAAATAATAGAATTATAAATCTTTTTTATCTTTTAAGAAAACATCCCAGGTTGTTCTGCTCACCTATTTTATCAATTGTATTAATATAAACTTACCACTTAAGTAATAAACTCAGAAAACTATAAATAATTCGTTGACGACTAAATCTAACGAACCCTAACCAGTTGCTAGAACTAGCAGCAGACTAATGCTCTAATCCGGACACAACCAATCGCATAAAGAACAGCTTCTATTTGAGACTAATAACCTATAGGCCGGATCAGGCTTCTAGCTGTTAATCAGGTTTAATTCCTATGTCTTGTTTACTATCTCAGCTCTCGCGTGTTGATTAGAAAACTACAAATATAACTTTAATAATTGATCAGAGAATTAAAGCATATGAAGAACCGGAATTAAACTATTACTTAGATAAAAATCATAGTGGAAAGCTTAACATAACATAATTATATAAAATAGGCTCGCATCCCAAAACCTGGGAGGGCTTAAGTTTATTAATTAAACATAACTATATATAAACAACATTTTAACAAAATAAGAGAAAGGGTAGAGAAAACTCCAGCTAGCAAGTTGACTCTGAATCCTAGCTCCGCCTCTGTATCCACGTCGTCCGTAATAATAATACTAATTAATAATGGCAGTGATGTGGTGTGGTGGACAAACAAATAAAAATGGAGAAAACGGGGAGAAGAGAAATGGATGTGGTCGTATGGTAGTATGGTAGTGGAGAGAACATACGTGGTGTGAACGAGCGCTCCGGAGAGCTGTTGAAGTGTTCGTGATGAGCGAGTGTACGTGGTGAGTGTATGTGGTGGGCGTACGTTGTGAGTGAATGCTCCGGAGAGCTGATGGTGAACTAGATTTGGATTTGAAGAAGGGATGATTTGAATGGAGATGGGCGTCGGTTTTTATAGGCAGAAGAAATGAGAAGCAGACAACGGAAGAAGTCAGGGGCGGGTGTGTTGTGTGAGTGAGTCGATATGGCGGCAGAAATTTGTGAGCAGACCCGCGAAGATTTGCAGTCAGAGAATTGATTACAGACAGAGGCGGCATCACGCGTGAGTTAATTAAGGTAGGCGCCGTCTGCAATTAATGAAGGAGAAGTTAGTGAGGCGCCACGAAGGAAGAAGGAAGAAGAAAATTCGCGTCGAAATCTGGATCCGGCGCATTTTTTGATGCGCTGATCCTCTTGTCCGCGCGCGCGTCCGCCCAGCGTCCGCGTCTAGTTCATGCGGAAGTCCTGTCTAATGTTTGTCCGCTCTTCCGTCCGCTTCAAAGTCAGGCGGGTTCTATATTGTCCGCTTCTTCCGTCCGCTTCAAAGTCACGCGGAACTCAGCGCCCGTGTCCTCACAAAATCCATGCGTTGTGCATGCGGACGTAGCTGTCTGTTCAACTCTATGCGTGCAAGTCGAGAGATGTGTATTTGACTTGCCAATTTGACGGGCTCTAGATTCTTCGTTATAAGTCCGTTTTACTCGCCGTTTGTTGCGTTAGAAAGCTCATGAGATTATATATCCATTTACATGGCTTTTCCTACATTTAACACATATAATACATCAGTTCATACAAAAACATAAATCTAGGAAAAATATATGATAAGTGAGAAATACGACACAATGTGCTATGAAAATAGGAAGAATTAAAGCCCTAAAAGTAGATGTATTTCTCGCTTATCACATATACTAGTAGTATGTACCTACAACGCGAAATCTCAAGCGTTACAACTACACGAAATCAAGGACACATTATTTCCTTTCAAATTCGTTGCCATTTGTTCTTTTTTTTTCAAACAACAATTAATTACGAATTAAAACAACGTAAGTAAATTATTCTTAAACTCTATATATATACCCCTCAATTGAGAATATACCCTACTCTTCTTAGTACAACAAAAGAAAGTAAACAAAAGAAGATCCAATCGCAATGGAGAAAAAAGCAGACGTCATCGGTTATCACACTTACATCTTCATCTTCTGCTGCTTCAATCCTTCAATATACATGGTATAAAACTGCATGCAGCATGCTTGCTTCCGGTTAGTTTGAATTTAATCCTTAACAACATCATTATGCTCGTTCCTTCGATCCAAACAATATTAATACCTATATAGTTTATGACTTATCCATCTGAAACTGAAAGGAATCACGGGGGCTGAAGAACAAAGACATGGAACCACAAGCCAAGATATGCCAGACGCAAGTTCCATCCAAAACTGCACAGAAAAATATGTAAAACCGTTGTATACAACCGAATCGCATTGAGGCGTGTGGAAAATGTAGTGGACCGCAAACTTGTACTTGCTATTATCCTTGTTGAGTCCCGAAAACCCAACAAAAAAACGTCTACTGATCGAAGCATTTATTTTGCATGACTGATAATCAAGGTGATGTCAGTTGTCAGCTGAAAGTTAGAAAAAGTAGAGAAAAAATAGTTGATATGACAACTGATGTATGTGACATACAGAGACAATAAACTAGCTGATCAAATAAACTCGGTGCAAAAGAATGGGGCCTATATCGAAGCCTTTGATGTAATTAAAAAAAAATAATATGATGGATGTTTTCCAAATAAAAAAAAGGAAAAAAACAATGCGTGTTGGTTATATATATATATTGGATACGTTGGCGTTCACCGCATGCTGCTTTTTTTTTGTTTTTTATGAAACGAGGCTCATTTATTGCTGATCAGAAGAAAGATTTGCTTCAGACATAAGTAGATCCAAACTAGCTTTTAAATCATAATGATTATCATTACCAATATATTTCATGTTTTGCGTGACATGAATTTATTGGTATGTTTATATGTACATACATATCCATAACGGTCATTTTGTTTTAAACAAAATATACATAACAGTCTTACTAGAATAAAGTAGCTAGTATATGGTTAGATGTTATCCATGATTCTAAAAGAAAATGTTATAAATGCTTGCTAACACATTAATTAAAACACGTGTTTCTAAATTAAAATGTCGCACTAATAACATATACTAGTAGTATGTACTTTACAACGCGAAATCTCAAGCGTTACAACTACACCAAATCAAGGATGCATTTATTTCCTTTCAAATTCGTTGCCATTTGTTCTTTTTTTTTCAAACAACAATTAATTACGATAATTAAAACAATGTAAGTAACTTATTCTTACAATCTATATTATACCCCCTCAATTGAGAATATACCCTACTCTTCTTAGTACAACAAAAGAAAGTAAAACAAAAGAAGATCCAATCGCAATGGAGAAAAAGCAGACGTCATCGGTTATCACACTTACCATCTTCATCTTCCTGCTGCTTCAATCCTTCAATATACATGGTATTAAACTGCATGCAGCATGCTTGCTTCCGGTTAAGTTTGAATTTAATCCTTAATCAAACATCATTGTGCTCGCTTCCTTCGATCCAAACAATATTAATTACCTATAGTTTTCTGACTTATCCATCTGAAACTGAAAGGATTCACGGGGCTAGAAGAACAAAGACATGAGCACCTACAAGCCAAGATATGCCAGACGCAAGTTCCCATCCAAAACTGCACAGAAAAATACTGTAAAAACCGTTGTATAATGATTCTCATTGAGGCTGGTGGAAAATGTAGTGGACCGCAAACTTGTACTTGCTATTATCCTTGTTGAGTCCCGGAAACCCAACAAAAAACGTCTACTGATCGAAGCATTTATTTTGCATGACTGATAATCTAGCTGATGTCAGTTGTCAGCTGAAAGTTAGAAAAAGTAGAGAAGAAAAATAGTTGATATGACAACTGATGTATGTGACATACAGAGACAATAAACTAGCTGATCAAATAAACTCGGTGCAAAAGAATGGGGTCTATATCGAAGCCTTTGATGTAATTAAAAAAAATAAAATGATGGATGTTTTCCAAATAAAAAAAGGAAAAAAACAATGCATGTTGGTTATATATATATATATATAGGATACGTTGGCGTTCACCGCATGCTGCTTTTTTTTTTTTATGAAACGAGGCTCATTTATTGCTGATCAGAAGAAAGATTTGCTTCAGACATAAGTAGATCCAAACTAGCTTTTAAATCATAATGATTATCATTACCAATATATATTCATGTTTTGCGTGACATGAATTTATTGGTATGTTTATATGTACATACATATCCATAACGGTCATTTCATTTTAAACAAAATATACATAACAGTCTTACTAGAATAAAGTAGCTAGTATATGGTTAGATGTTATCCATGATTCTAAAAGAAAATGTTATAAATGCTTGGTAACACATTAATTAAAACACGTGTTTCTAAATTAAAATGTCGCACTAATAACATATACTAGTAGTATGTACCTACAACGCGAAATCTCAAGCGTTACAACTACACGAAATCAAGGATGCATTTATTTCCTTTCAAATTCGTTGCCATTTGTTCTTTTTTTTTCAAACAACAATTAATTACGATAATTAAAACAACGTAAGTAACTTATTCTTACAATCTATATATATACCCCCTCAATTGAGAATATACCCTACTCTTCTTAGTACAACAAAAGAAAGTAAAACAAAAGAAGATCCAATCGCAATGGAGAAAAAGCAGACGTCATCGGTTATCACACTTACCATCTTCATCTTCCTGCTGCTTCAATCCTTCAATATACATGGTATTAAACTGCATGCAGCATGCTTGCTTCCGGTTAACTTTGAATTTAATCCTTAATCAAACATCATTGTGCTCGCTTCCTTCGATCCAAACAATATTAATTACCTATATAGTTTTCTGACTTATCCATCAGAAACTGAAAGGAATCACGGGGCTAGAAGAACAAAGACATGAGCACCTACAAGCCAAGATATGCCAGACGCAAGTTCCCATCCAAAACTGCACAGAAAAATACTGTAAAAACCGTTGTATAAAGATTCGCATTGAGGCTGGTGGAAAATGTGGTGGACCGCAAACTTGTACTTGCTATTATCCTTGTTGAGTCCCGGAAACCCAACAAAAAAACGTCTACTAATCGAAGCATTTATTTTGCATGACTGATAATCTAGCTGATGTCAGTTGACAGCTGAAAGTTAGAAAAAGTAGAGAAGAAAAATAGTTGATATGACAACTGATGTGTGTGACATACAGAGACAATAAAATAGTTGATCAAATAAACTCGGTGCAAAAGAATGGGGCCTGTATCAAAGCCTTTGATGTAATTAAAAAAAGTAAAATGACGGATGTTTTCCAAATAAAAAAAAGGAAAAAAAAAACAATGCATGTTGGTTATATATATATATATATATAGGATACGTTGGCGTTCACCGCATGCTGCTTTTTTTTTTTTTATGAAACGAGGCTCATTTATTGCTGATCAGAAGAAAGATTTGCTTCAGACATAAGTAGATCCAAACTAGCTTTTAAATCATAATGATTATCATTACCAATATATATTCATGTTTTGCGTGACATGAATTTATTGGTATGTTTATATGTACATACATATCCATAACGGTCATTTCGTTTTAAACAAAATATACATAACAGTCTTACAAGAATAAAGTAGCTAGTATATGGTTAGATGTTATCCATGATTCTAAAAGAAAATGTTATAAATGCTTGTTAACACATTAATTAAAACACATGTTTCTAAATTAAATTTGGGAAACAGGGTTATGATTCTTCGTTGAATGTTCAACCTTTATTAACCCTTAGGACTTCCCACGTGTTAGACTTTATGTTACTCCTAGGGCATTCACATAGTCATTTCACACGTTAACTAAGTCTATTCTCTAGCTACGTATTAGAGTATTCAAGGTAACAAGTTTTCCTAAGATGGATTTAACTTGTCTAGGGTGTATTTTTTTTTCCTGGCTAAGTAGCTATGTTTTAAGCTTGTTATTTACACAATAACACTCCTCAATTATTTCTAGAACTCCTTTGTACAGAAGCTTAAGCGTTCCAAAACCGAAATAAGGTTCTTGTACATATCCTTATATTATAACACTTTTAATGTATCTAGGGGTGTCTATATTTCCCAAGTTGTCTTGTAAATTTAGCTAGATGTATTAGAGGGTTTTGGGTTTACTACCAATCTGTCATCACCCTCATATCGCCCATGAACAACAGTTATACAGAAGGTACAGCTTTACCGAAACTGAAAACATAACTTACATATTACTTCTTGATTCTTGTTTCGGTTTAGTTCAACTGCTGTTTCATTCATTCTCACAATATCTACAAACTTACTTAGGTATATTAGGGGTATTTTAGATTCATTAGCAGTTCACTACAACCCCATCAATCCCCTCCATGCCAAGTTATACAGAACCGACAGTTTTTAGAAAAACTGAAAGGCACAATTTGAATATCTCTTCTTCCACTCTTCTTTTAGTTCCTCGACCTGTTCCTAAACCCACCCAAGACTTTCACCCAACTAGATGAGTGCATTAGGGAGGCTTTACTTTGAAATAACTCAAAATAAGGCTGTTAATAACTCTGAGAACTGGTTCTACAGAAGACAGAAAACTGGAGGACTGAAACCAAAATCTGATATGCTTCATTTCACCCCTTTCCTTGCTCACGAATCTGTTTCCTGTTTATTCAGCTTGCTTACTCATTTACTTAGGTAGTTTATCCAGTTTTTAACTCCAACACACCCCAGGTGACACGGTTACACTCTCTGAAGTTTGCTTATACTGAAACAAGGAAATTCTCACAAAACTGCAGTTATGATACTGTTTTTCTTTCTGTTATGTAATCTGCCTTTCACCTCTCCCAAGATGTTTGGCTTCCTTGTTATGTGTTTTAATATGGCACGAATTAAACCATTGAGGACCCAAAGAACTGCTGTGGTAAGTTACAGAGAAAACAGCAGTCCACACAAAACTGAAAACACAACACACAAAACTTGCACTTCTATATTCTGTTTCCTTCTCTTTGTTCCTGAGTTTCTTTTAATTCTCGCCCAAACTTCTTACCCAGTTATCCCTGTGTGTTCTCCAGGGTTTTAACATCTAAGATAGACCCAAGCATTTAGATAGAATATTGAGATGTCCCAAGGAATCAAGGAAAACTGAAACCTCCAGCTGAAACTAAGCAGGACTGATACAAAACTGATAACTCTCCCTTGATTTCTTTCTACTCATTCTCACTTCTGATTTTTAATCTTTCTTCAACTTGATTACCCATCTAGCTTTAAGTGTTAGTAGTGTTCTAGACTCATAGTCACCCCAACAGAACACCCACCCAGTTTCTGCACTCAAGTACACAGGAAAAAAGTTTTCAGAAAACAACACCAACCTGAAATATCGATTCCTGTTATTACCTTCTGTTACAGATCAGTCTTTTCTTCCTGTTTTTCTCACTCGATAATCTAGTTAACTAGTTGAATGTCCTAATACGGTTTTAATCCCCAAGACAGATCCCAAATGCCAAGGAACACATTCCTGAAAGTTCTCAACACAGAAAGTAATCAATCTGATAAGTTAACCCCAAGCTTGATAATTCTTCTTTCTGTTTACATTTTCATTCTGTAACGTGGTCTTTGTTTTCCTCACTTGTATACCAGGTTGGTAGAAGGTTTCCTTTGTCCTAAATTCGTAGGTACATCAACACCACCTCAGAAACACCTCACGCAGAACTTAAATGTTGCAGAAACTGAGATTGTGAACTTATTTTTCTTTCTTTTCCTTTCTGTTTCGTTTATGAATTTACTTCCAGTTCACCCCAATCTGCTTTGGCTACAAGTTTAGCTAGGTTCCAAGTTCCTTACTAAACCACCACAATACTCTTGTCCTCTCTGTGACAGAAACCCAAAACAAAGTTTCAGAACCAGAATCCGAAACTGATACCTCTTCCCTGTTATTGTTTTCTTTCTGTTTGTTTACTTCTGTTTTCTTTTCTAGAATGACTTACAACTTTCTAAGTGAATATACCAGCTAGGTAGGTGCAGTAATATTGACTTGGGGTTTATTGTTAACTAACACAACACTATTTAGCCATCTGCCATATGGTTATACAGAAAGTCTAAGTTTTCAAGAGAAGTTCAAAACTGAAACTTATAACCTGTTATCTTCTCTTCTAGTTAACTGGTTTGGTTTCCAGTTTTCCCACATTATCAAGTTACTTGATTTAATGTTTTAATACAGTTTCTACCCCTCAAACAAAACCCAACATCACATAGGTAATCTCTCTGGCACACTTTGCACAGAAGCTAGAAACCTGAATATGTGAACTGCTGCATTTCATCTTCTGTGTTTTTTTTTCTTTCTGTTCACGGTCTAGGTGTCAATCAAGGTTTTAGACTCAAGACAGAACCAAAACAACAAGACTGCCCTCTGGAATTCTTTACACAAGAACTGCAATGTTGCAGAAATAGAAAACCTAAAAGAAGACTGAAATCAGGTTTGCATTCTCCTACTCCTATCACTCTCTTTCCTATGCTACTGGTTTCTCTTACCTTCCCCAAACTTACCTACACTTGGTTTAACAAGTCAGAAAATTTTTAGATTACTTATTAAGTCGATGCAACTTTCAAGTTACTCCTGAAAGTTGGCATGCAGAAGGATACAAGGACAGCAGAACTGAAACTAGCTTCTGTGCTTGTTAATGGTTTCATATAGAAGTCTCCTGGCCAAGCTCAACTAGTCATTTAACCCATAAGTTCCTGGTACATTTTTTTTATATACCGTGAAATAGAATTTGATAGCTCTCAATAAGACTCTTTATGACATTCTGTCTCATAAAATCGCACATATCATTGCACTTATCAACAAGGAATTTTCGAAATCTGTAAGGAGCAGTTAGTTGGCTCACTACCTTGGTTTTTTTTTGAAGTTGGTTCTTCCTGGCTGATGCTTGACACCATATAGAGCCCTTAGGGCCTTGAGCTCTTGGCCTCAGCTGGAGATGATTTTTCCCAGGGATCAGATTATGATAATCAGAGGGAGGATGGGCTGGAGTAAACTAAAACTGTTTGGAGAGGCTTTACCTTCAGGCCATGATTGTTTCAGGTGGTACTTCAACGAAGCATGGGCAGCCTTTGTGCCCAGGAATTCCTTTCGACTTGAGCAGGCCTATGGCACTGCATGGAAGTTCACGCATGAGAGGAACAGAGATTATAGTGAGAAATTTTTTGTAGTGTTTTAACATCAGAAAGAACAACTCAGAAGGAGAGACTTGTAGTGGGATCTGTTTCATGGCCTCACCTGAAATACCCCAAACCTTGGTATGTTGTGTAAATGTTAAACTATGGTATTTAAAGGCTAAAAAGTGCCTTAGAAACATAAATGAACCATTTAAACCATGGTAAACACAATAAAACACTAAGACATGGTTTGAGCAAAAACATGCGCTAAGGTTGGAGTGAACTTGGTTAGGACCCAAAGAGCCTACCAAGACTTGATAAAGTTTAATTATGACTTTATAAGGCTAATTAAGTCCTTAGGAAACTTTGGTAGACAATGAAACCAAACAAAACACAAATAAATACCTTAAGGTCAATAAGAGCAAAAATGTGCTCTAAGCTTGGGATAAATGTGTATAAGACCTAATGGTCATACCTATGCCTCAATATATGTTAATGAACATATTAAATCAATTACCAAAGAAAACCAAGCTTGGAAACGAGTTAAAACACAAAATGTGCTTTAAGAAGTCTTAAAGCACGTTTTTGAAAAATTGTCTTGTAAATGAGTTTTGAATGGCTAAATGTCCATCATTACTCTTTAATTAACATGTGTACTATATAGTATCACATTTGGGTGGCCATATTAGTGGGAAACCAAAAATTTCACTTCTATGTGCCTTAGTTTGTGAATAGTAACTTTTATAAGCTAGTTTGTAACATATAATGTTATAAGTAATTAAATTGACAAATAAAGACTAAAACACCCCTAGGAAGAGATGGGGGCCGGTTTTTATCATGGTGAGTCACCAACATGTTAAAGAAATCAATTAAGGAAGGAAGGAAAAGTAAATAAAAGAAGAAAGTTACTTTATAACATAAATATCTTCAAAAGTAAGTTCTATCTTCATTCTCCCTTCCTTTCCTTCATTTCCCACGGTTCCAAACACCACCACTAACCTCTCTTCTTCATTCTCTCACGGTTTGCAATAGTACCTCTCTTCTCCATCTTCATTTCCTTGCCAAATCCAACTCCATGCTCCAAATCAAATTCTAAGACCATATTTGTCTTAGTTAGGTCAAGCTCTACACTTCTACCTTTTCAAATCTTCAAGAGCTCAATTTTGGTGCCATGGAGAATCACCATTGATGGAGTTTGAGCTTGTATTTCTACACATTATTACTCTCCTTTGCTTCAAGGTAAGGAAACTCAAAGAAAAACCAAGTTTCCTTCATGCTTTGTGTTGTCCGAAAATTCACCATTAATGGTGTTCATTGTTGCCTTGTTCTAGCTCCATTTGAATCTTTCAAGGACTTGGTGGAGTCCTCTCTTGATATATATTCAAGCTCTCTTTCCATTCCAAGGTAAAACAATCATCTTAATACCTTAAGATAATATATGTAAACCTAGGGTTTACAATGAGATGAAGCATTAAGCTTGTATACTCATTTTAATGATTATACCTTGTTTATTAGTTGACAAGGTATCAAATACCCCACCGGTTTTATAAGGAAACAAGAAAGAAGTTTGCTTGGAAAGAGGTAAATATACTAACCTAATGTGGTTTAATGCCTTAGGAGAAATAAGCTTATAATGCTTGTTAAAACTACCTAAAGAGCAAATGGTAAATGAGCTAGTAAAATGCTCTCAAGGAGTTTATTAAAGGAATATGTATTGTTGGGTGTATTTGCAGGTCAAAGGCATTATTATGTGGGAAATTCAGTGTTTAAGGTTTATGCCATTTAAGGGCCTAAGAGCCATGCATTTAAGGGCCTAAGTGCCAAGCAATTTAAGTTATGCACTATATTGTGATGTAGTGCTTAATGTGTGAAGTTTGTGTATAAAATGTGTTTGATGGATTTTAGGTGTTCTTGGATGAAATAAGGTAGAAACCTAAGTGTTTGGATGTGGGATATACTAGAGAAGCTATGGCCAAATTTGGGAAATGTGTAAGAAGTTTTAAGTGTGGTAAGTGAGTTTGGTGAACTAGGAAGGATTAAAGGTGAATGAATGTTTACTTGAGAAGAAAACATGTATTAAGGTGATTTAGAGTGATGCAAGGATTTAGGTGTTGTCTTGGAAGTTCTAGGAATTCAATGGGTGTTTTGTGAATGTATTAAAGTCTTGGAGAAGTTGTTTAAGGTTTAGGTAAGGTTGGTGTTCAAGGAATAAGTGATGTTTAGGTATGATGTGAAAAAGGAGATTTAGTTAGTAAGAAAAGAAGTTGAGAGATGATGATAAGGTGTAGAGGAAACACCTTGGTGTTGTGGTCATTATAGGTGAAATGCCACCTAGAAATCATAAGGAGAAAACATTGTAAGTGTTAGGAATTTTGTGGAGATATAAGTAAAGGTTTAAGGAATTAGGAGACATAGTTTTGTGAGTGCTTAAGAATATCTTAAGGGTGTGTTTGTAGTGCCAAATGATGTTAGAACACATTAAGAGGCCTTAGGAGAAGTTTGGTGAAGGATTGGCAAAGTTTGGGTAAGATTAGAAGGCGACCGACCCAGGGGCCGACCCAGTTTTTGGGTCGGTCGAGCCTCTGTTAGATGTTAGGGAAGTGTTCGGTGAAGGTCCGACCCAAAAGGGTGGGTCGGACATGGGTCGGTCGGTCAAGTTTCAAAGGAAGGGAAAATGTTCGCACATGGACCGACCCAGAATGGTGGGTCGGACGTGGGTCGGACGGGTATGATTATAAGGAAGTAAAAGGGGTCTGTAATGGACCGACCCAGATGTGGGTCGGACGGTGGGTCGGTCGGACCAAAAACATGGTTTAAGGTTATGAAATCGTACGTGATGATGGGGATTGGTAGGTAATGATGTTATAAGGATGTTAAGGACATGTTAGGTGAGTTTTAATGACAATAAAGTGGGCTAAAGGTTGTATTAAGATGCGAGAGTAAAACGTGTTAAAAATGTAAAGTTATTTAACCAAGTTAACGGGGAAAGTTATAAGCATTAGACTTTAAAACAAACATGTTACCCCAATGTTAATAAAAGAACATGTCATGCCAACAGTTGTTCGAGAATTGCTCGAGGAACATAAGAGGACGTGGTAAAGTGGACCCCGGTGACAGGTATGGTTTTCTTGCAACCTGTGTCCTAACGGATTACACCGGCTTGTATGCCAATATGTTTTCTTGAGTGTTTGTCACCTTGTAAGATTAAAACATGTAATGAGTTTATAGTAATTCATTTATGTGGCGAATTTGGTATCCGATGCCATTTAACCTCAAATATGTGTTAAACCTTAGCTAAGTAAAACTAGGAACACATGAGCGATCGGTATTCGGAGTTGACGGCCCAAACCTTGGGTACGTGCTAACCACGGCTATGTGTGAGTTAATTGGACATTGTTGCTGTGAGCAAGTGTGTGAACCTCCCTTGTGTGCTTAACTCGGTTATGATACCGTATGGTGAATGGATGTGGTAGGGCTCCATAATGGATCCCTAACTACTTATTATTAAGTGTATATGTACTAACGGGGGGTGAGGAGTCCGGTTGTTCCGGCCACGCGTGTGATGGACGGGAGTCGTTATCTTATCCGGTTCGGCTCTCTTGGTGTATGTATAGGTGGTATTCCAATTTGGTTTCTACCTTCCCTTAGCTTATCCAAAGCTAGTTACTGACTCACGTCGGGCCACAGGGGCATGCGTATGTTATTTCGGTGTGCTTGGGATTACTATATCCGACACACCTTGGGTATAAGTTAACCGTTCTATATAACCGGACGGTAACGAGGATGGTAACGAGCTTAACATGGGATTGGCAAAAATCCCTAGGCTCACATGGTATACTAACTATGGTGGAAGGTTCCTTGTGAGAACCGATTTTATGGTGTATGTAATGTTATAATGCTATGCAAATTCCCTTGCTACGCTTTGATATATATATATATATATATATATTGGATGTTTTAAATGAATGCAACGTTGTCATGTGTACATCGAAGCAAGAAAGGTTTGTTATGTTTTGTTATGTGTGGAATGAGTTATGTTGTAGGATGTGGAATGTGTGGATCATGGAAATGAATCCCAGTTTGCGACAAGAGGCATTTGAGGATAACCCGAGTAATGGGTACATGCCGTTCGTTAAGGAAGTAGCTCCATTTTTAGAGGAGAGCCACTCTAGGGTTAAAGGAATCATTGGATGGTTGGTTAAGTGTGGATGTGTTGGTCATTGGTTGAGCCCATTGAGGCGAAATATTATGTGTGGTATGTTTATGGTTTGTATGCATGATTTAAATATAATCAACTGCATGTTAAGACGACAATTAGTCGTGCGTGGCCCGGTAGCATGTGGGCTGCGGGATTACCATACCAGCAAAGGTGCTGAGCCCCTTGGGGGCCCCCCTTTCTCTTCTTTTCCTATTTCAGGTACGGAGAGCTGGAAGCCGTTCGAGAGTAGGACGGGGCAGATGTTTATTCATGGGTAGCCATTTATATGGCGTGAGTATGATAGGCGTAGTAAGACCGAAATTGTTATCGGCAGTAGTTTGTAAATACTCGGTACAGGGGGAGTGTATGTATATAACAAATGTGGAAGATGGAATGAGAAATGTATAGTGTAGTTGCTCGGGAATCTAGTCCATCAGACCGATACAAATGTACATGTATTTGCCTTGTTAGCCACGTGGGTGGTTAACGGCGTGTAACACCATTGGAATAAGTAATGTGATGAGTTGAGTTTCCGCTGCAGATGGTTATTATGTGTTTGTTGTTGGATGGGGTGTTACAAAAAGTGGTATCAGAGCGAAGTATCGCTCTGATGACTGAATTACCGAGCTTAGGAAGTACCGAGTTAGGATTTAAGTACTTTGGGTTAAGGGTTGAGTGATAGCGTGAGAGATACGCTAGATAGGAACTACCAGTGACTACTGGAAACCTACAATATCCATCCCACCCTCCACAATCCCTGTATATAACTTGGGGAGACAACGCCAGAGAGATGAAAGCCCTCTCTTACTCGGGAATACCCGATCTGGCTGTTAGTAAGTACCTTTAAGGGTACGGAGAATCTGTCATACGGTAGATCCCGAAAACTGGGAATCCCGGGGACGGTCTCCATCTGGATGATGTTAACCGCACTTAGTAGCGAAGAATGAAGGATTTGTGTATAAGAGAATAGAATTTCCGGCAACCTGGGTCGACATGCAGAGCAGTCGAGTACAACCAGCTTGCAACGCACCAACCGTGCAACAGGCAAGAAGTGGATTAATAAAATCCGAGACAAGAGTCTACGGAACCACAGTGATAAATAAAACACCAACGGTATACCGACCGACAAGGGAACTACAACGTAGTGCCCAAATACGTGGAACGGGCTACAAAGCAAATACAATACTAAGAAAAAGGGGTCTCCCAGAATGGGAAACACCCTAGTTAATGAATATCATGTGAATACAGTGAGAAGTCACCTATAGGAGTATTTATCAAGGTAGTAAGATCAGTGAGGGCCAACAAGGCCACTGATGACAATATGGGTCAAAACAATACCACAATCGGTATGTGTCAAACCGATAGCCAGTTAGCATGGCGCACTTGCCATAGCAAGTGCTGCTATAACAGGGCTGTTCGGGAAATTCATAACCACTACAGGTACTTGGAAAAGTACCATGGAGTTAAATGTGATCGTCATAACAGTGGAAGGGCCTGTTAGCCTAACCTCTGTAATTGGAAACACACCAGTCAGCAAGAAGCTAGACTTGGCTAAGGTAAGAAGATGTTGTGAAACCATGGAAATTTTTCTTTCAAACCTAATTTTCACAAACCCTTTTCTTTTCAAACCAGACTTTCTTTCAAACCAACACTTCTTTCCAACCTTCTTTAAACCAAACCAGTGAAACCAAGAACAACTGACAAGGATACAACAGTGGATAAACCTTCCCTCGATTAAGTTCGGGAAGTAAAGAATGAATATTGTCACGGGACAATATAAGGGAGTTGACAACAGAATACTTCACCTAGGCGTGTGACGGACACTACAAGTGTACCAACTGTGTTGTGGGACGACCGCACTCCGATAGGAGCATGTGGGCCTGACAGACCTACCTATAGGTTAGTTGGGTAGTAGTAATGTATCAGTATGATACCCCATATATGTATACGAGTAGAGTCCAGAACACGGGAAGTAGTCGACTCCGTCTACGGTCAGCAGTATAAATCGAACAGGAGCTAGAGAATATAAGGAATGCTTGAAGTCAAGGAACTCAGCTAAGTTAAAAAGGACTAAAGGAACTAATGAGTTTATTTCAAGGAAATGTAAAGAGTCAAGGAGTGCGAAGAGCACGGACTATTATGAAAGACACCACATGTGTCTTGATAAGCCTAAGGGATAAAACATGATAGCTGGAATGAGTACCCAGCTACGAACATAGGAAGGTGTAGTTTACTGAATTTACCCATAGATGCAAGCCTAATGTAATGGCATACCTTAGCAACACCCAGGAGCAACCCTTGAAGGGTGTTCGCATCAACAATTGTTGAATGAAATGCATGACAGAAACACAAGGGTTGAAATTAACACCCAGATTAGACATAAGTTGTCAGGAGACGGACTGACAAACCTAAGGGGCATCCCATGAAAGGAAACGGAATACAACGACCTTGTCATGGAACCCACTACAACCTCCAAACATGTAATATGATACAGAGGAGTACATGTGTGTGGACAGCCTACAATGAGCCCAACTCAAGGCAAATAAGGCTTATAAGCCATAAGCAGGACATGCCATATAAATTCGATTGATGGTAGAAGTTTATATTGTATATGTGGTTAAAGTGGTAAGAGAACCACTACACTAAGAGTGGGGATATCTCTCGATATTGTCAGACCGCAGAAGCGGTAGTTATGTGAATCAAGTACAAGAGATATGTGGAGGAAGGACCACGTTGTCATTACCCCAGGGTGATTTAGATAAAATAACACGAAAGGAAGTGCTCGTACCAGTTGTGTACGCAGGAAGTGTAATAAGTCTGATAGCAATCACCATAGGTGTGTGAAGCTAAATGTGTAGCGAACAACGCTCAAGGGAAAGATATTGATATATTCAAAAATCAGCCAAATAAGTGGCCAGATAAACCTAGCTTAATAGCAGAAGCTAATATAATAGCGGATACAGTATAAGTTGATGCTATATAATGAGTAAGGACACGGTGCGCAATAAGCGACCGTTGCGTGAGTATGGTTAAATGATAAATGGTGAGTAAGCGGAGTTGTGAGTTAACCACAGTGGAGATACAACAGTAAGTGATAGCAAATGAACCGAGCAGTAAGCCGGTGGCAAGTGTTAGATGATAAGGATTTCAGTGAAAATTCCTATCGCAATCGCATGAGAGAGTTGCTGTCAAGGGTTTACGCCTCTGCACTCTGTATGACTGAGTGTTTTGGTATTGCACTTGCGCAGTAATGATCGAGTGGGATAGCTAGGAATCAGAAGCATGGTAATTATGGAGGAATAATGTTATAATGGCCGATGCATAGGTAATGCAAGGCCGTAGGAATGAAAGAATACATGTACAAAATCAAGGGGTGGAGACATGATTAACAGTAAGTGACTACAGTAGCACTAACTGCCAAATATCGGTATGGAATATACCCCAAATATTGTAAATAGCTGAGAGAGCACTACACACTTGGTAGTAGCTTAATCTCAACCGACAGTAAGTCGGTAGAAGCAAGTCAATCATTGCGAATTACATAGTAGTTTATGCTGTAAGCTACTGGAGAAATGGATGGAAAATTGTGAAACTCACCGAATTCGCTCAGGGTAAGAGATACCATGCGCCGGTTGAGAAACCATTGTTACCTAGATAAGGGTAATACATTGGAGATGTACAATACATTAACAGTAACGAATGGGGCAAACCAGCTCTATAATTATCAGGGTTGTGAATATGAATGGATGGCTAGTTATCAATACCTAAAAGCCTCACAGGCCAAGACCGAAACCGGTTATGAGTTACAACTCCAATGCGAATTCTTGGTTTAGGGACTAAACCGTCAATATGGTTAAGATCCTCTAATCAGAATCCATTGTGTAATAGACCGCGTGGAAGTCAAAACACTTCACGACGGCAGAACATTTTAAGCCAAGGTTTAGTGATTGATTACGTGGGCGTAATCCCTTTTAAGGGGGGTAGAGCGCAAAACCACTTAGTGTGTTTTACCGTACAAGTGTACGCGAACTAGGTGTGCATAGCACAAAATGATTTGTTATGATGGTTGGCGCGTGTGTTATATAAACATACGCATTTATTTGTGGTTAAATTGTGGTAATTGCGCACAGAAGATGCGAATACTATTGTGGGAAGTGTGTTAGTACAAGTGGAAGGGAGTAAAGAAACTCCCGGGGAACTAAAACCCCGATGGTGCATAAATGTAAACCATGTATTGTATTTTGATAAAAAAAATATATGTAAATATATACAATGTTGTGATTTATGAAGGGTTATGAGACCGACATAGAACCTAGTGAGAATTAAATTCCCTAGGTAACTTGAATTAAGTTGGATTTGGGTGATGATTGATAGACGGAGTTCTATCCTTTGGAGATGTAATGATTATGACTAGAAAGATTCAAAGATAGAAAATGGGATATGCTTGAATTAATTGTTGGTTGAAAACGAAGTGGGAGGTGGAACTTGGTTATCATGAGATCAAGGGAAGCCGAACACAAATTGGGGTGGAAAGATAGTTCAACACTGATGCTGATCACATCAGGGTTGGGTGACTCTTGAAGCTCCCTATAAGAGATTACAAATAACCATGTTAAGAAAGATACAAGGAGCATAAACTGGACTTGGAGTTGTATGGTGTTTTCAAAAGAATTTTCAATTGGTGTTTTCAAACAATCGATTAATATTTTGAATAAAAGATCTTCTTATACTTAACCTAGTAAAGAATATTTTTGTAGTACTTGCTCACGAGCTGAGGACGTATGAACCTTTGTCTTCGGACCGGTGACATGAGAAGTACATATGTTAAAAAATTAAGTGAATGTTTTGATCTCCCAAAGGAACGGGGACCAGAAAGTGTCCATCGCGACCGGGTTCTGCGGGATCACAATGTATATGTACTCAACGTGGGATTCGAACCCATGGAGAGATGGAAAAGGTATTTCTGTTTGATATACATGCTATGACATGTTGTTTGGTATGGGTGATAAGGGTTACTTGACTTTGATCTCCTAAAGTGTGTGCTATCAAGACCTATGAGTCTAAATGTGTTGTGTTACATAGACCTATGAGTCTAAATGTGGTTATGTCACCCAGACCTAAGAGTCTGAGGGATATTGTATGGGTGCAAGTGTGGTGAAGGTACCCGGACCATTGAGTCCGAGGTTACCATGTGAATATGATATTTTATGTATAAGGTGGATATGTTGCCCGGACCATTAAGTCCGAGGTTGGATGTGAAAGATGGTTGGTAATGGAAGTTTTGTGGCTATAAGTAATTCCCGTATTCTAGTCCAATGATGCAGGGAAATGTGAACTTCGAGGACGAAGTTCTTTTAAGGGGGGTAGATTGAAATACCCCAAACCTTGGTATGTTGTGTAAATGTTAAACTATGGTATTTAAAGGCTAAAAAGTGCCTTAGAAACATAAATGAACCATTTAAACCATGGTAAACACAATAAAACACTAAGACATGGTTTGAGCAAAAACATGCGCTAAGGTTGGAGTGAACTTGGTTAGGACCCAAAGAGCCTACCAAGACTTGATAAAGTTTAATTATGACTTTATAAGGCTAATTAAGTCCTTAGGAAACTTTGGTAGACAATGAAACCAAACAAAACACAAATAAATACCTTAAGGTCAATAAGAGCAAAAATGTGCTCTAAGCTTGGGATAAATGTGTATAAGACCTAATGGTCATACCTATGCCTCAATTATATGTTAATGAACATATAAATCAATTACCAAAGAAAACCAAGCTTGGAAACGAGTTAAAACACAAAATGTGCTTTAAGAAGTCTTAAAGCACGTTTTTGAAAAATTGTCTTGTAAATGAGTTTTGAATGGCTAAATGTCCATCATTACTCTTTAATTAACATGTGTACTATATAGTATCACATTTGGGTGGCCATATTAGTGGGAAACCAAAAATTTCACTTCTATGTGCCTTAGTTTGTGAATAGTAACTTTTATAAGCTAGTTTGTAACATATAATGTTATAAGTAATTAAATTGACAAATAAAGACTAAAACACCCCTAGGAAGAGATGGGGGCCGGTTTTTATCATGGTGAGTCACCAACATGTTAAAGAATCAATTAAGGAAGGAAGGAAAAGTAAATAAAGAAGAAAGTTACTTTATAACATAAATATCTTCAAAAGTAAGTTCTATCTTCATTCTCCCCTTCCTTTCCTTCATTTCCCACGGTTCCAAACACCACCACTAACCTCTCTTCTTCATTCTCTCACGGTTTGCAATAGTACCTCTCTTCTCCATCTTCATTCCTTGCCAAATCCAACTCCATGCTCCAAATCAAATTCTAAGACCATATTTGTCTTAGTTAGGTCAAGCTCTACACTTCTACCTTTTCAAATCTTCAAGAGCTCAATTTTGGTGCCATGGAGAATCACCATTGATGGAGTTTGAGCTTGTATTTCTACACATTATTACTCTCCTTTGCTTCAAGGTAAGGAAACTCAAAGAAAAACCAAGTTTCCTTCATGCTTTGTGTTGTCCGAAAATTCACCATTAATGGTGTTCATTATTGCCTTGTTCTAGCTCCATTTGAATCTTTCAAGGACTTGGTGGAGTCCTCTCTTGATATATATTCAAGCTCTCTTTCCATTCCAAGGTAAAACAATCATCTTAATACCTTAAGATAATATATGTAAACCTAGGGTTTACAATGAGATGAAGCATTAAGCTTGTATACTCATTTTAATGATTATACCTTGTTTATTAGTTGACAAGGTATCAAATACCCCACCGGTTTTATAAGGAAACAAGAAAGAAGTTTGCTTGGAAAGAGGTAAATATACTAACCTAATGTGGTTTAATGCCTTAGGAGAAATAAGCTTATAATGCTTGTTAAAACTACCTAAAGAGCAAATGGTAAATGAGCTAGTAAAATGCTCAAGGAGTTTATTAAAGGAATATGTATTGTTGGGTGTATTTGCAGGTCAAAGGCATTATTATGTGGGAAATTCAGTGTTTAAGGTTTATGCCATTTAAGGGCCTAAGAGCCATGCATTTAAGGGCCTAAGTGCCAAGCAATTTAAGTTATGCACTATATTGTGATGTAGTGCTTAATGTGTGAAGTTTGTGTATAAAATGTGTTTGATGGATTTTAGGTGTTCTTGGATGAAATAAGGTAGAAACCTAAGTGTTTGGATGTGGGTATATACTAGAGAAGCTATGGCCAAATTTGGGAAATGTGTAAGAAGTTTTAAGTGTGGTAAGTGAGTTTGGTGAACTAGGAAGGATTAAAGGTGAATGAATGTTTACTTGAGAAGAAAACATGTATTAAGGTGATTTAGAGTGATGCAAGGATTTAGGTGTTGTCTTGGAAGTTCTAGGAATTCAATGGGTGTTTTGTGAATGTATTAAAGTCTTGGAGAAGTTGTTTAAGGTTTAGGTAAGGTTGGTGTTCAAGGAGTAAGTGATGTTTGGTATGATGTGAAAAAGGAGATTTAGTTAGTAAGAAAAGAAGTTAGAGATGATGATAAGGTGTAGAGGAAACACCTTGGTGTTGTGGTCATTATAGGTGAAATGCCACCTAGAAATCATAAGGAGAAAACATTGTAAGTGTTAGGAATTTTGTGGAGATATAAGTAAAGGTTTAAGGAATTAGGAGACATAGTTTTGTGAGTGCTTAAGAATATCTTAAGGTGTGTTTGTAGTGCCAAATGATGTTAGAACACATTAAGAGGCCTTAGGAGAAGTTTGGTGAAGGATTGGCAAGTTTGGGTAAGATTAGAAGGCGACCGACCCAGGGGCCGACCCAGTTTTTGGGTCGGTCGAGCCTCTGTTAGATGTTAGGGAAGTGTTCGGTGAAGGTCCGACCCAAAAGGGTGGGTCGGACATGGGTCGGTCGGTCAAGTTTCAAAGGAAGGGAAAATGTTCGCACATGGACCGACCCAGAATGGTGGGTCGGACGTGGGTCGGACGGGTATGATTATAAGGAAGTAAAAGGGGTCTGTAATGGACCGACCCAGATGTGGGTCGGACGGTGGGTCGGTCGGACCAAAAACATGGTTTAAGGTTATGAAATCGTACGTGATGATGGGGATTGGTAGGTAATGATGTTATAAGGATTAAGGACATGTTAGGTGAGTTTAATGACAATAAAGTGGGCTAAAGGTTGTATTAAGATGCGAGAGTAAAACGTGTTAAAAATGTAAAGTTATTTAACCAAGTTAACGGGGAAAGTTATAAGCATTAGACTTTAAAACAAACAGTTACCCCAATGTTAATAAAAGAACATGTCAGCCACAGTTGTTCGAGAATTGCTCGAGGAACATAAGAGGACGTGGTAAAGTGGACCCCGGTGACAGGTATGGTTTTCTTGCAACCTGTGTCCTAACGGATTACACCGGCTTGTATGCCAATATGTTCTTGAGTGTTTGTCACCTTGTAAGATTAAAACATGTAATGAGTTTATAGTAATTCATTTATGTGGCGAATTTGGTATCCGATGCCGTTTAACCTCAAATATGTGTTAAACCTTAGCTAAGTAAAACTAGGAACACATGAGCGATCGGTATTCGGAGTTGACGGCCCAAACCTTGGGTACGTGCTAACCACGGCTATGTGTGAGTTAATTGGACATTGTTGCTGTGAGCAAGTGTGTGAACCTCCCTTGTGTGCTTAACTCGGTTATGATACCGTATGGTGAATGGATGTGGTAGGGCTCCATAATGGATCCCTAACTACTTATTATTAAGTGTATATGTACTAACGGGGGGTGAGGAGTCCGGTTGTTCCGGCCACGCGTGATGGACGGGAGTCGTTATCTTATCCGGTTCGGCTCTCTTGGTGTATGTATAGGTGGTATTCCAATTTGGTTTCTACCTTCCCTTAGCTTATCCAAAGCTAGTTACTGACTCACGTCGGGCCACAGGGGCATGCGTATGTTATTTCGGTGTGCTTGGGATTACTATATCCGACACACCTTGGGTATAAGTTAACCGTTCTATATAACCGACGGTAACGAGGATGGTAACGAGCTTAACATGGGATTGGCAAAAATCCCTAGGCTCACATGGTATACTAACTATGGTGGAAGGTTCCTTGTGAGAACCGATTTTATGGTGTATGTAATGTTATAATGCTATGCAAATTCCCTTGCTACGCTTGATATATATATATATATATATATATTGGATGTTTTAAATGAATGCAACGTTGTCATGTGTACATCGAAGCAAGAAAGGTTTGTTGTTTTGTTATGTGTGGAATGAGTTATGTTGTAGGATGTGGAATGTGTGGATCATGGAAATGAATCCCAGTTTGCGACAAGAGGCATTTGAGGATAACCCGAGTAATGGGTACATGCCGTTCGTTAAGGAAGTAGCTCCATTTTTAGAGGAGAGCCACTCTAGGGTTAAAGGAATCATTGGATGGTTGGTTAAGTGTGGATGTGTTGGTCATTGGTTGAGCCCATTGAGGCGAAATTAGGTGTGGTATGTTTATGGTTTTGTATGCATGATTTAAATATAATCAACTGCATGTTAAGACGACAATTAGTCGTGCGTGGCCCGGTAGCATGTGGGCTGCGGGATTACCATACCAGCAAAGGTGCTGAGCCCCTTGGGGGCCCCCCTTTCTCTTCTTTTCCTATTTCAGGTACGGAGAGCTGGAAGCCGTTCGAGAGTAGGACGGGGCAGATGTTTATTCATGGGTAGCCATTTATATGGCGTGAGTATGATAGGCGTAGTAAGACCGAAATTGTTATCGGCAGTAGTTTGTAAATACTCGGTACAGGGGGAGTGTATGTATATACAAATGTGGAAGATGGAATGAGAAATGTATAGTGTAGTTGCTCGGGAATCTAGTCCATCAGACCGATACAAATGTACATGTATTTGCCTTGTTAGCCACGTGGGTGGTTAACGGCGTGTAACACCATTGGAATAAGTAATGTGATGAGTTGAGTTTCCGCTGCAGATGGTTATTATGTGTTTGTTGTTGGATGGGGTGTTACATCACCGTAGCCGATGTGCAAGCCAAATAAACAGCTGCTTCTGTTCGAGAGAAGATCAAGGGCATGCAGGGTTCCTTGTATGCAAAAAGGAAGGAAATTAGAGAAGCTTGTGCATGCAGCCTCGGATAGAATCAACAGAGGAAGAAAAAGCTTGTTACTGCTTTACCTTGCTAGTTCTCTGAACTGAATTGTTCCAGATTTGAACGGTCTTGCGCACCAGATCGATCAGAGAAAAAGAAAGAGATCCAGGGGTTCTAGTTTAGTTCACGCATGGAGTTTTAGTTTCGTCTTAACATAGGGACAGAAGAAAACCGGAGAGCAGGAAGGCCAGTGTAGAAGCAGGAATCGGAGGAAGAGAATTGTCTTGCTGATTTATGTTTCTGCTTCAAGTTTCCAGAACTGGAGCCACGGTTGAACAGACACAGAGAGACTAAGGGGCGAGGCTTTTTTTAATGAGTTGCTGGCTACCACAGATTCATAAGGTCGTGAGATTTTGGGAGGGGACAGGGTCTGATTGGCTTGACTGTTTTTTGTGGAATTCAAGAGGGGACAAGTCCCGCTGGTGATCTCAAATTACAAGGAGTATGGGCGACTGGAAAAAGGAAATAGACAGCACTCTGTCGGGGAGAAGGAGTAACCGATATCACAAGGTACTGCAGTGAGGAAGAAGAAACCGTTGATGTTGAGTCTGATTCCCCCTCTTTTTTTTGTTTAGTTAGCTTAGTTGATATATCACTAGTTTTATTAATGGGTAATAGTTACCGAATTTGATAGTAGCTCAGCCGGTTAAGTTGTTCACTAGCATACGAGAGGTACGGGGTTTGAACCTCAGCGTGAGCGTCCTTTGCTCCTTTTTCTTCTTTTTTTTGTATAAGTAGGCTTATTTATATATGTAGGCCATATATTATATCGCGTCATTCTTGTTACTATGTTGTGCGACGTTATAATTAACGATGCGACACACTTATATGGTCATATATATATACATATACGCACAACCAACGTTACAATATTTTGTTGTGTCGCGTTTTAGTTATATATATAACTATGCGACGTTACTATTTATTAGTACGATGTATAATATGATAACGTTTCGTATACATTCATGTATAAGTACGTGACCGACATAGTATGTAACGTTATCATATTCTCGGACATGTATATATGCCCGCACTAAATTTAATTTGTCATACGTTATCATATGTTCGAGTATAAAACACGTTTAATATTGTAGGGGTATTTCAGCTTACCCCCCTTAAAAGAGACTTCGTCCCGAAGTCTTATTTCCTAAAAATTTTCCACTCTAGTAATCTTAGGGATCCAGTCCCGCATTCATTATTGATACCCAAAGGATAAGTCCATAGTTATAATGCTCGGTGCTTCTAAGCACCGTGCCACATCAGTGGCTTCACACAAGTTCTCATAGTAGACCAAGAAACTAGCAATGTGTATAACATGCTAAAGTGAACCCAAGGCACACGACATTCACTCATACATAGCGTACATAACATTTTCACACACAATTGCAAACACTCAACCCTACCAACCAACCACGAGTGGTTGTAGGAATGCATTAATAAATCAGCACACATCCAAAACAAACGCGCTTACCCCCCTTAAAAGAGGGGTACGCCCCCGTACCCTAACTAAGCCGAAAACATCGATGAAAAGATAGGGGTACCTATTTTCCTTACCGGATTGATTATATGCCATTGTGTAACGCTAGATCGGGTTTCCCGAGTGTGAGGAGGCTTCCTACCCTCCAGCGTTTTCCTACGGATTGAAATAGACCCTAACTAATGAGCCTCACAAACTAACCCGTAACCCCGTTTCTCAAATTTTAGGTTTTCCTATACCCGGTACTTCTCTGTTCCAGTCATCAGAGCGCAACTACGCTCTGATACCACTTTCTTAGAGACCCTTGGTCTCGTTACACAAGTTTTCATTTGTTCTCTGGCACCGAGTCAGGGGATATAGATTAGATCCCGAGACTTCATTATGTAGGTGCTAATCGTTCCTTGTTTCTTTAAGGATTGTTTGTGAACTCTTTTATCACCGCACGTTGGAGGTCGACGCCTCCATAGCTAATCCCTCATTCCCGGTGTCATGCGCCGAGAAAGCGGAGTCGCCTCTTGACTCCAGGATAAGCTCCCCCAATTTGTCACTCCCCCATTCCCGACGTCATGCGTCGAGAAAGCGGAGTCGCCTCTAGACCCCAGGATGTGCTCCACACAGAAGGGCGAAGGATCTGATGCAGATACCAACTCCCGAATATTCCATACCGCGCGGCCCGAGATGTCGTCTTCCCGGGTTATCCTCATGTTCCACCAGTTGGTACTTTTCATTTCATTATCATTATAATCTCGACACCATAGTGGGTGTCATTAGCGGTCCTCTAAAGTTAGAGAGGATTTGTCTCTTCGTATAGTTCTTTTGTTTTGTTTACGTGGTTCGTCATGTATCATCAAAGGAGACTTGCTCTTCATTATCATTAATGAATAGACACCATAGTGGTGTCATGGTAGTCCTCAATGGTTTAGAGAGGAGTTCCCCTTATAGAGTTTTCTTTGTTTTCATAATTCGTAGTAGTTCATCTCAAGGTCCATAAACGAGAAAGGGACTAAACTACTGTGTGCGCGCAATGATATATACAACAATGATATAGAAATCATACAACATGATAAACAAGCAATCCAATTTCATGCTTTGATCTTATGTCATTTTCACACACAAGGCACACAGCACACAAGCCGTGTAACACGGCAACATACGAACCACACATGTCCATACCTGATTTAGAAGCTAGTAGTCTCACACACGGAGTCCTGGTCGGAGTTCGCTACGGCCCTTGGTTTTTTTTTTTGAAGTTGGTTCTTCCTGGCTGATGCTTGACACCATATAGAGCCCTTAGGGCCTTGAGCTCTTGGCCTCAGCTTCAGGCCATGATTGTTTCAGGTGGTACTTCAACGAAGCATGGGCAGCCTTTGTGCCCAGGAATTCCTTTCGACTTGAGCAGGCCTATGGCACGTAGCCGATGTGCAAGCCAAACAAACAGCTGCTTCTGTTCGAGAGAAGATCAAGGGCATGCAGGGTTCCTTGCTAGTTCTCTGAACTGAATTGTTCCAGATTTGAACGGTCTTGCGCACCAGATCGATCAGAGAAAAAGAAAGAGATCCAGGGGTTCTAGTTTAGTTCACGCATGGAGTTTTAGTTTCGTCTTAACAGAGGGACAGAAGAAAACCGGAGAGCAGGAAGGCCAGTGTAGAAGCAGGAATCGGAGGAAGAGAATTGTCTTGCTGATTTATGTTTCTGCTTCAAGTTTCCAGAACTGGAGCCACGGTTGAACAGACACAGAGAGACTAAGGGGCGAGGCTTTTTTTAATGAGTTACTGGCTACCACAGATTCATAAGGTCGTGAGAGTTTGGGAGGGGACAGGGTCTGATTGGCTTGACTGTTTTTTGTGGAATTCAAGAGGGGACAAGTCCCGCTGGTGATCTCAAATTACAAGGAGTATGGGCGACTGGAAAAAGGAAATAGACAGCACTCTGTCGGGGAGAAGGAGTAACCGATATCACAAGGTACTGCAGTGAGGAAGAAGAAACCGTTGATGTTGAGTCTGATTCCCCCTCTTTTTTTTTGTTTAGTTAGCTTAGTTGATATATCACTAGTTTTTATTAATGGGTAATAGTTACCGAATTTGATAGTAGCTCAGCCGGTTAAGTTGTTCACTAAGCATACGAGAGGTACGGGGTTTGAACCTCAGCGGGAGCGTCCTTTGCTCCTTTTTCTTCTTTTTTTTCTTTTTTTGTATAAGTAGGCTTATTTATATGTAGGCCATATATATATCGCGTCATTCTTGTTACTATGTTGTGCGACGTTATAATTAACGATGCGACACACTTATATGGTCATATATATATATACATATACGCACAACCAACGTTACAATATTTTGTTGTGTCGCGTTTTAGTTATATATATAACTATGCGACGTTACTATTTATTATGTACGACGTTATAATATGATAACGTTTCGTATACATTCATGTATAAGTACGTGACCGACATAGTATGTAACATTATCATATTCTCGGACATGTATATATGCCCGCACTAAATTTAATTTGTCATACGGTATCATATGTTCGAGTATAAAACACGTTTAATATTTAGGGGTATTTCAGCTTACCCCCTTAAAAGAGACTTCGTCCCGAAGTCTTATTTCCTTAAATTATATTTTCCACTCCTAGTAATCTTAGGGATCCAGTCCCGCATTCATTATTGATACCCAAGGATTAAGTCCATAGTTATAATGCTCGGTGCTTCTAAGCACCGTGCCACATCAGTGGCTTCACACAAGTTCTCATAGTAGACCAAGAAACTAGCAATGTGTATAACATGCTAAAGTGCAACCCAAGGCACACGACATTCACTCATACATAGCGTACATAACATTTTCACACACAATTGCAAACACTCAACCCTACCAACCAACCACGAGTGGTTGTAGGAATGCATCATAATAAATCAGCACACATCCAAAACAAAATGCGCTTACCCCCCTTAAAAGAGGGGTACGCCCCCGTACCCTACACTAAGCCGAAAACATCGATGAAAAGATAGGGGTACCTAGTTTTCCTTACCGGATTGATTATATGCCATTGTGTAACGCCAGATCGGGTTTTCCCGAGTGTGAGGAGGCTTCCTACCTCTCCAGCGTTTTCCTACGGATTGAAATAGACCCTAACTAAACGAGCCTCACAAACTAACCCGTAACCCCGTTCTCAAATTTTAGGTTTTCCTATACCCGGTACTTCTCTGTTCCAGTCATCAGAGCGCAACTACGCTCTGATACCACTTTCTTAGAGACCCTTGGTCTCGTTACACAAGTTTTCCTTTGTTCTCTGGCACCGAGTCAGGGGATATAGATTAGATCCCGAGACTTCATTATGTAGGTGCTAATCGTTCCTTGTTTCTTTAAGGATTGTTTGTGAACTCTTTTATCACCGCACGTTGGAGGTCGACGCCCCATAGCTAATCCCTCATTCCGGCGTCATGCGCCGAGAAAGCGGAGTCGCCTCTTGACTCCAGGATAAGCTCCCCCAATTTGTCACTCCCCCATTCCCCGACGTCATGCGTCGAGAAAGCGGAGTCGCCTCTAGACACCAGGATGTGCTCCACACAGAAGGGCGAAGGATCTGATGCAGATACCAACTCCCGAATATTCCATACCGCGCGGCCCGAGATGTCGTCTTCCCGGGTTATCCTCATGTTCCACCAGTTGGTACTTTTCATTTCATTATCATTATAATCTCGACAACCATAGTGGGTGTCATTAGCGGTCCCTAAAGTTAGAGAGGATTTGTCTCTTCGTATAGTTCTTTTGTTTTGTTTACGTGGTTCGTCATGTATCACCAAAGGAGACTTGCTCTTCATTATCATTAATGAATAGACACCATAGTGGGTGTCATGGTAGTCCTCAATGGTTTAGAGAGGAGTTCCCCTTATAGAGTTTTCTTTGTTTTCATAATTCGTAGTAGTTCATCTCAAGGTCCATAAACGAGAAGGGACTAAACTACTGTGTGCGCGCAATGATATATACAACAATGATATAGAAATCATACAACATGATAAACAAGCAATCCAATTTCATGCTTTGATCTTATGTCATTTTCACACACAGGCACACAGCACACAAGCCGTGTAACACGGCAACATACGAACCACACATGTCCATACCTGATTTAGAAGCTAGTAGTCTCACACCGGAGTCCTGGTCGGAGTTCGCTACGGCCCTTGGTTTTTTTTTTGAAGTTGGTTCTTCCTGGCTGATGCTTGACACCATATAGAGCCCTTAGGGCCTTGAGCTCTTGGCCTCAGCTTCAGGCCATGATTGTTTCAGGTGGTACTTCAACGAAGCATGGGCAGCCTTTGTGCCCAGGAATTCCTTTCGACTTGAGCAAGCCTATGGCACGTAGCCGATGTGCAAGCCAAACAAACAGCTGCTTCTGTTCGAGAGAAGATCAAGGGCATGCAGGGTTCCTTGCTAGTTCTCTGAACTGAATTGTTCCAGATTTGAACGGTCTTGCCACCAGATCGATCAGAGAAAAAGAAAGAGATCCAGGGGTTCTAGTTTAGTTCACGCATGGAGTTTTAGTTTCGTCTTAACAGAGGGACAGAAGAAAACCGGAGAGCAGGAAGGCCAGTGTAGAAGCATGAATCGGAGGAAAGAATTGTCTTGCTGATTATGTTTCTGCTTCAAGTTTCCAGAACTGGAGCCACGGTTGAACAGACACAGAGAGACTAAGGGGCGAGGCTTTTTTTGATGAGTTGCTGGCTACCACAGATTCATAAGGTCGTGAGAGTTTGGGAGGGGACAGGGTCTGATTGGCTTGACTGTTTTTTGTGGAATTCAAGAGGGGGCAAGTCCCGCTGGTGATCTCAAATTACAAGGAGTATGGGCGACTGGAAAAGGAAATAGACAGCACTCTGTCGGGGAGAAGGAGTAACCGATATCACAAGGTACTGCAGTGAGGAAAAAACCGTTGATGTTGAGTCTGATTCCCCCTCTTTTTTTTGTTTAGTTAGCTTAGTTGATATATCACTAGTTTTTATTAATGGGTAATAGTTACCGAATTTGATAGTAGCTCATCCGGTTAAGTGTTCACTAAGCATACGAGAGTACGGGGTTTGAACCTCAGCGGGAGCGTCCTTTGCTCCTTTTTCTTCTTTCTTTCTTTTTTTTGTATAAGTAGGCTTATTTATATATGTAGGCCATATATTATATCGCGTCATTCTTGTTACTATGTTGTGCGACGTTATAATTAACGATGCGACACACTTATATGGTCATATATATATACATATACGCACAACCAACGTTACAATATTTTGTTGTGCGTTTTAGTTATATATATATAACTATGCGACGTTACTATTTATTATGTACGACGTTATAATATGATAACGTTTCGTATACATTCATGTATAAGTACGTGACCGACATAGTATGTAACGTTATCATATTCTCGGACATGTATATATGCCCGCACCAAATTTAATTTGTCTACGTTATCATATGTTCGAGTATAAAACCGTTTAATATTTAGGGGTATTTCAGCTTACCCCCCCTTAAAATAGACTTCGTCCCGAAGTCTTATTTCCTTAAATTATATTTTCCACTCCTAGTAATCTTAGGGATCCAGTCCCGCATTCATTATTGATACCCAAAGGATTAAGTCCATAGTTATAATGCTCGGTGCTTCTAAGCACCGTGCCACATCAGTGGCTTCACACAAGTTCTCATAGTAGACCAAGAAACTAGCAATGTGTATAACATGCTAAAGTGCAACCCAAGGCACACGACATTCACTCATACATAGCGTACATAACATTTTCCACACCAATTGCAAACACTCAACCCTACCAACCAACCACGAGTGGTTGTAGGAATGCATCATAATAAATCAGCACACATCCAAAACAAAACGCGCTTACCCCCCTTAAAAGAGGGGTACGCCCCCGTACCCTACACTAAGCCGAAAACATCGATGAAAAGATAGGGGTACCTAGTTTTCCTTACCGGATTGATTATATGCCATTGTGTAACGCCAGATCGGGTTTTCCCGAGTGTGAGGAGGCTTCCTACCTCTCCAGCGTTTTCCTACGGATTGAAATAGACCCTAACTAACGAGCCTCACAAACTAACCCGTAACCCCGTTTCTCAAATTTTAGGTTTTCCTATACCCGGTACTTCTCTGTTCCAGTCATCAGAGCGCAACTACGCTCTGATACCACTCTCTGTAACACCCCCGAATAAACAACTACGCTCTGATACCACTTTCTGTAACACCCCCGAATAAATGACCAACAATTCAACGACGAGCCTAACAGTAATACGAGATGTCTACGCAGCGGTTCCTACTCTATTCGGGTGCTACAGACGCCAACCACCCACGTGGTTGACAGACCACATCACTAACACCAAGTTACGGTCTAAATGACTGGAAGTCCAACCTTAACGAAATCCAAATACAATATAAAGTACAACCCAAGTACCGAGCATCTACAGTTTAGTTAATAACTTAAACGACATAACCTATACATAAGAAGGCATACTACTTAAAGGTCTTGCCCAAATGGACTACACCCATGGTAGTCATTCCACCTACTCTCCGTCACGTTCAGATGATCACCTGTAAAAATAAAGGACTCAGCAAAACTATGCCGAGTATGAACGTGTGAAGCTCGTATGTTACCGGGCCACACGACTACTTGGTCGAATATTATTAAGTCAATTTACATGCTATAATAAAGCAGTAAAGCACACATCAGCACATCATGATATCATACACACCCATCGGTAGCATAGCAATATCAGTAAACGACCAAGCACAACTCGCAAGTAGCATAGCAATGTCTATAAGCAACCAAGCACAACTTGCAAGCACGTAACTCAGCACAATAAGCTGCTAATGTAGCAACAACAATCAAGTACATAACACAATGTGTGCGTAGGTATATTATACCGTCGATCCTCACTATGGGATCATTCCGAAGATTACGTATTGTGTTCTTGTTTTCATTGCACGTGTTTTCCTTTCTTTTCTTGCACCGAGTCAGGGGATATAGGTTGGATCCCGAGACTTTGTTAAGTAGGTGCTATTCATTCCCCCCTTTTTTTTCTTAAAGGATCACATTTGTGACTTCTCTTGTTTGCTTGGTCTCGTTACACAAGTTTTCCTTTGTTCTCTGGCACCGAGTCAGGGGATATAGATTAGATCCCGAGACTTCATTATATAGGTGCTAATCGTTCCTTGTTTCTTTAAGGATTTTTTGTGAACTCTTTTATCACCGCACGTTGGAGGTCGACGCCTCCATAGCTAATCCCTCATTCCCGGCGTCATGCGCCGAGAAAGCGGAGTCGCCTCTTGACTCCAGGATAAGCTCCCCCAATTTGTCACTCCCCCATTCCCGACGTCATGCGTCGAGAAAGCGGAGTCGCCTCTAGACCCCAGGATGTGCTCCACACAGAAGGGCGAAGGATCTGATGCAGATACCAACTCCCGAATATTCCATACCGCGCGGCCCGAGATGTCGTCTTCCCGGGTTATCCTCATGTTCCACCAGTTGGTACTTTTCATTTCATTATCATTATAATCTCGACACCATAGTGGGTGTCATTAGCGGTCCTCTAAAGTTAGAGAGGATTTGTCTCTTCGTATAGTTCTTTTGTTTTGTTTACGTGGTTCGTCATGTATCACCAAAGGAGACTTGCTCTTCATTATCATTAATGAATAGACACCATAGTGGGTGTCATGGTAGTCCTCAATGGTTTAGAGAGGAGTTCCCCTTATAGAGTTTTCTTTGTTTTCATAATTCGTAGTAGTTCATCTCAAGGTCCATAAACGAGAAAGGGACTAAACTACTGTGTGCGCGCAATGATATATACAACAATGATATAGAAATCATACAACATGATAAACAAGCAATCCAATTTCATGCTTTGATCTTATGTCATTTTCACACACAAGGCACACAGCACACAAGCCGTGTAACACGGCAACATACGAACCACACATGTCCATACCTGATTTAGAAGCTAGTAGTCTCACACACGGAGTCCTGGTCGGAGTTCGCTACGGCCCTAGTGTTAATTACAAACAATGTGTCAGTTTATGATTTCATGTGACAACCTTTGTGACACTCCCCGAAATTATTAAATTGTTAACGGGTGTTATTTCCTAGATAAATCTTCGTTGAATGTTCAACCTTTATTAACCCTTAGGACTTCCCACGTGTTAGACTTTATGTTACTCCTAGGGCATTCACTTAGTCATTTCACACGTTAACTAAGTCTATTCTCTAGCTACGTATTAGAGTATTCAAGGTAACAAGTTTTCCTAAGATGGATTTAACTTGTCTAGGGTGTATTTTTTTTCCTGGCTAAGTAGCTATGTTTTAAGCTTGTTATTTACACAATAACACTCCTCAATTATTTCTAGAACTCCTTTGTACAGAAGCTTAAGTGTTCCAAAACCGAAATAAGGTTCTTGTACATATCCTTATATTATAACACTTTTAATGTATCTAAGGGTGTCTAGATTTCCCAAGTTATCTTGTAAATTTAGCTAGATGTATTAGAGGGTTTTGGGTTTACTACCAATCTGTCATCACCCTCATATCTCCCATGAACAACAGTTATACAGAAGGTACAACTTTACCGAAACTGAAAACATAACTTACATATTACTTCTTGATTCTTGTTTCGGTTTAGTTCAACTGCTGTTTCATTCATTCTCACAATATCTACAAACTTACTTAGGTATATTAGGGGTATTTTAGATTCATTAGCAGTTCACTACAACCCCATCAATCCCCTCCATGCCAAGTTATACAGAACCGACAGTTTTAAGAAAAACTGAAAAGCACAATTTGTATATCTCTTCTTCCACTCTTCTTTTAGTTCCTCGACCTGTTCCTAAACCCACCCAAGACTTTCACCCAACTAGATGAGTGCATTAGGGAGGCTTTACTTTGAAATAACTCAAAATAAGGCTGTTAATAACTCTGAGAACTGGTTCTACAGAAGACAGAAAACTGGAGGACTGAAACCAAAATCTGATATGCTTCATTTCACCCCTTTCCTTGCTCACGAATCTGTTTCCTGTTTATTCAGCTTGCTTACTCATTTACTTAGGTAGTTTATCCAGTTTTTAACTCCAACACACCCCAGGTGACACGGTTACACTCTCTGAAGTTTGCTTATACTGAAACAAGGAAATTCTCACAAAACTGCAGTTATGATACTGTTTTTCTTTCTGTTCTGTAATCTGCCTTTCACCTCTCCCAAGATGTTTGGCTTCCTT
Source organism: Limonium bicolor (assembly GCA_023374045.1). Taxonomy (NCBI): domain Eukaryota; kingdom Viridiplantae; phylum Streptophyta; class Magnoliopsida; order Caryophyllales; family Plumbaginaceae; genus Limonium; species Limonium bicolor. The sequence goes on along the minus strand of CM041779.1, from coordinate 14,272,263 downwards.
GTTATGTGTTTTAATATGGCACGAATTAAACCATTGAGGACCCAAAGAACTGCTGTGGTAAGTTACAGAGAAAACAGCAGTCCACACAAAACTGAAAACACAACACACAAAACTTGCACTTCTATATTCTGTTTCCTTCTCTTTGTTCCTGAGTTTCTTTTAATTCTCGCCCAAACTTCTTACCCAGTTATCCCTGTGTGTTCTCCAGGGTTTTAACATCTAAGATAGACCCAAGCATTTAGATAGAATATTGAGATGTCCCAAGGAATCAAGGAAAACTGAAACCTCCAGCTGAAACTAAGCAGGACTGATACAAAACTGATAACTCTCCCTTGATTTCTTTCTACTCATTCTCACTTCTGATTTTTAATCTTTCTTCAACTTGATTACCCATCTAGCTTTAAGTGTTAGTAGTGTTCTAGACTCAGAGTCACCCCAACAGAACACCCACCCAGTTTCTGCACTCAAGTACACAGGAAAAAAGTTTTCAGAAAACAACACCAACCTGAAATATCGATTCCTGTTATTACCTTCTGTTACAGATCAGTCTTTTCTTCCTGTTTTTCTCACTCGATAATCTAGTTAACTAGTTGAATGTCCTAATACGGTTTTAATCCCCAAGACAGATCCCAAATGCCAAGGAACACATTCCTGAAAGTTCTCAACACAGAAAGTAATCAATCTGATAAGTTAACCCCAAGCTTGATAATTCTTCTTTCTGTTTACATTTTCATTCTGTAACGTGGTCTTTGTTTTCCTCACTTGTATACCAGGTTGGTAGAAGGTTTCCTTTGTCCTAAATTCGTAGGTACCTCAACACCACCTCAGAAACACCTCACACAGAACTTAAATGTTGCAGAAACTGAGATTGTGAACTTATTTTTCTTTCTTTTCCTTTCTGTTTCATTTATGAATTTACTTCCAGTTCACCCCAATCTGCTTTGGCTACAAGTTTAGCTAGGTTCCAAGTTCCTTACTAAACCACCACAATACTCTTGTCCTCTCTGTGACAGAAACCCAAAACAAAGTTTCAGAACCAGAATCCGAAACTGATACCTCTTCCCTCTTATTGTTTTCTTTCTGTTTGTTTACTTCTGTTTTCTTTTCTAGAATGACTTACAACTTTCTAAGTGAATATACCAGCTAGGTAGGTGCAGTAATATTGACTTGGGGTTTATTGTTAACTAACACAACACTATTTAGCCATCTGCCATATGGTTATACAGAAAGTCTAAGTTTTCAAGAGAAGTTCAAAACTGAAACTTATAACCTGTTATCTTCTCTTCTAGTTAACTGGTTTGGTTTCCAGTTTTCCCACATTATCAAGTTACTTGATTTAATGTTTTAATACAGTTTCTACCCCTCAAACAAAACCCAACATCACATAGGTAATCTCTCTGGCACACTTTGCACAGAAGCTAGAAACCTGAATATGTGAACTGTTGCATTTCATCTTCTGTGTTTTTTTTCTTTCTGTTCACGGTCTAGGTGTCAATCAAGGTTTTAGACTCAAGACAGAACCAAAACAACAAGACTGCCCTCTGGAATTCTTTACACAGGAACTGCAATGTTGCAGAAATAGAAAACCTGAAAGAAGACTGAAATCAGGGTTGCATTCTCCTACTCCTATCACTCTCTTTCCTATGCTACTGGTTTCTCTTACCTTCCCCAAACTTACCTACACTTGGTTTAACAAGTCAGAAAATTTTTAGATTACTTATTAAGTCGATGCAACTTTCAAGTTACTCCTGAAAGTTGGCATGCAGAAGGATACAAGGACAGCAAAACTGAAACTAGCTTCTGTGCTTGTTAATGGTTTCATATAGAAGTCTCCTGGCCAAGCTCAACTAGTCATTTAACCCATAAGTTCCTGGTACATTTTTTTTATATATACCGTGAAATAGAATTTGATAGCTCTCAATAAGACTCTTTATGACATTCTGTCTCAGAAAATCGCACATATCATTGCACTTATCAACAAGGAATTTTCGAAATCTGTAAGGAGCAGTTAGTTGGCTCACTACCTTGGTTTTTTTTTTTGAAGTTGGTTCTTCCTGGCTGATGCTTGACACCATATAGAGCCCTTAGGGCCTTGAGCTCTTGGCCTCAGCTGGAGATGATTTTTCCCAGGGATCAGATTATGATAATCAGAGGGAGGATGGGCTGGAGTAAACTAAAACTGTTTGGAGAGGCTTTACCTTCAGGCCATGATTGTTTCAGGTGGTACTTCAACGAAGCATGGGCAGCCTTTGTGCCCAGGAATTCCTTTCGACTTGAGCAGGCCTATGGCACTGCATGGAAGTTCACGCATGAGAGGAACAAAGATTATAGTGAGAAATTTTTTGTAGTGTTTTAACATCAGAAAGAACAACTCAGAAGGAGAGACTTGTAGTGGGATCTGTTTCATGGCCTCACCGTAGCCGATGTGCAAGCCAAACAATCAGCTGCTTCTGTTCGAGAGAAGATCAAGGGCATGCAGGGTTCCTTGTATGCAAAAAGGAAGGAAATTAGAGAAGCTTGTGCATGCAGCCTCGGATAGAATCAACAGAGGAAGAAAAAGCTTGTTACTGCTTTACCTTGCTAGTTCTCTGAACTGAATTGTTCCAGATTTGAACGGTCTTGCGCACCAGATCGATCAGAGAAAAAGAAAGAGATCCAGGGGTTCTAGTTTAGTTCACGCATGGAGTTTTAGTTTCGTCTTAACAGAGGGACAGAAGAAAACCGGAGAGCAGGAAGGCCAGTGTAGAAGCAGGAATCGGAGGAAGAGAATTGTCTTGCTGATTTATGTTTCTGCTTCAAGTTTCCAGAACTGGAGCCACGGTTGAACAGACACAGAGAGACTAAGGGGCGAGGCTTTTTTTAATGAGTTGCTGGCTACCACAGATTCATAAGGTCGTGAGAGTTTGGGAGGGGACAGGGTCTGATTGGCTTGACTGTTTTTTGTGGAATTCAAGGGGACAAGTCCCGCTGGTGATCTCAAATTACAAGGAGTATGGGCGACTGGAAAAAGGAAATAGACAACACTCTGTCGGGGAGAAGGAGTAACCGATATCACAAGGTACTGCAGTGAGGAAGAAGAAACCGTTGATGTTGAGTCTGATTCCCCCTCTTTTTTTTGTTTAGTTAGCTTAGTTGATATATCACTAGTTTTTATTAATGGGTAATAGTTACCGAATTTGATAGTAGCTCAGCCGGTTAAGTTGTTCACTAAGCATACGAGAGGTACGGGGTTTGAACCTCAGCGGGAGCGTCCTTTGCTCCTTTTTCTTCTTTCTTTTTTTTGTATAAGTAGGCTTATTTATATATGTAGGCCATATATTATATCGCGTCATTCTTGTTACTATGTTGTGCGACGTTATAATTAACGATGCGACACACTTATATGGTCATATATATATACATATACGCACAACCAACGTTACAATATTTTGTTGTGTCGCGTTTTAGTTATATATATAACTATGCGACGTTACTATTTATTATGTACGACGTTATAATATGATAACGTTTCGTATACATTCATGTATAAGTACGTGACCGACATAGTATGTAACGTTATCATATTCTCGGACATGTATATATGCCCGCACTAAATTTAATTTGTCATACGTTATCATATGTTCGAGTATAAAACACGTTTAATATTTAGGGGTATTTCAGCTTACCCCCCTTAAAAGAGACTTCGTCCCGAAGTCTTATTTCCTTAAATTATATTTTCCACTCCTAGTAATATTAGGGATCCAGTCCCGCATTCATTATTGATAACCAAAGGATTAAGTCCATAGTTATAATGCTCGGTGCTTCTAAGCACCGTGCCACATCAGTGGCTTCACACAAGTTCTCATAGTAGACCAAGAAACTAGCAATGTGTATAACATGCTAAAGTGCAACCCAAGGCACACGACATTCACTCATACATAGCGTACATAACATTTTCACACACAATTGCAAACACTCAACCCTACCAACCAACCACGAGTGGTTGTAGGAATGCATCATAATAAATCAGCACACATCCAAAACAAAACGCGCTTACCCCCCTTAAAAGAGGGGTACGCCCCCTACCCTACACTAAGCCGAAAACATCGATGAAAAGATAGGGGTACCTAGTTTTCCTTACCGGATTGATTATATGCCATTGTGTAACGCCAGATCGGGTTTTCCCGAGTGTGAGGAGGCTTCCTACCTCTCCAGCGTTTTCCTACGGATTGAAATAGACCCTAACTAACGAGCCTCACAAACTAACCCGTAACCCCGTTTCTCAAATTTTAGGTTTTCCTATACCCGGTACTTCTCTGTTCCAGTCATCAGAGCGCAACTACGCTCTGATACCACTTTCTGTAACACCCCCGAATAAACAACTCAGAAGGAATCCCAAGTGTGAGGAGGCTTCCTACCTCTCCAGCGTAGTTGCGCTCTGATGACTGGAACAGAGGAGTACCGAGTATAGGAAAATCTAAATTTGGGAAACGGGGTTATGGGTAGTATGTGAGGCGCGTTAGTTAGGATTCTTCCCTAGTAATTACTGGATACCTAACAGATACCTACATCCAACCCCTACGTCCCTAGGGTCCATTTCAAATCATAGAAAAAACGCCGGAGAGGTAGAAAGCCTCCTCACACTCGGGAAAACCCGATCCGGCATCTACATAATGTTATGCAATCAACCCGTGAAGAAAAGACTATACTATACAATAGATGTTGCCAAAGGGATAATACCCATAGAGGGACCAACTTTAGCGGCAACTTGGGTCGAGAATGCTTAGTAGTCGATAGGACCCTACCTCACAAGTAAAAAGGACCAAATTACCCAAAAATTTATGAAAATAATAATAATAATAATAATAATAATAAAAATAAAAAAATAAAGCTCAAATAAGCAATTAATTAAGCCAAGATTGGGAGTGAGATAAATTCTACAATTCGAACACTTGAGAGGGTAATTTAAGAAAACCTCTCATAAAACCATGAAATCAGAGAATATAATTCAAGATGTAATTACACCATAAAATTGGTATGGTCTATAACGCTGAATAAAACATGACACAATTTTTTTTACACTAAAATCTAATATTTCGGGATTCAATAAATTCCCTGCTCCTTCTTACATTTATCTCCATTCTCTGCATTACCTGAAAGACACAACGCCTCAACTGGCGATCGGTATGCATCACCACCACCTCCTTTATTCTTCTTTTTATTCAATTATCCTCATGCATCTCTCAAATCTCAAACGATTGAAACCAGTGACCATAACTGGGTTTCTCTCCTGCTTCTACCACCGGTGAACAAGGAACATAGATACATGCTTACCAACCTCTCACTCACCCTCTCCTTGATCGAATTGTTTTATACCACAAGAACTCAGCAATCGTCCCACGAGGGACAAACGTTGCTTGTCAATATTCTACTCTACAACAATGAAAAAGCACCCCATTGAAACAACAAGTCTTACAATTTCTAGTCGTTAGTTCAGCATGTGGCATATATCCCCATTTGACCACTGTCACCATACACGACCCATCTCACCATTTGTATATGATAATCCAGTTACATCTCTACAGTGATATCGTCATGAAGCCCAGAACCTCTATCGTGATACCTTTTGTTCCTCATTCCTTCTTACAAATTAATTCATCTCGAACATTGGTTGTCGTTCTCTGAGATCAAAAACACATCGGTATAAAGATCACAAATAGACCCCTCAATAACCATTATTCTGAGGCATTGGTTACCCCCACAGACATAACTCTAACGGGTAACAAACTGGCAGTGAGTTGGCCAATATATTTCAAACCAATACCGAGTATCATGATTGCGGGGATCAAATTAAAGAAGATACATATAATATAAAAGTAAGTTTCAATCATAGATGAAGACATTCCAAAAAGGGAACTGTTGGAATACCAGCCAACAAGGTCATAAATAGCTGTAGAATTCGTTTCTATAAAAGACAAACTCTATTGAGCATATGTTCATCCTGCACTATGACTATGAAGGAAATGGTACGAAGCCTCACTAATTAATACAATGAAAACTCTTGAGCCAATAGAGGGTATGGTCACAAGATATACATACCCAAGAGCACCTGATGCCATACCCAGATGAGGGTTAATGAGTGTTCAAGACATGCATAAAAACTTGTCCCGACAGACTTATATGTAATAGACTACAATTCATTTTCTTTATAAAGCTAAAATGGTCCAATACAAGACCTCCCAATGAGTTATTGGTCTAAGCTTTACTATAATCTCAGTTAAGATTGTCACAATGGTTCTGAATAATAACCCCACTCAACTGCAGCAAATAAACAACAACCATGACAAAAAGGAAGTCAAATGCGGAAGCACCATACTTGGGTAACAGTTAGAAAATGCCTAAATTCCTTGAATCCATACCAAAGTTTAACAGAGTTACCCCCAAACACAGACTTGCGACAAACTTATCAAGCAGACTTTCCAAATATAAGATATTTATTTCACACATTCTAAAATCAGAATACCAGCTGCTCCAGTGCACGGTATTATAGTAATCATAACTAGCACCCCACAAATTCGACCTCCCTTGTAAATATCCAAATGGCAATGTATGATGCCACTATTACAACTATAAACAAGGGACCAAAGAGGAGCATCTGGTAAGATTGGTAACTTGGTAAATATAACCTGGACGAAGATGGTCAGTGTTTAAAATTAAGGCGACCTTGGATAAGTAAGACGAATGGACTTTTAACCAAAGACAAACTACACCGAGTAAAATGTAAATAAATAAACAAGAGAAACTCTAAACATGATTTAGCAAACTAAGCATACAAATGCATTTACTTACATATCAGGAAAGACTTGATATCAATAAAACCTAAGGAGTAAATGAGATTCAACTAAAGGAGAGTCAAGGTGGAGACACTATTAGACTAATGGATGAAACCAAGTACTACTTTAATCACGCTAGCTAATGTTACTCAACTATGACTAAACTATTGAAAATAGACTTAAGGATGTATTAAATTGAGTGAGACCATAGACGTGAAGGACATAGCATTGTCATAGTGAAATATTAAGGGACGGTAGAACCTTAAGGTACATACTATGAACGTATGTCAGAAGAATTCCATATTTCAGGCCAAGAATTTAATAAGGAGAATACCCTATACGTAACCGATGAAGCACGAATAAAAAAAATAAGAGTAAGGTTATCATCAATATGACTTATACCAAAAGTTAACGAAAAAAAATAGCACACTAGGCTAAGAATGCTACTAATATAACGCGCGGTAATAAATACCTACCTTACAAATGATTTTGGTGCATCCATATTGTTCAGTTTTGGGATCACTAGGTATTGGTATCTTTGCTTTCTGAAAGAAGTTGCAATATTTATAAAGAACCTACGAATAGGGTGGTATTATCCTGTAAGTATTTTAGAAGATGAAGGAAGGTAAATGACATGCGTATGCTATGTACACGATAATGACATAAGGAAAGGATGAAAAAGAAGGAGAGACACTAGTAGTATTGGGGTTCGTAACTTAGCTTCCAATGCATTATCAGACATAGGTTGTAGGTGAGACACCCTATCAGATGATTGCAATAAAATTGGACAAAATAGTACACAATTGAATGACCCATTTATAAAAGAGACTCATTTGGCTTAGAGTATCATGTGAAATGTTCTAACAAAGATTGATAGGAGGAAATATAGTGAAATCAATTTGGAGTAACGATTGCCAAGGGCTATTCACAGTGTCAATCAATAACTACCCTATGCCATAACTTAATTGTAGGATTGATTAGTTAAGAGGAAATCAATACATTTTTAGAAACCGGCGCTAAGAGTTTATAATGATGTGATCAAGTTGTCAAGTGCCCCGATAAAGTTCACAATTTTATGGATCATCGGTTAACAAATAATTGAATATCTCCTTTGTAGACTCCTTTGACAGCATTAGGATATATCTCAGCTTTAAAGAAATATATATAAGGTCGTAACAATCGGCTACCTAGTCAGGGGCAGGTGCTCAAATGGGCGATTAGTCTTTAAGACTTGACGATCGAAATTGTGTTATTAAGGAGTTGATTAGAGTAGATGATGGATTGTGTAGCCTTAAGAGCAGCCTAAATTTAAAGAAAATAATCTAAGGTCCCTAGAAAAGTACTGAAAACATAAACATGAAATTGTGTTGGATTGGTTGGGATAATACATAATTAAACGTATGATATAGAGCTTGATCTATCAAGAAGGTAGATTGAAGCATAAGAGACCTGAAGGGACTATTGTAACACATGTCTAATTTAGAATGAAAATTGTGAACATATTGAGAAAATTTGGCAGTCGTATTGCTGCCGGCTAAGGGGAACCAAAACCGAACTAGGTTATTGTGGGCAAACTTGTGAAAAGGAAGAAAATTTCACTTCTATAAAAGACACACGAACCTATCCCACAAGAAGGTTATTAAACACCATGATATTTGATATGGATTCCTGATTCTTCCATAGATCGTGAGAATAAGTACAGGAAGTATGGAGTACAAGGCTGAGGCTAGTTATATGCCATCTTCGGATAGATGGTCAAACTAAGAGGACCATTTAGATATTAGAAGATATACTATGTGCTTGTACTTAGGGTTTTCAAGACACTACTGTGCTAGAACAAACCCAACCAAAGCTGTCCCTAGACACAAATAATAAGAACAAGTAAAACAAAATACTAAAACGATACATGAAATATGAGAATTAGGATATCATAAAAAGGGACTTAGAATTCGTGGTGAGCTACCAAGCCTTCCTCGAGGTACAAATTGAGAAAAACGTCTTTAGATTTGGGAAAAGGAAAAAAAAAGGAAGCCCAAATTATATAGGGTCATACATTGCACGTAGTGTGTGAGCCCATTGTTATACACATAGACTTACATACAAAGTTAAGGAAATATATAACAAATTCTATACTCTTTGGCTCAATGAATAGGTACCTCATTCATTCTATGTATTAAAACTTAAGAGACTAGAGCTGAATGAAGCTCCATGATATTTTAGGACCCCCACCTTATATATTTAGTTTTAACATCAAATAAACTAGAGACACAATCGTACAATAATGAGTGTGATTCCATAAGTACTTAATATCTACCGCTCTGATTTGAGCGTCTTTGGTATATGGGGTACGTGGGCGTAACCCCTTTTTAAGGGGGGTAGGGCCACCTGACATTGTCGTGGCATTGTGTTGTTGATTGTATTTTTAGTGATGAATTGGTATGTGTGGACATGCATTGTGGCACTTTGGTGTAAAACACCTTGGTGCATGTTGAGTGACTTGTAATGATTGAGGCATTTCGATGCCTGTGAGTGAGTTACGGTATTTTGACATAGATCGACTGGTTGTTAATGTTGTTTTATTCCACCCATGGTTACTGTGGCTATGTCTCACACAAGGATGCTAGTGATATGGTATGTGAGTGCTCATGGTAAAGATGACATGACACACATTGGTATGGTGGTGGTGTATAAAGGAATTTGTGATATTGTTGGTAATTGTGAACGTTAATGTACATGGGAATGTAAGATTGAGACATGTGCTTGATTGAATGTTACTCTGTATGAGACCGAGGTAGGAGCCAGTTGAACCTGGTTCTATTGTTGTGTTGCGTTAATGGTGAATATATTGTTGTGATTGTTATTGTGATTAGATTTGCTATGCTAGTTCGTGAATTGATCACCAGATGACTAGAAACGTGTATGGTAATAACTAAAATTGGTTAATTGTCTATTTGCTTGAATTGGACGTGCGAGGTTGAACTTGACCCTGGTCAGGTCAAGTGATACTGAGCACAAATTGGGGTGGAAGGATAGTTCAATACTTACGCTGACCACGTAAGGGTTGGATGATTCTTGAAGCTCCTTACAAGTGGACACATTAATTACAAATAGTGTGAAATTTTATAAGTTCGGATTATGGAAGTATGAAGATAGTGGTGTTGATGTTAGCTCGTGCGATCGTGTAGAGTACATTGATACCTGAATTGAAGCATGCATGTTACACTTAGTGGGTATACACATGATATATACATATATGTTGGAACTTGATTCCCTAGATAGAGTTGATTAGAACAAACGACTTCGGGACGAAGCCTTTTTAAGGGGGGTAGACTGAAATATCCCTAAGATTTATTAAATAAATAAAGCTTAATTTAATAATTAATTAAGTTAAAATAATTAACTAAGGTTACAAATGTTATTAAGATGAATTAGCCAATTCATACACGTAAGGAATTAATTTTATAAATGAACGTAAGGATTAAGGAGGTTAATAAACCTCACATAAAATAATGAAATATTAAAATAAAATGTACAATACTTATACCTAGGTGAATAATAGAAATTCACCAATAAGTTTAATATAAATAATAAAAATGGAATTAACAAAATAAATGAATATAATTAGAGACGAAACTAAATAATAAAATTAAATGTACAATATTCCTGCTTAGGTGAATAATGGTAATTCACCGGTAAGTTTAATAAAGGAGATTTACTAAATATTGGGTTGTATAAACTAAAGTACGTTACACAAAATAATGAATTATTGGACGGTACTAAAGGAGGAAATTATATGATAAAAATTTATACAATCAATAATACATAATTAGTCATAAAACAATGTTATATAGTAACATGTAACATTTCGGGATTTAATAACGAGCCTGTACATTTACGGAATTAATAGTCGGTTTAGAAACCGATAAGTAAGTCAACCGGACAAAAATTTCCTCTCATTGGATCATTGGGTTGATTCAGAAACATGTAAAAATAATAATAATGGGCCGACCAGCCCATAAGTGAGCCGGCCGACCCGGCCTTCTCCCTCGTTTTGAGTCACGAAAGTCTCCTTTCCTTCCAGCGCCGCCGACCTCGTCTTCTTCTTCCTTCTTACGCTTCTCCATATTCTTCATCTAGTACAAACCGAATGACGCCGATCCTATCTTCTCCTTTCTCTCGGTTTTCTTCTCCTTCTTCATTTTCGGGTTCGTATTGCTCATTTCTTGTCCGGAATATACTCGCAAAGAAGAATACCAGGGTGGAACCGTGAAGAACCACCTGGAAGAGTTCCGTTTGGGGACACCTAGAAGAAAGGTAAAAATCAACCTCCCTTCATTCTCTTCTCCAGTAAGCTTCTCCTTCCTTTCTCTTGCAAGCCCTCTTCTTCTCTTACGAATTAAGGAAGTAACCATATATCTCTTCATTTGCTGCAATCGAAACCGGCGCCCTTTTCTTCTCTTCTCTTGACCGACGCCCTGTCCCCATCTCTTCTCTAATTTCAAATCGAAAACAAGGTAATAGCCACATAAAAGTTCAGTATCTTATCTCATTAAAAAAAAAACGGAACTCATTTCCTCTCTAATTTCAGTGTTAAAGCCCTAAAAATCGGTAATACTCTCTGATTTTGTTCCAGTTTTGGTCGAAATTGTAGATCCGAAACTCACTTCCCTTTTTCCCCGTTCTAGTTGCATTTTCGGAGAAGAAACCCGAGTTGAGTCCAAGCCCGGTCAAGAGTGGAACCGAGAGAAGAAGGAAAGGAACCCCACGACTGAATCTGCGTTCGACTTCCAAGAACGAGGTAAAGAACCAAAACGAAAAGGAAAATAAATTAGGGTTTGGTCATCGATGTGGGGTTTCCGATAATCTGTACCCGACCCTTGTGATTTAGAGTTACGGTAGGAAATTTTGGTTCAGTTGACTAATCTAGTGTTTCTTAGACTAGGTTTTTGATTAATTAGGGGAAACCTTAACAATTAGGGTTTGAGATTTGAAATGAGGGTTCTGTTGTCAATTTAGGGTTTCTGACTAAATTTGTGTTGGTTGGTAATTAATTTAGGTATTTTCGGAATTAGGGGTCTGGCATTAGAATTAGGGTTCAAATTGAGGCAACACTGTTAATTAGGGATTTCTGGTGAGTTCGAGTTTTTGGAAAATAATTTAGGGTTTAGGGATGACGCTGTGATTATAAGGAAATTGGTTAAAAATGAAGAAACTGGGGCTAAAGTGTAAATGTGAGAAAGTTTTGGGGCGAAAGTGAAAATATGAAAAATCTGGGGTGAAGATGGAAATTCGACTATCTATGGGGTGAAATAGTAATTCTAGAGGATTTTAGGGGAGTTTTAGTCATTTTCTGAAAATATAAGGTTTCAAAATATTAGTAATATATATATGTATATATATACACAAAAACGGGAAATACATGGGTTGGTCATCAGTTAGATCAGTTAGATTGGGCTGTTTTGGTTTGGGCTTTAATAACTTAATCTAGAAAAGATAATAGATAAGGCTGGAGTAATAAAGGAGAATGGAACTGGGCTAAAACGTTTAACAGATTGGGACTGGCTTTACAAGAATTATTAAAAACTTAGGGAATTAAAGTGGGCTTTAGTCAAAGAATTTTTTTTTTGATAATTCTAGTTGGGCCGGATGCGGAATAGAGCTAGGCTTAAATTAATCTACAATCTAGAGATTTAATTGGGCTTATAAAATAAATAAATGAAGTAGGTATAATACATCTGTAAAAATTAATCAAGGGAATTAGAGCTGAAATAATTTAAACTTAACCAGAAATCTGATTGTGGGTTTAAGCCAAGAATAAGAAGTGAATATATTAGGGTAAAATTAGGGTCAACCCTAAGCAATAAAATGTGACTCTAATAATGTTAGTAAAAACAAATGAGCTAACTAAAATAACAACGTGAGGTTATAACTTAGTAAATTATTGTTTAGTTAAATTGGGTCCTCATCTAAGTTAGGCCTAACCTTAATTAAATGAAATGAGATGGGCCTTAGATCAATAGTAATCTAGGCTGAAGGAAATAAAATCTATAGAAAAAAAAAACCATGAAGAAACTAATGAGGGGTGTAAGCAATAATAACTAAGGAAGACATATATATTAATGGAACACAATGAGTTAGATAAAATGAAAGGTGTTGCTAAATTCGGATGAACATGCAAATTAGAGAATAAACTCAAAGTACGAGTGAGTGTCATGGGATGTTTTTTTAAAAAAACGCCTAAACTTCAATATGGTTGTAGAATAAGATAAAGAAAGCTAGTAATTGGTGTAGGACTATTCTGTTCAAATAAATTGGACTTTTAGTTGGGTCAAAATAAATACGTTTCAAGTTAAACGGAATGTAATAAAGAGGGCCTGTGCCCAGTTAAATCAATTACATATGAATTAAGTTATAAAGTATAGTTTAAGATCCAAATAATCATAAGGGGGTCTCGGTGATGATAATTACAAATGGGTTTTCCTCATACTCTAGGATTCGGGAAATGTGACGTTCATGGCAAGATGTGGATGATGGTATGCTTATGGTTAGGACATATTATAAAGCTGCATATTCCAGGTATGAACATGTGTGGTTCGTATGTTGCTGTGTTACACGGCTTGTGTGCTGTGTGTTTTGTGTGAAAAGACTATAAGACTAAAGCATGAAACTGGATTGCTTCTTTATTGTGTTGTATGATTGATATATCATCGTTGAATGTTATTTGCGCGCACACAGTAGTTTAATCACTTCGCGTTTATGGAGTTTGAGGTGAAATATCGAGAACTATGAGAACAAAGAAATACTATTAAAGGGAACTCCTCCCTAACCATGGAGGACGTACCATGACACCCACTATGGTGTCTATTCATCAACGAGAATAAAGAGTAAATATCAATTGGAGGAACATGAAGAAACCCGGGAAGACAACATCTCGCGGCGGTATTGAGTATATAGCGGGAGTTGGTTATGCATCAGATCCTTCGACCGACCATTGTGGAGCACATCTTGGGGTCTAAAGACGACCCATCTTTCTCGACGAACGACGCCGGAATGGAAGATTGGCAATTTGGGAAGCATGACCTGGGGTCAAGAGATGACCCCTCTTTCTCGACCTGACGTCGGGATTGGAGGATCAGCTAATTGGAGAGCATAACCTGGGGTCTAAAGACGACCCCTCTTTCTCGACGTACGACGCCGGGAATGGAGGTATAAACTATGGAGGAGACGTCCTCTAACGTGCGGTGATAAGAGAACTCACAATTAATTCATAAGAAGCTAGAAAAGATGGGCACCTATACTATTGGGTCACGGGAACTAACCTACATCCCCAGACCTGGTGCAAGAAAGAGAAGTATACGTGGTGGAAACAAAGGAAAAAGAAATGAAAACACACAACGTTGAATGATCCCACTGTGAGGATCATCATTATTCAAACTCTCTTATAAGCCCGACTTGTTTTACATACTTGTGGTGCTTGATGTTGGGTGTTGCTATGCTGATGTTGTACATTGAGTGTTGCCATATCGATGTTGTATGCTGTGTGTTATTGCTTTACTATAGCATGAAATTGGATTTAATCATATTCGACAAAGTAGTCGTGTAGCCCGGTAACATGCGGGCTTCACACGTTCATACTCAGCATAGTTTTGCTTAGTCCTTTATTTTTACAGGTATGAAACAGGAGGCAGGCGGAGAGTAGGCAGGGTGACCAAAGGGGTAGTCCACATGGGCATGATTTTGAGTAGTATGTTTTAATGTATGGGTTGAGATTATGTATCACTAGACCTTTGTTGTATGATTCGGGATGTGTTACTTAAGTAAGACTTATGATGTAGACTCTCGGTACTCGATTTGTAATTTCCATTTGTACTCGGACTTGATTATGGTTTTCATTTCAGTCATTCAGACCGCAACTTAGTATTGATAATGTTATGGTGTCAACCACGTGGGTGGTTGGCGTCTGTGACACCCGGTTCGGGGGTGTTACAGATGTTATCCATGATTCTAAAAGAAAATGTTATAAATGCTTGCTAACACATTAATTAAAACACATGTTTCTAAATTAAAATGTCACACTAATAACATATACTAGTAGTATGTACTTTACAACGTGAAATCTCAAGCGTTACAACTACACGAAATCAAGGATGCATTTATTTCCTTTCAAATTCGTTGCCATTTGTTCTTTTTTTTTCATACAACAATTAATTACGACAATTAAAACAACGTAAGTAACTTATTCTTACAATCTATATATATACCCCCTCAATTGAGAATATACCCTACTCTTCTTAGTACAACAAAAGAAAGTAAAACAAAAGAAGATCCAATCGCAATGGAGAAAAAGCAGACGTCATCGGTTATCACACTTACCATCTTCATCTTCCTGTTGCTTCAATCCTTCAATATACATGGTATTAAACTGCATGCAGCATGCTTGCTTCCGGTTAAGTTTGAATTTAATCCTTAATCAAACATCATTGTGCTCGCTTCCTTCGATCCAAACAATACTAATTACCTATATAGTTTTCTGACTTATCCATCTGAAACTGAAAGGAATCACGGGGCTAGAAGAACAAAGACATGAGCACCTACAAGCCAAGATATGCCAGACGCAAGTTCCCATCCAAAACTGCACAGAAAAATACTGTAAAAACCGTTGTATAAAGATTCGAATTGAGGCTGGTGGAAAATGTAGTGGACCTCAAACTTGTACTTGCTATTATCCTTGTTGAGTCCCGGAAACCCAACAAAAAAACGTCTACTGATCGAAGCATTTATTTTGCATGACTGATAATCTAGCTGATGTCAGTTGTCAGCTGAAAGTTAGAAAAAGTAGAGAAAAAATAGTTGATATGACAACTGATGTATATGACATACAGAGACAATAAACTAGCTGATCAAATAAACTCGGTGCAAAAGAATGGGGCCTATATCGAAGCCTTTGATGTAATTAAAATAAAATAAAATGATGGATGTTTTCCAAATAAAAAAAAGAAAAAAAACAATGCATGTTGGTTATATATATATAGGATACGTTGGCGTTCATCGCATGCTGCTTTTTTTTTGTGTTTTATGAAACGAGGCTCATTTATTGCTGATCAGAAGAAAGATTTGCTTCAGACATAAGTAGATCCAAACTAGCTTTTAAATCATAATGATTATCATTACCAATATATATTCATGTTTTGCGTGACATGAATTTATTGGTATTTTTATATGTACATACATATCCATAACGGTCATTTCGTTTTAAAGAAAATATACATAACAGTCTTACTAGAATAAAGTAGCTAGTATATGGTTAGATGTTATCCATGATTCTAAAAGAAAATGTTATAAATGCTTGTTAACACATTAATTAAAACACGTGTTTCTAAATTAAAATGTCGCACTAATAACATATACTAGTAGTATGTACTTTACAACGCGAAATCTCAAGCGTTACAACTACACGAAATCAAGGATGCATTTATTTCCTTTCAAATTCGTTGCCATTTGTTCTTTTTTTTTTCAAACAACAATTAATTACGATAATTAAAACAACGTAAGTAACTTATTCTTACAATCTATATATATACCCCCTCAATTGAGAATATACCCTACTCTTCTTAGTACAACAAAAGAAAGTAAAACAAAAGAAGATCCAATCGCAATGGAGAAAAAGCAGACGTCATCGGTTATCACACTTACCATCTTCATCTTCCTGCTGCTTCAATCCTTCAATATACATGGTATTAAACTGCATGCAGCATGCTTGCTTCCGGTTAAGTTTGAATTTAATCCTTAATCAAACATCATTGTGCTCGCTTCCTTCGATCCAAACAATATTAATTACCTATATAGTTTTCTGACTTATCCATCTGAAACTGAAAGGAATCCTGGGGCTAGAAGAACAAAGACATGAGCACCTACAAGCCAAGATATGCCAGACGCAAGTTCCCATCCAAAACTGCACAGAAAAATACTGTAAAACCGTTGTATAAAGATTCACATTGAGGCTGGTGGAAAATGTAGTGGACCGCAAACTTGTACTTGCTATTGTCCTTGTTGAGTCCCGGAAACCCAACCAAAAAACGTCTACTGATCGAAGCATTTATTTTGCATGACTGATAATCTAGCTGATGTCAGTTGTCAGCTGAAAGTTAGAAAAAGTAGATAAGAAAAATAGTTGATATGACAACTGATGCATGTGACATACAGAGACAATAAAATAGCTGATCAAATAAACTCGGTGCAAAAGAATGGGGCCTATATCAAAGCCTTTGATGTAATTAAAAAAAATAAAATGATGGATGTTTTCCAAATAAAAAAGGAAAAAAAACAATTCATGTTGGTTATATATATATAGGATACGTTGGCGTTCACCGCATGCTGTTTTTTTTTATGAAACGAGGCTCATTTATTGCTGATCAGAAGAAAGATTTGCTTCAGACATAAGTAGATCCAAACTAGCTTTTAAATCATAATGATTATCATTACCAATATATATACATGTTTTGCGTGACATGAATTTATTGGTATGTTTATATGTACATACATATCCATAACGGTCATTTCGTTTTAAACAAAATATACATAACAGTCTTACTAGAATAAAGTAGCTAGTATATGGTTAGATGTTATCCATGATTCTAAAAGAAAATGTTATAAATGCTTGTTAACAGATTAATTAAAACACATGTTTCTAAATTAAAATGTCGCACTAATAACATATACTAGTTGTATGTACTTTACAACGCGAAATCTCAAGCGTTACAACTACACAAAATCAAGGATGCATTTATTTCCTTTCAAATTCGTTGCCATTTGTTCTTTTTTTTTTTCATACAACAATTAATTACGACAATTAAAACAACGTAAGTAACTTATTCTTACAATCTATATATATACCCCCTCAATTGAGAATATACCCTACTCTTCTAAGTACAACAAAAGAAAGTAAAACAAAAGAAGATCCAATCGCAATGGAGAAAAAGCAGACGTCATCGGTTATCACACTTACCATCTTCATCTTCCTGCTGCTTCAATCCTTCAATATACATGGTATTAAACTGCATGCAGCTTGCTTCCGGTTAAGTTTGAATTTAATCCTTAATCAAACATCATTGTGCTCGCTTCCTTCGATCCAAACAATATTAATTACCTATATAGTTTTCCGACTTATCCATCTGAAACTGAAAGGAATCACGGGGCTAGAAGAACAAAGACATGAGCACCTACAAGCCAAGATATGCCAGACGCAAGTTCCCATCCAAAACTGCACAGAAAAATACTGTAAAAACCGTTGTATAAAGATTCGAATTGAGGCTGGTGGAAAATGTAGTGGACCTCAAACTTGTACTTGCTATTATCCTTGTTGAGTCCCGGAAACCCAACAAAAAAACGTCTACTGATCGAAGCATTTATTATGCATGACTGATAATCTAGCTGATGTCAGTTGTCAGCTGAAAGTTAGAAAAAGTAGAGAAAAAATAGTTGATATGACAACTGATGTATGTGACATATAGAGACAATAAACTAGCTGATCAAATAAACTCGGTGCAAAAGAATGGGGCCTATATCGAAGCCTTTGATGTAATTAAAATAAAATAAAATGATGGATGTTTTCCAAATAAAAAAAAGAAAAAAAACAATGCATGTTGGTTAAATATATATATATATAGGATACGTTGGCGTTCATCGCATGCTTTTTTTTTGTTTTTTATGAAACGAGGCTCATTTATTGCTGATGAGAAGAAAGATTTGCTTCAGACATAAGTAGATCCAAACTAGCTTTTAAATCATAATGATTATCATTACCAATATATATTCATGTTTTGCGTGACATGAATTTATTGGTATTTTTATATGTACATACATATCCATAACGGTCATTTCGTTTTAAACAAAATATACATAACAGTCTTACTAGAATAAAGTAGCTAGTATATGGTTAGATGTTATCCATGATTCTAAAAGAAAATGTTATAAATGCTTGTTAACACATTAATTAAAACACGTGTTTCTAAATTAAAATGTCGCACTATTAACATATACTAGTAGTATGTACTACAACGCGAAATCTCAAGCGTTACAACTACACGAAATCAAGGATGCATTTATTTCCTTTCAAATTCGTTGCCATTTGTTCTTTTTTTTTTATACAACAATTAATTACGACAATTAAAACAACGTAAGTAACTTATTCTTACAATCTATATATATACCCCTCAATTGAGAATATACCCTACTCTTCTTAGTACAACAAAAGAAAGTAAAACAAAAGAAGATCCAATCGCAATGGAGAAAAAACAGACGTCATCGGTTATCACACTTACCATCTTCATCTTCCTGCTGCTTCAATCCTTCAATATACATGGTATTAAACTGCATGCAGCATGCTTGCTTCCGGTTAAGTTTGAATTTAATCCTTAATCAAACATCATTGTGCTCGCTTCCTTCGATCCAAACAATATTAATTACCTATATAGTTTTCTGACTTATCCATCTGAAACTGAAAGGAATCACGGGGCTAGAAGAACAAAGACATGAGCACCTACAAGCCAAGATATGCCAGACGCAAGTTCCCATCCAAAACTGCACAGAAAAATACTGTAAAAACCGTTGTATAAAGATTCGCATTGAGGCTGGTGGAAAATGTAGTGGACCGCAAACTTGTACTTGCTATTATCCTTGTTGAGTCCCGGAAACCCAACAAAAAAACGTCTACTGATCGAAGCATTTATTTTGCATGACTGATAATCTAGCTGATGTCAGTTGTCAGCTGAAAGTTAGAAAAAGTAGAGAAAAAATAGTTGATATGACAACTGATGTATGTGACATACAGAGACAATAAACTAGCTGATCAAATAAACTCGGTGCAAAAGAATGGGGCCTATATCGAAGCCTTTGATGTAATTAAAAAAAAAATGATGATGTTTTCCAAATAAAAAAGGAAAAAAAACAATGCATGTTGGTTATATATATATATAGGATACGTTGGCGTTCACCGCATGCTGTTTTTTTTTTTTTTATGAAACGAGGCTCATTTATTGCTGATCAGAAGAAAGATTTGCTTCAGACATAAGTAGATCCAAACTAGCTTTTAAATCATAATGATTATCATTACCAATATATATTCATGTTTTGCGTGACATGAATTTATTGGTATGTTTATATGTACATACATATCCATAACGGTCATTTCGTTTTAAACAAAATATACATAACAGTCTTACTAGAATAAAGTAGCTAGTATATGGTTAGATGTTATCCATGATTCTAAAAGAAAATGTTATAAATGCTTGTTAACACATTAATTAAAACACGTGTTTCTAAATTAAAATGTCGCACTAATAACATATACTAGTAGTATGTACTTTACAACGCGAAATCTCAAGCGTTACAACTACACGAAATCAAGGATGCATTTATTTCCTTTCAAATTCGTTGCCATTTGTTCTTTTTTTTTCAAACAACAATTAATTACGATAATTAAAACAACGTAAGTAACTTATTCTTACAATCTATATATATACCCCCTCAATTGAGAATATACCCTACTCTTCTTAGTACAACAAAAGAAAGTAAAACAAAAGAAGATCCAATCGCAATGGAGAAAAAGCAGACGTCATCGGTTATCACACTTACCATCTTCATCTTCCTGCTGCTTCAATCGTTCAATATACATGGTATTAAACTGCATGCAGCATGCTTGCTTCCGGTTAAGTTTGAATTTAATCCTTAATCAAACATCATTGTGCTCGCTTCCTTCGATCCAAACAATATTAATTACCTATATAGTTTTTGACTTATCCATCTGAAACTGAAAGGAATCACGGGGCTAGAAGAACAAAGACATGAGCACCTACAAGCCAAGATATGCCAGACGCAAGTTCCCATCCAAAACTGCACAGAAAAATACTGTAAAAACCGTTGTATAAAGATTCGCATTGAGGCTGGTGGAAAATGTAGTGGACCGCAAACTTGTACTTGCTATTATCCTTGTTGAGTCCCGGAAACCCAACAAAAAAACGTCTACTGATCGAAGCATTTATTTTGCATGACTGATAATCTAGCTGATGTCAGTTGTCAGCTGAAAGTTAGAAAAAGTAGAGAAAAAATAGTTGATGACAACTGATGTATGTGACATACAGAGACAATAAACTAGCTGATCAATAAACTCGGTGCAAAAGAATGGGGCCTATATCGAAGCCTTTGATGTAATTAAAAAAATAAAATGATGGATGTTTTCCAAAAAAAAAAAGGAAAAAAAACAATGCATGTTGGTTATATATATATATAGGATACGTTGGCGTTCACCGCATGCTGCTTTTTTTTTTTATGAAACGAGGCTCATTTATTGCTGATCAGAAGAAAGATTTGCTTCAGACATAAGTAGATCCAAACTAGCTTTTAAATCATAATGATTATCATTACCAATATATATACATGTTTTGCGTGACATGAATTTATTGGTATGTTTATATGTACATACATATCCATAACGGTCATTTCGTTTTAAACAAAATATACATAACAGTCTTACTAGAATAAAGTAGCTAGTATATGGTTAGATGTTATCCATGATTCTAAAAGAAAATGTTATAAATGCTTGTTAACACATTAATTAAAACACATGTTTCTAAATTAAAATGTCGCACTAATAACATATACTAGTAGTATGTACTACAACGCGAAATCTCAAGCGTTACAACTACACGAAATCAAGGATGCATTTATTTCCTTTCAAATTCGTTGCCATTTGTTCTTTTTTTTTCAACAACAATTAATTACGATAATTAAAACAACGTAAGTAACTTATTCTTACAATCTATATATATACCCCCTCAATTGAGAATATACCCTACTCTTCTAGTACAACAAAGAAAGTAAAACAAAAGAAGATCCAATCGCAATGGAGAAAAAGCAGACGTCATCGGTTATCACACTTACCATCTTCATCTTCCTGCTGCTTCAATCCTTCAATATACATGGTATTAAACTGCATGCAGCATGCTTGCTTCCGGTTAAGTTTGAATTTAATCCTTAATCAAACATCATTGTGCTCGCTTCCTTCGATCCAAACAATATTAATTACCTATATAGTTTTCTGACTTATCCATCTGAAACTGAAAGGAATCACGGGGCTAGAAGAACAAAGACATGAGCACCTACAAGCCAAGATATGCCAGACGCAAGTTCCCATCCAAAACTGCACAGAAAAATACTGTAAAAACCGTTGTATAAAGATTCGCATTGAGGCTGGTGGAAAATGTAGTGGACCGCAAACTTGTACTTGCTATTATCCTTGTTGAGTCCCGGAAACCCAACAAAAAAACGTCTACTGATCGAAGCATTTATTTTGCATGACTGATAATCTAGCTGATGTCAGTTGTCAGCTGAAAGTTAGAAAAAGTAGAGAAGAAAAATAGTTGATATGACAACTGATGTGTGACATACATAGACAATAAACTAGCTGATCAAATAAACTCGGTGCAAAAGAATGGGGCCTATATCGAAGCCTTTGATGTAATTAAAAAAAATAAAATGATGGATGTTTTCCAAATAAAAAAAGGAAAAAAAACAATGCATGTTGGTTATATATATATATAGGATACGTTGGCGTTCACCGCATGCTGCTTTTTTTTTTTTATGAAACGAGGCTCATTTATTGCTGATCAGAAGAAAGATTTGCTTCAGACATAAGTAGATCCAAACTAGCTTTTAAATCATAATGATTATCATTACCAATATATATTCATGTTTTGCGTGACATGAATTTATTGGTATGTTTATATGTACATACATATCCATAACGGTCATTTCGTTTTAAACAAAATATACATAACAGTCTTACTAGAATAAAGTAGCTAGTATATGGTTAGATGTTATCCATGATTCTAAAAAAATGTTATAAATGCTTGTTAACACATTTTAAAACATGTTTCTAAATTAAAATGTCGCACTAATAACATATACTAGTAGTATGTACCTACAACGCGAAATCTCAAGCGTTACAACTACACGAAATCAAGGATGCATTTATTTCCTTTCAAATTCGTTGCCATTTGTTCTTTTTTTTTTCAAACAACAATTAATTACGATAATATAAAAAACGTAAGTAACTTATTCTTACAATCTATATATATACCCCCCTCATGAGAATATACCCTACTCTTCTTAGTACAACAAAAGAAAGTAAACAAAAGAAGATCCAATCGCAATGGAGAAAAAGCAGACGTCATCGGTTATCACACTTACCATCTTCATCTTCCTGCTGCTTCAATCCTTCAATATACATGGTATTAAACTGCATGCAGCATGCTTGCTTCCGGTTAAGTTTGAATTTAATCCTTAATCAAACATCATTGTGCTCGCTTCCTTCGATCCAAACAATATTAATTACCTATATAGTTTTCTGACTTATCCATCTGAAACTGAAAGGAATCACGGGGCTAGAAGAACAAAGACATGAGCACCTACAAGCCAAGATATGCCAGACGCAAGTTCCCATCCAAAACTGCACAGAAAAATACTGTAAAAACCGTTGTATAAAGATTCGCATTGAGGCTGGTGGAAAATGTAGTGGACCGCAAACTTGTACTTGCTATTATCCTTTTGAGTCCCGGAAACCCAACAAAAAAACGTCTACTGATCGAAGCATTTTTTGCATGACTGATAATCTAGCTGATGTCAGTTGTCAGCTGAAAGTTAGAAAAAGTAGAGAAGAAAATAGTTGATATGACAACTGATGTGTGACATACAAGACAATAAACTAGCTGATCAAATAAACTCGGTGCAAAAGAATGGGGCCTATATCGAAGCCTTTGATGTAATTAAAAAAATAAAATGATGGATGTTTTCCAAATAAAAAAAGGAAAAAAAAACATTCATGTTGGTTTATATATATATATAGGATACGTTGGCGTTCACCGCATGCTGCTTTTTTTTTTTTTTTTTGAAACGAGGCTCATTTATTGCTGATCAGAGAAAGATTTGCTTCAGACATAAGTAGATCCAAACTAGCTTTTAAATCATAATGATTATCATTACCAATATATTCATGTTTTGCGTGACATGAATTTATTGGTATGTTTATATGTACATACATATCCATAACGGTCATTTCGTTTTAAACAAATATACATAACAGTCTTACTAGAATAAAGTAGCTAGTATATGGTTAGATGTTATCCATGATTCTAAAAGAAAATGTTATAAATGCTTGTTAACACATTAATTAAAACACGTGTTTCTAAATTAAAATGTCGCACTAATAACATATACTAGTAGTATGTACTACAACAACGAAATCTCAAGCGTTACAACTACACGAAATCAAGGATGCATTTATTTCCTTTCAAATTCGTTGCCATTTGTTCTTTTTTTTTTCAAACAACAATTAATTACGATAATTAAAACAACGTAAGTAACTTATTCTTACAATCTATATATATACCCCCTCAATTGAGAATATACCCTACTCTTCTTAGTACAACAAAAAAGTAAAACAAAAGAAGATCCAATCGCAATGGAGAAAAAGCAGACGTCATCGGTTATCACACTTACCATCTTCATCTTCCTGCTGCTTCAATCCTTCAATATACATGGTATTAAACTGCATGCAGCATGCTTGCTTCCGGTTAAGTTTGAATTTAATCCTTAATCAAACATCATTGTGCTCGCTTCCTTCGATCCAAACAATATTAATTACCTATATAGTTTTCTGACTTATCCATCTGAAACTGAAAGGAATCCGGGGCTAGAAGAACAAAGACATGAGCACCTACAAGCCAAGATATGCCAGACGCAAGTTCCCATCCAAAACTGCACAGAAAAATACTGTAAAAACCGTTGTATAAAGATTCGCATTGAGGCTGGTGGAAAATGTAGTGGACCGCAAACTTGTACTTGCTATTATCCTTGTTGAGTCCCGGAAACCCAACAAAAAACGTCTACTGATCGAAGCATTTATTTTGCATGACTGATAATCTAGCTGATGTCAGTTGTCAGCTGAAAGTTAGAAAAAGTAGAGAAGAAAAATAGTTGATATGACAACTGATGTGTGTGACATACATAGACAATAAACTAGCTGATCAAATAAACTCGGTGCAAAAGAATGGGGCCTATATCAAGCCTTTGATGTAATTAAAAAAAATAAAATGATGGATGTTTTCCAAATAAAAAAAAGGAAAAAAAACAATGCATGTTGGTTATATATATATAGGATACGTTGGCGTTCACCGCATGCTGCTTTTTTTTTTTATGAAACGAGGCTCATTTATTGCTGATCAGAAGAAAGATTTGCTTCAGACATAAGTAGATCCAAACTAGCTTTTAAATCATAATGATTATCATTACCAATATATATTCATGTTTTGCGTGACATGAATTTATTGGTATGTTTATATGTACATACATATCCATAACGGTCATTTCGTTTTAAACAAAATATACATAACAGTCTTACTAGAATAAAGTAGCTAGTATATGGTTAGATGTTATCCATGATTCTAAAAGAAAATGTTATAAATGCTTGTTAACACATTAATTAAAACACTGTTTCTAAATTAAAATGTCGCACTAATAACATATACTAGTAGTTGTACTACAACGCGAAATCTCAAGCGTTACAACTACACGAAATCAAGGATGCATTTATTTCCTTTCAAATTCGTTGCCATTTGTTCTTTTTTTTTTTCAACAACAATTAATTACGACAATTAAAACAACGTAAGTAACTTATTCTTACAATCTATATATATACCCCCTCAATTGAGAATATACCCTACTCTTCTAGTACAACAAAAGAAAGTAAAACAAAAGAATCCAATCGCAATGGAGAAAAAGCAGACGTCATCGGTTATCACACTTACCATCTTCATCTTCCTGCTGCTTCAATCCTTTATACATGGTATTAAACTGCATGCAGCATGCTTGCTTCCGGTTAAGTTTGAATTTAACCTTAATCAAACATCATTGTGCTCGCTTCCTTCGATCCAAACAATATTAATTACCTATATAGTTTTGTCTTATCCATCTGAAACTGAAAGGAATCACGGGGCTAGAAGAACAAAGACATGAGCACCTACAAGCCAAGATATGCCAGACGCAAGTTCCCATCCAAAACTGCACAGAAAAATACTGTAAAAACCGTTGTATAAAGATTCGCATTGAGGCTGGTGGAAAATGTAGTGGACCGCAAACTTGTACTTGCTATTATCCTTGTTGAGTCCCGGAAACCCAACAAAAAAACGTCTACTGATCGAAGCATTTATTTTGCATGACTGATAATCTAGCTGATGTCAGTTGTCAGCTGAAAGTTAGAAAAAGTAGAGAAAAAAATAGTTGATATGACAACTGATGTATGTGACATACAGAGACAATAAACTAGCTGATCAAATAAACTCGATGCAAAAGAATGGGGCCTATATCGAAGCCTTTGATGTAATTAAAAAAAATAAAATGATGGATGTTTTCCAAATAAAAAAAGGAAAAAAACAATGCATGTTGGTTATATATATATATTAGGATACGTTGGCGTTCACCGCATGCTGTTTTTTTTTTTGTTTTTTAAGAAACGAGGCTCATTTATTGCTGATCAGAAGAAAGATTTGCTTCAGACATAAGTAGATCCAAACTAGCTTTTAAATCATAATGATTATCATTACCAATAATATTCATGTTTTGTGACATGAATTTATTGGTATGTTTATATGTACATACATATCCATAACGGTCATTTCGTTTTAAACAAAATATACATAACAGTCTTACTAGAATAAGGTAGCTAGTATATGGTTAGATGTTATCCATGATTCTAAAAGAAAATGTTATAAATGCTTGTTAACACATTAATTAAAACACGTGTTTCTAAATTAAAATGTCGCACTAATAACATATACTAGTAGTATGTACTTTACAACGCGAAATCTCAAGCGTTACAACTACACGAAATCAAGGATGCATTTATTTCCTTTCAAATTCATTGCCATTTGTTCTTTTTTTTTTCAAACAACAATTAATTACGATAATTAAAACAACGTAAGTAACTTATTCTTACAATCTATATATACCCCCTCAATTGAGAATATACCCTACTCTTCTTAGTACAAAAAAGAAAGTAAAACAAAAGAAGATCCAATCGCAATGGAGAAAAAGCAGACGTCATCGGTTATCACACTTACCATCTTCATCTTCCTGCTGCTTCAATCCTTCAATATACATGGTATTAAACTGCATGCAGCATGCTTGCTTCCGGTTAAGTTTGAATTTAATCCTTAATCAAACATCATTGTGCTCGCTTCCTTCGATCCAAACAATATTACCTATATAGTTTTCTGACTTATCCATCTGAAACTGAAAGGAATCCGGGGCTAGAAGAACAAAGACATGAGCACCTACAAGCCAAGATATGCCAGACGCAAGTTCCCATCCAAAACTGCACAGAAAAATACTGTAAAAACCGTTGTATAAAGATTCGCATTGAGGCTGGTGGAAAATGTAGTGGACCGCAAACTTGTACTTGCTATTATCCTTGTTGAGTCCCGGAAACCCAACAAAAAAACGTCTACAATCGAAGCATTTATTTTGCATGACTGATAATCTAGCTGATGTCAGTTGTCAGCTGAAAGTTAGAAAAAGTATTGAAGAAAAATAGTTGATATGACAACTGATGTATGTGACATACAGAGACAATAAACTAGCTGATCAAATAAACTCGGTGCAAAAGAATGGGGTCTATATCGAAGCCTTTGATGTAATTAAAAAAATAAAATGATGGATGTTTTCCGAATAAAAAAAAGGAAAAAAAAGCATGTTGGTTATATATATATATAGGATACGTTGGCGTTCACCGCATGCTGCTTTTTTTTTTTATGAAACGAGGCTCATTTATTGCGTATCAGAAGAAAGATTTGCTTCAGACATAAGTAGATCCAAACTAGCTTTTAAATCATAATGATTATCATTACCAATATATATTCATGTTTTGCGTGACATGAATTTATTGGTATGTGAAATACCCCGAACTTAAATATAAGGATTAAAATTAATCTAATACGTATTTAAGGGCCTAATGGTACCTAATTAACATTGGTAAGGAAAAATAAATCCTAAAGAAATAAAGAAACGCTTAAAAAGCGAAAAACGCTAAATAAGCGTTAAATAACCATAGGAGGTACGAGACCTCGATTAGCGTATTACATGGTTTCTAAGGGTTTAATAAGACCTAAATAATGTATGGGAACAACTCCCGAAGAAAACGGATCCAAATAATGAATTAAAACGCTAATAGAGCTTTAGAGCACGTTTCTCGAGAAAACCCGAGAACGTGACTTTAAGTGGTCAAACAGACCCGTAAAAATTATAAATCATTAAATAATGATTATTAAGCATTTATGGAAGCTTAATAGTCAATAAAAATAATTAAACAAGGGAATTCCGAAAAACGGGCCCGGTTAGTGAATAGCACCTAAACCGGGTAAAATAACGAGCGTTTTCTGTAAAAGACGAAAAAAAAAAAAACGCTCCAGCTAGTATACTGTAAGGGGGCCGGTCTTTAAAGGGTTAAATAACCCCTCACACACACATGTAACTAGCTAACAAATAAGTAAATCATAAAGCAAAAAGTAAAAGTACAAAAGCAAAATAACTCTCTCTCACCTCTCATTCCCACCTTTCCCTCTTCTCTCTCCAATCTCTCCCTCTCTTACCGTCTCCCTCCTTCCTCTCTTAGCTGGGGCGATTTTTGGAGCTTCTTCAACAACAACAATGGCACCTCCTCTTTCTCCTCATGCTCCATCCCCATGTAAGCTCCAAATCGAAAATAAATTACATATTTGAACTCCCCTCATTCTCCTCTACATTTCCCTCTTTTCAAAATTCGAAAAGGATGAGTTTCATCTCCATGGGTTTTCCCCATTTGAAGAGAAAAGCACACCATTATGGAGCTTGGAGTCTCCTCTTTCCAACAAGGTAAAAATCTACATGAGAAACTCATGTTCTCTTCATTCTTCTTCACAACCGATTTTTGCCCCATTGTAACACTCCATTTTCTCTCTCTCTTTTGAGCTTAATATCAACCTTGCAATGGTGGTGGATTCACCTTGTTGAACCAAGGGCTAAAACCCCTCTTAAAAGCTCCAAAAGGTAAACCCTAGAAATTGTGTTTTAACACTTTAAATGAATTAGCATTAATTTAAGGATTAGTAGTTTAATCGCACTTGTTTTATGTGCTTTGGGTGGTGGGAATGGAGTTTGGTAACTCCATTCCCCATATGGCCGGTTTGGGCAAGAAAGAGAGAAGAAGGAGGAATGAAGAAGAAAGAAGGAATTAAGAGCTGAAGGTAAGAGCTCTTTACTAATGTTAATTTTGGTGCATTAGAGTAATGGAATGGGTAAACGAATAAAAGAAACCAAACTAATGTATTAGTATTGAAGTTTATGAAGTTTTGAGTATTTGAGAGTAAGTTTGAGTATTTGTGAAATTAGTAAGTGAATTGTAGGCCTTGGAGCCAAATGATTGGGTATGAGTATTAGTATTGGTATTTGAAGAAGTATTGGTGAATGCATATTGTATTGATTGCTGGTAGAACCCTTGTAAGGGTGTGGCTAGAATAGGTATGAACTTGGTGAGAAAATGTGTGTATGGATAAGTAAGAAATGTAGAGGAACTATGGCAAAATCTGGATAGGATATGCATATGTATTGATGACTTGGTGAATGGGAAAACCAAGATATGTATTTGGATTAGTAGAGATGTTTAGTAGCTATGGAATGGTAGTTGTGACATGAGGGATGAGAAGTACAAAATCTGTAACAAAGTATATAGAAATGTAATGAAGAAGATAGGAAAGATTAGTGTGCAAGAATTGGTAAGAAGAGTGTTGGACTTGGGTGTAGGTAATGTAATGACTTGGAAATGTATTTGGGATGCTAGGAGTAACATTGGTGGAGGAAATGTTGAATGGTAGGAGTTGTAGAAAAATCTGTAGCATTAGAGAATGAAAAACTGTTGTAGATGTTGAAAGGAAGTGAGGAAATTGTGTAAATTGTCTCATGGATTTAGTAATGGATTTGGTGGATGAAATAAGGTATTTTAGGAAGCCTAAATGGCATTGTATCATGTGGGATTACATGTAGGAAGATTGGGGAAGGAATGGGTAAGGAAAGAATTGAGAAACAAAGTCTGTAGCAGAGTTCTGCTACCGACCGACCCAGAGTCTGGGTCGGACCGTGGGTCGGTCGGAGCTTAAGAAACGAGTATAAACCTTTCAGGAATAGACCGACCCAGGAGCCGTGGGTCGGACGTGGGTCGGTCGGACTCGAATTTTCTGTTGTCGAAGTTTCGCACTTCGACCGACCCAGAGGTGGGTCGGTCGGTGGGTCGGTCGGAGCTTGGACAACAGACCCGAAACTCTCGGCAATGGACCGACCCAGAGGTGTATGGGTCGGTCGGAATAGTTCTGGGTCGGTCGGGAGAAATTTCAGAGAACGAAACTTACTGGAATGGACCGACCCAGAGTTGGGTCGGTCGGTGGGTCGGTCGACCCATAACTTACAAAAAAAAAAACTAAAACTAAATGAATGTAACTAGCACATATATATATATATATATATGTATGTATACCCACCTATGCATACGTACATGCATATGTAGGTAAGTAAACCAATGTGAGTAATCAAAAGCAAGTAAATAAAATGTAAGTATAGGAAAGGTAAGGACTTAGTAATATAAGTTAGGAAACATAGTAAGAGTACAAGTTGAGTACTTGTGGATAGTTAATCATTCGATTGTATGTATATCATAGGATTTGATTCGTGAACACCGGAGGAACGTTGGGATACAATTACAACGGTGAAAGGTATGATTTCTTCATGCCCTGTATCCTAATCTGGTTACCCCGATTTGCGTGCTTATTTGATCACCTAATAAGATAAATGCATGAATCGGACTATATTGCACCTACTTGTGCTTGTTTACATTGTTCTTGATATTTGTCTTGAACAATAGTTTGTATAATTCATGAAACATATGAATGATGATGAAGTGTATCATACTTGTAGTGTACTTGTATATTGTAATGTATTTGTATGTAAGTGTTTATGGGTATTGTATTATTGTGGCTTGGATGTTGACTTGTACTAATTCCTAACTATCTAACTCCTAACTTAAGTGAGTAAATTGGAATGAGTACAAGTCCGATATAGCTTCGGCCACGCGTGAGGATGAGGTGACACAAGAGGTTGGATCCGATTCCTGGTTCGTAAGCTGGTCCACGGCCCAAATCCCTTAAGTGGGTAGCATCCTGGATTAGTGAACCAAGTAAATCCCGGAGGTGGGACGGTGTAGTCCCCAGGGCCGGAGGTCCCGACGACTTAACTTGAGTAAGAGTAAGAGTAAGTAAGTATGGATCCGTAAGTATGAGTATGAGTATGTATGTGTATGAAGTAACGAGTAAAAGAGTAATCTCCACCCGATTAACCCGGGTGGACCAATGAAGCTAACCAGAATTGTATATTGGGTATGTACTGCGTATGGGTACTTGAGAACAAGGTAAGTAAGTATCTGATGGTATATGTATTCCTTGTATGTAATGAAATGTATGTATGTATGTCTGCGTAAGTTCATCGTTGTATCGTGTATAAGAGCATGTAAGCATGTATGTTGTATGAAAAATGAACCGCATGTATACGACCAAGTGGTCGGCGTACCCTCACTAGTACGCGGGGTATGCGGTTATCATGCTCGGCGAAAGCTGACCCCTTCGGGGGACATTTTTTAGTGTGCAGGTACTGAAGCCGATGTGGTCAAGGAAAGAGACCGGTGGCTACACATGGATAACTAGAAGTAGAACGTAGAGGTGTGCCAAGTGACACACCCTTGTATTTAGTAAGTAAGTAGTTTGTGAGGAATGGGTAGTGTATAAGCTCATGAGGAGTATGTACGAAATTGAAGGAAGTGTTGTAATTGTACTTGGGACCTAGTAAACTCGGTATGTAGATTGTATGGCATTGAACTTGGAGTATCGTAGTGAATGGGATGTCGTAGTATTTGATTCGGTAATTGGAGTAGGTATGATAAGTGTGTAGTACTCGGATATTCCGGTCCATCAGACCGATGCTGTAAGTAGAAGTAGTGGCCTTGTTAGTCACGTGGGTGACTAACGGCATTGTATCACCCAATGTATGTAAGAATATATCCGCTGCGTGTATCTGGTATGTAAGGAGATTGGACGGTAAGTATTGTATTAATGGTAGGGGTGTTACAAAAAGTGGTATCAGAGCGAGATGACTGGAAATACCGAGTTTAGGAATACCGAGTTAGGATTTAGAAGCTTAGGGCTAAGGGCTGAGTGTTAGCATTAGAGATATGCTAGTTAGGAACTACCGGTGAGTACCGGATACCTACAATACCAGACCCGCCCTCCACAAATCCCTTGGTATAGCTTGGGAAGGAATGCCAGAGAGAAGGAAAGTCCTCTCATACTCGGAAAAAAAAAACCCGATCTGGCAGTGGTGAAGCAATCACACAGTAAACAGGAACCGATATGTAGTAGATTCCAAGAAAAGGAAGACCCGGGGATGAATCCCGGTTGAACAATACCCGCACCTAATGGCGGTAGAATGAGAACTCCAACCATCAGGAGACTACAACATGCAACAACAAGGGGCGACATGCTTAGCAGTCGCAGAACCTGGCTAACCCACCAATAGTAGGAAAGGAACACTAACCGTGCAACGAAATGGAAAAAGGAGCAGTAATGGGACCCGAGACACAAGTCTGCGGGCAACAGTAATAGCCAAGCAACACCACCAATGGTATGCTAGCTGGCTAAGGACATAACCGGGAGTGAATGACTCCAAAACTACAACGCTAAATAGGTTACAAACCTGGCCAACATAGCTCAGACAGCTACAAGAACATTCACAAGCTATAAGCTGATGCAACTACAACCGTAGTGCCTAAAACAACTCAGGCTCAGGAACCACAAAAACGTGTGGGAACGAGCAACAAGGAAGAACACAACCAAATCAAAGGGGAACCTCCAAGGATTGGAGAATTACCCTGATCAATGACAGCCATGTCAAACTTACTAAGAAGTTACTCAGAAGAGTAATTAACCCAAGTAAATGATCAACAAGATCAAAGGAAGAGTCAACAAGACTATCGAGAACCAGTGAAAACCATACCGTGACCGGTATCGGCTTACCCAAAAACCACCAGTACCACGCACTTGCCACGGCAAGTGCAGTAATAACGGGAGCATTCAGGAGGACTTTTAACATACCACAGGTACATAGTGATGTACCGTGACAGCAGCGAAACAACTATAGGATCACAAATCCTGGAAGCTAGAGGAATTAAACCTTGGAAAGGCTTGACGGCCTGACCATTGTATTAAGAACATACCAGACAGCGGGAAGCTGGACTTGGTCAAGACCTCAAAAATGGCTATGCCATGAGAGACTTCTTTAACACCGAAACATATTTTGAAACCAAAAATTTTCTTTCAAAACCACAACCTTTCTTTAAAACTCGGATTTTAAACCAAACCAACAGAATTACGGTGAGTATCATGGAATGATACAAGAGGAGTTGGCAATAGAATACTTCACCTAGGCGTGCGACGAACACTACGAGTGTACCCAATTACGGGATGTGGGACGACTGCACTCCGAAGGAGCTTGCGGGCCTGACATATAGTTAGGTAAGTGGTAACGTATCAACATGGTACCCCACGTATGTATACATGTAGTGTACGACGCACGGGAAGTAGTCAACTCCGTTCTACGGACCATCAGTAAGTTCAAACCAAAACAGCTAGACACCTCAGACGATCAAGTATAAAGGAACTCAGAGAATCCATCTGAAGATGAGGAATAAGAACTGGAAAGTGCAAAGAGCACAGACTAGCAAGTATAGACATTGGATATGTCCCAGAGACATCAAGCAAATATATGACAGCTGGAAGAGATACCCAGCCTGAACACAGTAAGGCAAAAGCCTAACGTGAACACCACGATGCTCAACAAAAAGGACAGAGTTCCCAAGAGCAGTCACAAGATCGCCATAAAGCATAATCCATCGTTGGACAGGATCTTAAACCTAGTCTAAAACACTAGGAGGAGTATAAACAGTGTACCCAAGAACGGGGACGCTATAACCCACAAGGGGATAACTCAAAATACAATACCACAAGGCGGTATAGTAGACACGACATGTTATAAACATTAGCCGGATGTAACGGCGTAACCTAACAACACCCAAGGAGCAAACCTTGAAGGGTGTCTGAATTAACAACAATCAAACCAAGCGTCATAATAAGACCACGGAAGCTGTAACGAACACTCGGTTAGGACACCGAAGGGATTTCACTTAATAGGAAATACCCTAAATTACTAAAAGGCACTGGTTAACATCAGAATGCTAGAAAAGGTCTCCTATGAACGGAAGCGTGATGGCACGACTTGCCATGGAGCCCAGTAATACCTCCAACCTATGGGGTACACAAGGAGTGGGAACAAATATAAGCAGCTTGCAAAGAGCATAGCTCGCAGCAATACGGCTTAAAAGCCATCAACCAGCTATGTTATGTAAACCTTAAAGGTTGCATAACCCACACCATTTGATAACAAGACTTGCAAGAGATATTGTCTCATACGACAAGAAACCAACAACTGGACCATCAGTTGAAACCCAACATCCTGAGTGGCTTGGAGTAATGGCCATCTCAGTGTCACTGTCACTAGAACACCAGTCCAGTATACAGTTGACGAGCTCTAATTACCCTTCATGCCTACTGTAACTAATAGCACAGAGGCATAAGAATCAGGATAATGCCAACAGTGGCCTAGTCCACACTTGGACACTACGAGAGACTTGGGGAAAGATACCCCTCGTTAATCGGAGACCACCAATACGGTGAAGATGTGAACCCATAGGAAGGCTTCCATCTACTACAACAATTGAGCCTACGAATATAGACATTGTCAAAAGGCGATGAAACAAGGAAAAGACATTCCAAACCATCACAACTTAAAGGAGTAAGTATACTCCGTATGCAGTACATAAGCAGGTACTAACATAGTAACCTTGCCACAAGACTTATCAGTGGTAGAATACTCTTCAATTAGAGAACGGGACCCGAAAACCCTTGAAGTTTCTTGGGATGTCCCGGTGATGCACATACGAGTAGAACTACACAGCTAGAGCCTATAACCAATGCTCTGCACTGAAGGACAATAATTGTCAAAACAATCAACGGGAACGCACATTGAACACCACGAATGACCAACGCCCAAGAGAGCTTGTAACCTTATAAACCACTTCATCTTTGGTCAACCAAGTTATTTGGCAAATTATATCATGAATGAGGTAGTAATGTGAGGTAAGTTAACCTACACATGAAACCTAAATTGAAATAAAACACCCCCACAATGGGAAGATAATAGTATTGCGGTATGCTACGACAACCGTCATACGCACGAACAGGGGAAACCCTCAGTGTTCATGCCATAAGGAAATGGTGCCAATAACAATGGCAATAAGTAAAGAGGAACTATCACAGTAATAGAAATAGTAAAAACAATGTTGTACAATGAGTAAGAATACGGTGCGCAACAAGCGACCGCTATGAGGAAGTAGTTAGATAACGACACGGAGTATAAGTATGGAAGACAGGCAGAAATATTCTTTTCTATCACATAAGTGACTTACTGTCAAGCGTTCACGCCTCTGCACTCTGTATGACTGAGTGTTTTGGTATTGCACTTGTGCAGTTAATGATCTAATGGGATGGTTAGGGATATGGCAAATGTAAACCGTAGTAGACCCTCCTTTTCACCAACAACTATGGCATGAGCCAGCTAAGGAACCTTAGCAACAAACCGTGCGGCCTAAGGCCAAAGAAGCACGAAGAGTGTAAACCCACTAACAATCACAAGATGTGAATTCCATTGGAATAAAAGGTGAAAGCAGACGTAACAAAGTCACTAGGACCGACGCATAAAAATGCAAGGTCATACAAGTAAAGACATTTGCACTGAACCAGAAGAACTTGTATGATTCAGAAACTATTGACATCAAAGGAAGCACTACAACTAAGTAGTGACCTAACCTCACCCGACAGTAGATCGGAGGAGCTTATCAAACAATCGTGAAAGCACGAATAGTATACATAATAGATCACCAGAGAGCTGGTTAAAATCTATACCCATTGAGTTCAAACACGGTAAAAGAATACCGCAATTGTTTAGTAGACCTTACTTCCATAACAGACGGATAAAAGGTGATGTATAGCACAGTAAGGATAACACGAAGGGTGAGTAACCCAAGTTATCAGGGTCGCGCAGCAGAAGCTAGTGGGCCCTAGCTAGGAGATAATATACCTAGTAAGTATAGTAGAAGGGCTATTAATGCCTTGAAGCCTAATAGGCTAGAACCAAATTGTTTGTGAGTTAAATAAACTCATAGAAGAATTCTTGGTGCAAAGACTAAACCATTGGTATGGTTAAGACCCTTTGACCAGAGCATATTGTATAGTGTACCGTAGTGAAGCTAAACGCTTCAGATTGCCCAAATTGATTAAATCAATGTTTGATAATAATAACATATGATAGATTACGTGGGCGTAATCCCTTTTAAGGGGGGTAGAGCGAAAACCGCTTAATGAAAGTTTTATAAATAAAACACATAAACTATAATGTGCATAACGCAAATGAGAATCGAATTAACGATTGGTACTAATGTTAAACAAACATACGTATTCACTCATAATGAGATTATGGTAAATAAGCATTAGATATGCAAATACCATAGGGCGAATATACCCATCGTGTAACCCAGTGTAAGGGTATTAGTAAAGAAGAGTAAGGAGTAGTGGACGGAACTCCACAAGTATTGTAACCCTTGAAGAAGTAGTACGAAAGGAATGAGAGTAATTGAGGAGTGAATTCTAGGAGTAGTGTATTTGTAAGTAAGTTATTGGAAGAAAATTGAGAACAACTAAATTCTACGAGTATGGCAATTCCTAGTTAGAACATTTGAAACAATGAAGAGTGATGGATGGAAGTAGTGAAGGTCGATGAGATGAACACTTAGGTATTGAGCCGGGAAGTAAAGCATTTGGGAAATAGATTCAGAATGATTGATGGATCGAATTCCATCCTTTGGAGATGTATGAATGACTAGGAAGAGTAAAAAGATAAAACATGAAAATAATTGAATTAATTGCTTGTTTGAAACTGACGTGGGAAGTCGAACTTGATCCTGATCAGATCAAGGGAAACCGAACACAAATTGGGGTGGAGAGATAGTTCGACACTGGTGCTGATCACATCAGGGTCGAATGATTCTCGAAGCTCCCCTCAAGTGGTCACAAGAATCACACTTAGGATAGAAGTAATGAATATAAATTGGAACTTGGAGTTGTATGCTTTAGAAAGACTTTCTAATTAGTAGTTGTAAAAGAATTTTCTTAGACTGGAGAGTAAGTAATTGTTAGAAGCTTATACCGGAGAGTATAGTAGTGTAGCATGTTGTATCATTCCAAGGGCAGCAGGACATAGAGGAGTCCTGTGTCGAGACGACCTGGGTGCCTGCGGGATTGTAATGTGTATTGCATTGCTTTGGGGATAGCTTGCACTATATGTATGTATGAATCTTGTAAGAGGAACCGGACGGCTGATGGTAATGTGGATTGGAGTAAGTATGGTACATTGGTATGATAGGGAAAGGAGAAACCTTGAGTAATGGAATTAGGAATTAGTAAGGAGGAAGAATGTATGACCGCAGTATTAGACAAGTATGAATGAGTAAGTATAGTAATCCCATAACCTCGAACAACTTTGAGGACAAAGTTCTTAAGGGGGGTAGATTGAAATACCCCGAACTTAAATATAAGGATTAAAATTAATCTAATACGTATTTAAGGGCCTAATGGTACCTAATTAACATTGGTAAGGAAAAATAAATCCTAAAGAAAAAGAAACGCTTAAAAAGCGAAAAACGCTAAATAAGCGTTAAATAACCATAGGAGGTACGAGACCTCGATTAGCGTATTACATGGATTCTAAGGGTTTAATAAGACCTAAATAATGTATGGGAACAACTCCCGAAGAAAACGGATCCAAATAATGAATTAAAACGCTAATAGAGCTTTAGAGCACGTTTCTCGAGAAAACCCGAGAACGTGACTTTAAGTGGTCAAACAGACCCGTAAAAATTATAAATCATTAAATAATGATTATTAAGCATTTATGGAAGCTTAATAGTCAATAAAAATAATTAAACAAGGGAATTCCGAAAAACGGGCCCGGTTAGTGAATAGCACCTAAACCGGGTAAAATAACGAGCGTTTTCTGTAAAAGACGAAAAAAAAAAACGCTCCAGCTAGTATACTGTAAGGGGGCCGGTTTTTAAAGGGTTAAATAACCCCTCACACACACATGTAACTAGCTAACAAATAAGTAAATCATAAAGCAAAAAGTAAAAGTACAAAAGCAAAATAACTCTCTCTCACCTCTCATTCCCACCTTTCCCTCTCTCTCTCAATCTCTCCCTCTCTTACCGTCTCCCTCCTTCCTCTCTTAGCTGGGGCGATTTTGGAGCTTCTTCAACACAACAATGGCACCTCCTCTTTCTCCTCATGCTCCATCCCCATGTAAGCTCCAAATCGAAAATAAATTACATATTTGAACTCCCCTCATTCTCCTCTACATTTCCCTCTTTTCAAAATTCGAAAAGGATGAGTTTCATCTCCATGGGTTTTCCCCATTTGAAGAGAAAAGCACACCATTATGGAGCTTGGAGTCTCCTCTTTCCAACAAGGTAAAAATCTACATGAGAAACTCATGTTCTCTTCATTCTTCTTCACAACCGATTTTTGCCCCATTGTAACACTCCATTTTCTCTCTCCTTTTGAGCTTAATATCAACCTTGCAATGGTGGTGGATTCACCTTGTTGAACCAAGGGCTAAAACCCCTCTTAAAAGCTCCAAAAGGTAAACCCTAGCAATTGTGTTTTAACACTTTAAATGAATTAGCATTAATTTAAGGATTAGTAGTTTAATCGCACTTGTTTTATGTGCTTTGGGTGGTGGGAATGGAGTTTGGTAACTCCATTCCCCATATGGCCGGTTTGGGCAAGAAAGAGAGAAGAAGGAGAAATGAAGAAGAAAGAAGGAATTAAGAGCTGAAGGTAAGAGCTCTTTACTAATGTTAATTTTGGTGCATTAGAGTAATGGAATGGGTAAACGAATAAAAGAAACCAAACTAATGTATTAGTATTGAAGTTTATGAAGTTTTGAGTATTTGAGAGTAAGTTTGAGTATTTGTGAAATTAGTAAGTGAATTGTAGGCCTTGGAGCCAAATGATTGGGTATGAGTATTAGTATTGGTATTTGAAGAAGTATTGGTGAATGCATATTGTATTGATTGCTGGTGTAGAACCCTTGTAAGGGGTGTGGCTAGAATAGGTATGAACTTGGTGAGAAAATGTGTGTATGGATAAGTAAGAAATGTAGAGGAACTATGGCAAAATCTGGATAGGATATGTATATGTATTGATGACTTGGTGAATGGGAAAACCAAGATATGTATTTGGATTAGTAGAGATGTTTAGTAGCTATGGAATGGTAGTTGTGACATGAGGGATGAGAAGTACAAAATCTGTAACAAAGTATATAGAAATGTATTGGAGAAGATAGGAAAGATTAGTGTGCAAGAATTGGTAAGAAGAGTGTTGGACTTGGGTGTAGGTAATGTAATGACTTGGAAATGTATTTGGGATGCTAGGAGTAACATTGGTGGAGGAAATTGAATGGTAGGAGTTGTAGAAAAATCTGTAGCATTAGAGAATGAAAAACTGTTGTAGTGTTGAAAGGAAGTGAGGAAATTGTGTAAATTGTCTCATGGATTTAGTAATGGATTTGGTGGATGAAATAAGGTATTTTAGGAAGCCTAAATGGCATTGTATCATGTGGGATTACATGTAGGAAGATTGGGGAAGGAATGGGTAAGGAAAGAATTGAGAAACAAAGTCTGTAGCAGAGTTCTGCTACCGACCGACCCAGAGTCTGGGTCGGACCGTGGGTCGGTCGGAGCTTAAGAAACGAGTATAAACCTTTCGGGAATAGACCGACCCAGGAGCCGTGGGTCGGACGTGGGTCGGTCGGACTCGAATTTTCTGTTGTCGAAGTTTCGCACTTCGACCGACCCAGAGGTGGGTCGGTCGGTGGGTCGGTCGGAGCTTGGACAACAGACCCGAAACTCTCGGCAATGGACCGACCCAGGGTATGGGTCGGTCGGAATAGTTCTGGGTGGTCGGGAGAAATTTCAGAGAACGAAACTTACTGGAATGGACCGACCCAGGGTTGGGTCGGTCGGTGGGTCGGTCGACCCATAACTTACAAAAAAAAAACTAAAACTAAATGAATGTAACTAGCACATATATATATATATATGTATGTATACCCACCTATGCATACGTACATGCATATGTAGGTAAGTAAACCAATGTGAGTAATCAAAAGCAAGTAAATAAAATGTAAGTATAGGAAGGTAAGGACTTAGTAAATATAAGTTAGGAAACATAGTAAGAGTACAAGTTGAGTACTTGTGGATAGTTAATCATTCGATTGTATGTATATCATAGGATTTGATTCGTGAACACCGGAGGAACGTTGGGATACAATTACAACGGTGAAAGGTATGATTTCTTCATGCCCTGTATCCTAATCTGGTTACCCCGATTTGCGTGTTTTGATCACCTAATAAGATAAATGCATGAATCGGACTATATTGCACCTACTTGTGCTTGTTTACATTGTTCTTGATATTTGTCTTGAACAATAGTTTGTATAATTCATGAAACATATGAATGATGATGAAGTGTATCATACTTGTAGTGTACTTGTAATTGTAATGTATTGTATGTAAGTGTTTATGGGTATTGTATTATTGTGGCTTGGATGTTGACTTGTACTAATTCCTAACTATCTAACTCCTAACTTAAGTGAGTAAATTGGAATGAGTACAAGTCCGATATAGCTTCGGCCACGCGTGAGGATGAGGTGACACAAGAGGTTGGATCCGATTCCTGGTTCGTAAGCTGGTCCACGGCCCAAATCCCTTAAGTGGGTAGCATCCTGGATTAGTGAACCAAGTAAATCCGGAGGTGGGACGGTTGTAGTCCCCAGGGCCGGAGGTCCCGACGACTTAACTTGAGTAAGAGTAAGAGTAAGAGTAAGTAAGTATGGATCCGTAAGTATGAGTATGAGTATGTATGTGTATGAAGTAACGAGTAAAAGAGTAATCTCCACCCGATTAACCCGGGTGGACCAATGAAGCTAACCAGAATTGTATATTGGGTATGTACTGCGTATGGGTACTTGAGAACAAGGTAAGTAAGTATTGATGGTATATGTATTCCTTGTATGTAATGAAATGTATGTATGTATGTGCGTAAGTTCATCGTTGTATCGTGTATAAGAGCATGTAAGCATGTATGTTGTATGAAAATGAACCGCATGTATACGACCAAGTGGTCGGCGTACCCTCACTAGTACGCGGGGTATGCGGTTATCATGCTCGGCGAAAGCTGACCCCTTCGGGGGACATTTTTTAGTGTGCAGGTACTGAAGCCGATGTGGTCAAGGAAAGAGACCGGTGGCTACACATGGATAACTAGAAGTAGAACGTAGAGGTGTGCCAAGTGACACACCCTTGTATTTAGTAAGTAAGTAGTTGTGAGGAATGGGTAGTGTATAAGCTCATGAGGAGTATGTACGAAATTGAAGGAAGTGTTGTAATTGTACTTGGACCTAGTAAACTCGGTATGTAGATTGTATGGTATTGAACTTGGAGTATCGTAGTGAATGGGATGTCGTAGTATTTGATTCGGTAATTGGAGTAGGTATGATAAGTGTGTAGTACTCGGATATTCCGGTCCATCAGACCGATGCTGTAAGTAGAAGTAGTGGCCTTGTTAGTCACGTGGGTGACTAACGGCATTGTATCACCCAAGTATGTAAGAATATATCCGCTGCGTGTATCTGGTATGTAAGGAGATTGGACGGTAAGTATTGTATTAATGGTAGGGGTGTTACAGTATGTTTGTATGTACATACATATCCATAACGGTCATTTCGTTTTAAACAAAATATACATAACAGTCTTACTAGAATAAAGTAGCTAGTATATGGTTAAATGTTATCCATGATTCTAAAAGAAAATGTTATAAATGCATGTTAACACATTAATTAAAACACGTGTTTCTAAATTAAAATGTCGCACTAATAACATATACTAGTAGTATGTACCTACAACGCGAAATCTCAAGCGTTACAACTACACGAAATCAAGGATGCATTTATTTCCTTTCAAATTCGTTGCCATTTGTTCTTTTTTTTTCAAACAACAATTAATTACGATAATTAAAACAACGTAAGTAACTTATTCTTACAATCTCTATATATACCCCCTCAATTGAGAATATACCCTACTCTTCTTAGTACAACAAAAGAAAGTAAAACAAAAGAAGATCCAATCGCAATGGAGAAAAAGCAGACGTCATCGGTTATCACACTTACCATCTTCATCTTCCTGCTGCTTCAATCCTTCAATATACATGGTATTAAACTGCATGCAGCATGCTTGCTTCCGGTTAAGTTTGAATTTAATCCTTAATCAAACATCATTGTGCTCGCTTCCTTCGATCCAAACAATATTAATTACCTATATAGTTTTCTGACTTATCCATCTGAAACTGAAAGGAATCACGGGCAGAAGAACAAAGACATGAGCACCTACAAGCCAAGATATGCCAGACGCAAGTTCCCATCCAAAACTGCACAGAAAATACTGTAAAAACCGTTGTATAAAGATTCGCATTGAGGCTGGTGGAAAATGTAGTGGACCGCAAACTTGTACTTGCTATTATCCTTGTTGAGTCCCGGAAACCCAACAAAAAAACGTCTACTGATCGAAGCATTTATTTTGCATGACTGATAATCTAGCTGATGTCAGTTGACAGCTGAAAGTTAGAAAAAGTAGAGAAGAAAAATAGTTGATATGACAACTGATGTGTGTGACATATAAGAGACAATAAACTAGCTGATCAAATAAACTCGGTGCAAAAGAATGGGGCCTATATCAAAGCCTTTGATGTAATTAAAAAAAATAAAATGATGGATGTTTTCCAAATAAAAAAAGGAAAAAAAACAATGCATGTTGGTTATATATATATAGGATACGTTGGCGTTCACCGCATGCTGCTTTTTTTTTTTATGAAACGAGGCTCATTTATTGCTGATCAGAAGAAAGATTTGCTTCAGACATAAGTAGATCCAAACTAGCTTTTAAATCATAATGATTATCATTACCAATATATATTCATGTTTTGCGTGACATGAATTTATTGGTATGTTTATATGTACATACATATCCATAACGGTCATTTCGTTTTAAACAAAATATACATAACAGTCTTACTAGAATAAAGTAGCTAGTATATGGTTAGATGTTATCCATGATTCTAAAAGAAAATGTTATAAATGCTTGTTAAACATTAATTAAAACACGTGTTTCTAAATTAAAATGTCGCACTAATAACATATACTAGTAGTTGTACCTACAACGCGAAATCTCAAGCGTTACAACTACACGAAATCAAGGATGCATTTATTTCCTTTCAAATTCGTTGCCATTTGTTCTTTTTTTTTCAACAACAATTAATTACGATAATTAAAACAACGTAAGTAACTTATTCTTACAATCTATATATATACCCCCTCAATTGAGAATATACCCTACTCTTCTAGTACAACAAAAGAAAGTAAAACAAAAGAAGATCCAATCGCAATGGAGAAAAAGCAGACGTCATCGGTTATCACACTTACCATCTTCATCTTCCTGCTGCTTCAATCCTTCAATATACATGGTATTAAACTGCATGCAGCATGCTTGCTTCCGGTTAAGTTTGAATTTAATCCTTAATCAAACATCATTGTGCTCGCTTCCTTCGATCCAAACAATATTAATTACCTATATAGTTTTCGACTTATCCATCTGAAACTGAAAGGAATCACGGGGCTAGAAGAACAAAGACATGAGCACCTACAAGCCAAGATATGCCAGACGCAAGTTCCCATCCAAAACTGCACAGAAAAATACTGTAAAAACCGTTGTATAAAGATTCGCATTGAGGCTGGTGGAAAATGTAGTGGACCGCAAACTTG
The DNA here is from genome assembly GCA_023374045.1 of Limonium bicolor. Taxonomy (NCBI): domain Eukaryota; kingdom Viridiplantae; phylum Streptophyta; class Magnoliopsida; order Caryophyllales; family Plumbaginaceae; genus Limonium; species Limonium bicolor. Next base: position 14,228,227 of record CM041779.1, on the reverse strand, counting down.
TACTTGCTATTATCCTTGTTGAGTCCCGGAAACCCAACAAAAAAACGTCTACTGATCGAAGCATTTATTGCATGACTGATAATCTAGCTGATGTCAGTTGTCAGCTGAAAGTTAGAAAAAGTAGAGAAAAAATAGTTGATATGACAACTGATGTATGTGACATACAGAGACAATAAACTAGCTGATCAAATAAACTCGGTGCAAAAGAATGGGGCCTATATCGAAGCCTTTGATGTAATTAAAAAAAATAAAATGATGGATGTTTTCCAAATAAAAAAAGGAAAAAAAACAATGCATGTTGGTTATATATATATATATAGGATACGTTGGCGTTCACCGCATGCTTTTTTTTTTTTTTTATGAAACGAGGCTCATTTATTGCTGATCAGAAGAAAGATTTGCTTCAGACATAAGTAGATCCAAACTAGCTTTTAAATCATAATGATTATCATTACCAATATATATTCATGTTTTGCGTGACATGAATTTATTGGTATTTTATATGTACATACATATCCATAACGGTCATTTCGTTTTAAAAAAATATACATAACAGTCTTACTAGAATAAAGTAGCTAGTATATGGTTAGATGTTATCCATGATTCTAAAAGAAAATGTTATAAATGCTTGTTAACACATTAATTAAAACACGTGTTTCTAAATTAAAATGTCGCACTAATAACATATACTAGTAGTATGTACTTTACAACGCGAAATCTCAAGCGTTACAACTACACGAAATCAAGGATGCATTTATTTCCTTTCAAATTCGTTGCCATTTGTTCTTTTTTTTTTCAAACAACAATTAATTACGATAATTAAAACAACGTAAGTAACTTATTCTTACAATCTATATATATACCCCCTCAATTGAGAATATACCCTACTCTTCTTAGTACAACAAAAGAAAGTAAAACAAAAGAAGATCCAATCGCAATGGAGAAAAAGCAGACGTCATCGGTTATCACACTTACCATCTTCATCTTCCTGCTGCTTCAATCCTTCAATATACATGGTATTAAACTGCATGCAGCATGCTTGCTTCCGGTTAAGTTTGAATTTAATCCTTAATCAAACATCATTGTGCTCGCTTCCTTCGATCCAAACAATATTAATTACCTATATAGTTTTCTGACTTATCCATCTGAAACTGAAAGGAATCACGGGGCTAGAAGAACAAAGACATGAGCACCTACAAGCCAAGATATGCCAGACGCAAGTTCCCATCCAAAACTGCACAGAAAAATACTGTAAAAACCGTTGTATAAAGATTCGCATTGAGGCTGGTGGAAAATGTAGTGGACCGCAAACTTGTACTTGCTATTATCCTTGTTGAGTCCCGGAAACCCAACAAAAAAACGTCTACTGATCGAAGCATTTATTTTGCATGACTGATAATCTAGCTGATGTCAGTTGTCAGCTGAAAGTTAGAAAAAGTAGAGAAAAAAATAGTTGATATGACAACTGATGTATGTGACATACAGAGACAATAAACTAGCTGATCAAATAAACTCGGTGCAAAAGAATGGGGCCTATATCGAAGCCTTTGATGTAATTAAAAAAAATAAAATGATGGATGTTTTCCAAATAAAAAAAGGAAAAAAAACAATGCATGTTGGTTATATATATATATATAGGATACGTTGGCGTTCACCGCATGCTGTTTTTTTTTTTTTTTTATGAAACGAGGCTCATTTATTGCTGATCAGAAGAAAGATTTGCTTCAGACATAAGTAGATCCAAACTAGCTTTTAAATCATAATGATTATCATTACCAATATATATTCATGTTTTGCGTGACATGAATTTATTGGTATGTTTATATGTACATACATATCCATAACGGTCATTTCGTTTTAAACAAAATATACATAACAATCTTACTAGAATAAAGTAGCTAGTATGGTTAGATGTTATCCATGATTCTAAAAGAAAATGTTATAAATGCTTGTTAACACATTAATTAAAAACATGTTTCTAAATTAAAATGTCGCACTAATAACATATACTAGTAGTATGTACTACAACGCGAAATCTCAAGCGTTACAACTACACGAAATCAAGGATGCATTTATTTCCTTTCAAATTCGTTGCCATTTGTTCTTTTTTTTTCAAACAACAATTAATTACGATAATTAAAACAACGTAAGTAACTTATTCTTACAATCTATATATATACCCCCTCAATTGAGAATATACCCTACTCTTCTTAGTACAACAAAAGAAAGTAAAACAAAAGAAGATCCAATCGCAATGGAGAAAAAGCAGACGTCATCGGTTATCACACTTACCATCTTCATCTTCCTGCTGCTTCAATCCTTCAATATACATGGTATTAAACTGCATGCAGCATGCTTGCTTCCGGTTAAGTTTGAATTTAATCCTTAATCAAACATCATTGTGCTCGCTTCCTTCGATCCAAACAATATTAATTACCTATATAGTTTTCGACTTATCCATCTGAAACTGAAAGGAATCACGGGGCTAGAAGAACAAAGACATGAGCACCTACAAGCCAAGATATGCCAGACGCAAGTTCCCATCCAAAACTGCACAGAAAAATACTGTAAAAACCGTTGTATAAAGATTCGCATTGAGGCTGGTGGAAAATGTAGTGGACCGCAAACTTGTACTTGCTATTATCCTTGTTGAGTCCCGGAAACCCAACAAAAAAACGTCTACTGATCGAAGCATTTATTTTGCATGACTGATAATCTAGCTGATGTCAGTTGTCAGCTGAAAGTTAGAAAAAGTAGAGAAGAAAAATAGTTGATATGACAACTGATGTGTGACATACAAGACAATAAACTAGCTGATCAAATAAACTCGGTGCAAAAGAATGGGGCCTATATCAAAGCCTTTGATGTAATTAAAAAAAATAAAATGATGGATGTTTTCCAAATAAAAAAAGGAAAAAAAACAATGCATGTTGGTATATATATATATAGGATACGTTGGCGTTCACCGCATGCTGTTTTTTTTTATGAAACGAGGCTCATTTATTGCTGATCAGAAGAAAGATTTGCTTCAGACATAAGTAGATCCAAACTAGCTTTTAAATCATAATGATTATCATTACCAATATATTCATGTTTTGCGTGACATGAATTTATTGGTATGTTTATATGTACATACATATCCATAACGGTCATTTCGTTTTAAACAAAATATACATAACAGTCTTACTAGAATAAAGTAGCTAGTATATGGTTAGATGTTATCCATGATTCTAAAAGAAAATGTTATAAATGCTTGTTAACACATTAATTAAAACACGTGTTTCTAAATTAAAATGTCGCACTAATAACATATACTAGTAGTATGTACCTACAACGCGAAATCTCAAGCGTTACAACTACACGAAATCAAGGATGCATTTATTTCCTTTCAAATTCGTTGCCATTTGTTCTTTTTTTTTCATACAACAATTAATTACGATAATTAAAACAACGTAAGTAACTTATTCTTACAATCTATATATATACCCCCTCAATTGAGAATATACCCTACTCTTCTTAGTACACAAAAGAAAGTAAAACAAAAGAAGATCCAATCGCAATGGAGAAAAAGCAGACGTCATCGGTTATCACACTTACCATCTTCATCTTCCGCTGCTTCAATCCTTCAATATACATGGTATTAAACTGCATGCAGCATGCTTGCTTCCGGTTAAGTTTGAATTTAATCCTTAATCAAACATCATTGTGCTCGCTTCCTTCGATCCAAACAATATTAATTACCTATATAGTTTTCTGACTTATCCATTTGAAACTGAAAGGAATCACGGGGCTAGAAGAACAAAGACATGAGCACCTACAAGCCAAGATATGCCAGACACAAGTTCCCATCCAAAACTGCACAGAAAAATACTGTAAAAACCGTTGTATAAAGATTCGCATTGAGGCTGGTGGAAAATGTAGTGGACCGCAAACTTGTACTTGCTATTATCCTTGTTGAGTCCCGGAAACCCAACAAAAAAACGTCTACTGATCGAAGCATTTGTTTTGCATGACTGATAATCTAGTTGACGTCAGTTGTCAACTGAAAGTTAGAAAAAGTAGAGAAGAAAAATAGTTGATATGACAACTGATGCATGTGACATACAAAGACAATAAACTAGCTGATCAAATAAACTCGGTGCAAAAGAATGGGGCCTATATCAAAGCCTTTGATGTAATCAAACAAAATAAAATGATGGATGTTTTCCAAATAAAAAAAGGAAAAAAAAAAACAATGCATGTTGGTTATATATATATAGGATACGTTGGCGTTCACCGCATGCTGCTTTTTTTTTTTTTATGAAACGAGGTTTTATTGCTGATCAGAAGAAAGATTTGCTTCAGACATAAGTAGATCCAAACTAGCTTTAAATCATAATGATTATCATTACCAATAATATTCATGTTTGCGTGACATGAATTATTGGTATGTTTATTGTACATACATATCCATAACGGTCATTTCGTTTTAAACAAAATATACATAACAGTTACTAGAATAAAGTAGCTAGTATATGGTTAGATGTTATCCATGATTCTAAAAGAAAATGTTATAAATGCTTGTTAACACATAATTAAAACACATGTTTCTAAATTAAAATGTCGCACTAATAACATATACTAGTAGTATGTACTTTACAACGCGAAATCTCAAGCGTTACAACTACACGAAATCAAGGATGCATTTATTTCCTTTCAAATTCGTTGCCATTTGTTCTTTTTTTTTTCAAACAACAATTAATTACGATAATTAAAACAACGTAAGTAACTTATTCTTACAATCTATATATATACCCCTCAATTGAGAATATACGCTACTCTTCTTAGTACAACAAAAGAAAGTAAAACAAAAGAAGATCCAATCACAATGGAGAAAAAGCAGACGTCATCGGTTATCACACTTACCATCTTCATCTTCCTGCTGCTTCAATCCTTTAATATACATGGTTTTAATCTACATGCTTGTTTCCGGTTAAGTTTGAATTTAATCCTTAATCAAATATTGCGCGCTCGCTTCCTTCCATCAAACATTAATACTTTTCTGACTTATCCTTCTGAAACAAATCATAGGGCTAGAAGAACAAAGGCGTGAGCTCATAGAAGCCAATATATGCTAGAAGAACAAAGGCGTGAGCTCATAGAAGCCAATATATGCTCGAAACCAATTTCCATCCAAAACTGCACAAACAATGATTGTAATAACCGTTGTATAAAGACTCGCTTTCCCCTCGCCGCTAGTGGAAAATGTAGTGGACCGCAAACTTGTACTTGCTATTATCCTTGTTGAGTCCCAGAAACCCAACAAAAAAACGTATACTGATCGAAGCATTTATTTTGAAGCTAGTATTGATAATAGTATATCGAAGCCTTTGATGTAATTAAAAAAAATAAAATGATGGATGTTTTCCAAATAAAAACATGATTCAAATAACTGTATATTTGTACATGCGTAACTGCTGAAATCAAAATCCCCAATCTATATACAAGTGTCCAAGAGTATATATAATAGATAGATAGATCTAAGCAATGACGATAATGTCCAATGGACAAATTATGTGGTTTCTTTTTTTTAAAAAAAAAATAAGGCTGTTGTTGTTACCAACATTCTTAAAAACTGTAATAGCTTTCGATAGTATCATTTGGTATCAATGTGAATTAATAGCATTTAATTATCTAGGTTGAGCTCACGTTCAAAGCCTTTAACGTCCCGTTAGTGATTAAACTTAGGCAAGGACCAACTTAAGTTCGGGACAAGGTAACACTCTTAAAGAGAGTTGTGTTGCCAAGTAGCTAACTCTTCAAGGGATTTGACTCATCATAGACATTAGCTCAAGCTAAATGCGAGCGACTAATTCGACAACTGAAACCCACACTAAGTCTCGGCCTCAACAACCCTATCTCAAGTAATGTGTAGCAAAAAATTTCTCGCATCGTAGCTTCATGTCCATCCTTACCTGATGAAAAATCAACCGCCAAGGTATCCTGAAGGAAATCTCTTAGAATTTAGAGTTTGTGTAGCAAGAATCATGAAGAAAGGTATTGTAAAGTTGCTGTGTGTAAACATGGAAGGTTTTGATGTAAACTGCCGTGAAATAAAGTGTTGAATGAATAAGTTTTTACAAGCCTGTCATCGTATATATGCTAACTAGGAGATAAACTGTTATGCTAAAATATCTCAGAATATCTAAACCACCCAAGAATAAACAAAACAGATTTATAGTAAATAAAACAAACTTAAGTAAATATACTTAAACATAAACGGGTTGGATAAGTCCAAAACCGATGCAAACTCCAATACCCCCGCAAGCTGTAGATAAACTTGTTTAGCAAGGCTTGTGATGTTGGGTATCGCGCATCCCCATCGATTGTAACTGTTGCTGATATCTTGTTCCTGGTAAAACCTTTGTTAACATGTCTGCCAGCTGTGTAGAAGAATGAGTATAAACGATATCAACGAGGCCACGTTGTATCTGATCACGGACAAAATGGCAATCTATCTCAATATGTTTCGTTCTCTCGTGAAAAACTGGATTTCGAGCAATGTGAATAGCAGATTGATTATCACATTTGACTGGTATCGGCACAACATCTTCAACACCAAGTTCAAACAATAGACGAGTTAGCCCAGTAAGTTCTGCCGTAACCCGTCGGAGAGAACGATATTCAACTTCTGCACTTGAAAGAGAAACAAAGCCTTGTTTCTTGGTCTTCCAAGAGATAGGACTTTGTCCCAAGAAAATGTAATAACCAGACACTGATTTCCTGGTGTGGGGACAAGCAGCCCAATCTGAATCACAATAAGCAATAAGCTTCAATGGTGAAGACCCCCTATCAGCACGAACTAGCCCATAATTGACTGTCCCTTTAATGTAACAAAGAGCATGAAGCGCAGCCTCCATGTGGGTATTTGTTGGTCTCTGCATAAACTGACTCAAGATCTGCACAGTAAAACTAATATTTGGTCGTGTGTTGGACAGATAGTTGAGTTTGCCTATAAGTCTCCTATAGACTGTAGGATCAGAAAGAAAAGTACCTTCGTCAGCTAACAAAGGCTTCCCTACTATCATAGGACCCTGCGCAACACGCCGTTCGTGGCAACCAAATTCTTCAATGAGGTCCATACAATATTTCCGTTGGGACAAAATATAAACTCCTTCGGTTGGAAGAAACTCTATCCCCAAGAAATAGTGTAAGGTTCCCAAGTCTTTGATCTTGAAAGTGAGATCAAGGGCACATTTGATATGGTTGATTTCTTCTTGACAAGCACCCACAATAGGAATATCATCCACATAAACAGCCATAAACATTCTTCCATTAGGTGTGTCTTTATAAAACAAAGAGTAGTCATTCTTAGACTGAGTGAAATGAAGAGTGTGGAGAAAACCTGCCAATTTAGAAAACCACTGTCTCGAAGCTTGCTTAAGTCCATACAAAGACTTTTTCAAGAGATAAGCTTTATTCGTACCTTCGACCTCGAGACCATCTGGAATAGCATGTAAACTTCTTCATCCAAATCTCCATGTAAAAAGAGCATTATTCGCATCAAGCTGGTTGATTACCCATCCTTAGCTAAGAGCAACAACAATGAGAGCACGTATCGTTGTGAGCTTAACAACAGGAGAGAAAGTTTCTGTATAATCCAAACCATGGCGCTGAGTGAAGCCTTTAGCCACCAATCTTGCTTTATATCTTTCGAGAGTGCCATCAGACTTGAGTTTTACCTTATAAACCCATTTGCGGCCCACCATCTTTTTGCCACGTGGCAAATCAACAATTTTTCATGTCTCATTTCGTTCAAGGGCCTGTAATTCTTCATCCATAGTCGTTCGTCAATGAGCATGCTTGGAAGCTTCTTTATAATGGAGAGGTTCCATCATGTCTAAAAGCGAACCAATCTGAGATGTCGACAAGAGAGCCACACAAGTTGCAGGCTTAAGCTCAGTAAGACTCTCACAGCCTGGGATGAGATTTTGAGCAAAATCATCACTCCTGTAAACTCTGTCATCTAGTACTTCCTTGAAAGCACTATTACAAACATAATCATTTAGATATCTAGGTCTGTGGGCTGCTCTACCAGAGCGACAAACCTGTAATTCTCGCCCCATGGCGTCTTCACTAGCCTGCACAACTGCTTCCTGTATTGGCTCTCTTATTTCTTCATCAAAAAGAATAGAAGAATTATCGGGAGATGAGCTACGTTGATGAAAGAAAAGCTCATCATGCTTCTCCTTTGTATAAGGAAAAACATCCACATGAAACTTCACGTCTCTCCAAACCTCCACAACTCGTGACTGAAACCCCAAGACCTTGTGTCCCTTCTTCCGTGGAGCTTCCCCAAGATAAACACATGCCTCTCCTCTGGGGCTGAACTTGTTTTCCTTGTTGTGAACAATTGTTTTATAACACAGGCAGCCGAAAGGCTTGATGTCATCATATTTTACTCTGCTCCCATGTAAAAGCTCAAACGGTGATGCCCCTCCCAACGCCTTGGAAGGTAGGCGATTGATCAAATAGGCAGCATGCATAATACATTCTCCCCAGTATCCGAGAGGAACATTAGATTGAAAATAAAGAGCTTTGGCGGTCTCAAGAAGATACCCGTGTTTCCTCTCTACCACTGCATTCTGCTGGGGTGTATGAGCTCAAGTGGTCTGGTGGATGATTCCCTTTTCAGAAAAGAAAATTTTCCCTTCATTAGAACTACCTAGTTCTTTTGCGTTATCAGACCGAATAATTTTAACCTTGGTATCAAACTGACGTTCCACCATGGCGATGAAATGAAGGACCGCTTCCCAAGCCATACCCTTTTGCTTTATAAGATGTACCCAAGTCGTTCTTGTGAAATCATCTACAAAACAAACGAAGTACGTATACCCATTGTGTGTTTCAACCTTAAATGGACCTCACAGGTCCACGTGTATCATTTCAAAAGCTCTCTTAGTTTTTATGGATGAATCATCAAACGGTAATCTCCGGGCCCTACTCTTGTAACACACATCACAAGCATAATTGGAATGGAAATCGGACTGTTTTATTAATCCCATAGAAACAAGTTTTCTGTAAGGTACATGCTCAAGTTTGATGTGGACTACTTTGGCCTTAGAAGAAATAAAAAAACTGAGGCCCATTTCTAGACCTGCGGCCTTATTACAAAAATAAAAAGAATCCAGTCCTTTTACGCCATCAGCCCGCTTCGATTCATAAGGAGTGCGGCCCATATCAGCCTGCTCCGATTCTGGGAGAACACGGCCCGTTCCATTTCCTTCCCCTCCTACGGATGAGTCCAGAACGTAGAGGCCATGAAAACTTCTCCCGAATCTTTCAATCGTCGCGGTCAATGGGTCCTGAAGAAGACAATCGTCACCACGAAAAACCAAAACACAGTCACCATTCTCAGTTAGCTTCTTCACAGAGATTAAACAAAATCTAAATTCTGGTACGAAAAGAACATCCTTCAGGAGCAATCGCTTGTTTACCCTAATATCGCCCACCAGATCCACGCTATGTGGTGTTCCATCCGGTAATATTATGCGTTTTCCATTTCATAAGCTTTTTAGGGTTTCAAAATCAGATTTAATGCCAGAAATATGGTCGGTTGACCCTGAATCAATTATCCACTTGCCTTGAAACAAATTGCGAGTACTGGTAAGATAAAATTTGTCAGTAGTAGTTTGTTTACCTGAGAAATTAGAGTAACTCGAATCTTCTGACTTAGTTCCCGAAGTAGCGCTGTGAATCATGTCTGAGATTTGCTGTATCTGTCTCGCTGTGAGACCACCTTCTGAATTGGATTGTTCCCCTTGCTGTATTTCTTCTGTTTTAACGTTATGTGCAAACCCCGCTTCTTGCGAGCTAGCATATTCTCCTTGCCATGGAGGTGGAAACATTATGTTTCGAGATGCCCACTCCTCTTACAGTGGGTACACTGCAATTTCTGAGAGCAATTCTCACTCAGATGACCGTTCTTCTTGCAGTGAGTACAGCTAACTCTCCTTCTATCTGTCTCTGTTCTGGTTGTTTTGAACTTAGGGTTTCTGGTGACCATGTCTGGGTTTTTAACTGGTTGCGCTTGCCTGTGACTATAGAAGAATGTGCCGTCCTCATTTGTAATCTGCCCACCCCTCTGTTCTTCTTCCTGTATGACTAAGGAGAAAGCTTTCTCCAAATCTGGTGGGTTTTCCATTGCTAGAATCTGGCCTCTGATTGATAAGTACCGTCTGTTGAGACCCATCAAAAAGTGTACAAGCTTGTCTTCTTCAATTGCCTTACGAATTGACTTGTTAACATTACAAGTGCAATTGTTACAGGAACATTGTTGCACTGGCCTTGCTTCTTCTAGCTCGCCCCACACCGTTTTTAACTTATTAAAGTATTCTGAGATTGATAAATCATTTTGTTTGACCTCTGTCAAATCTCTTTTTAATGCATGAACAATGGCATGATTAGAAAGCTGGTACCTGTGACAGAGGGTGTCCCATATTTCCTTGGGATCATCCATATATCTCACGCTCTGCAACACGGTGCCTCCAAGTGAGTTTTTGATCCATGAAACCACTAGTGAGTTTGCTCTCTCCCAAGAAGCATATCGAGTACTTTCTGTTTCTGCTGGCTTCTTTACTTTGCCTGTGACAAAAACGTATTTGTTCTTGTTTTTAGAGCTGTGACCATGACAAATCTCCATCCAAGGAAGCCCGTGCCTTCAAACTTCTGAACGAGGCTTAATCCCGGGTTTTCAGCCGGATGAACGAAGATGGGGTCGTTCACATTAATGGAAGAACTCCCAGCTTCTGTAGAAGGATTTATTTCATCTTTCCCTTTCCCAGTACCTCCTGTCATTGCCGCAAGTATTGTAAAGCCCTAGCCTCCCTAAAGCTCTGATACCATCTTAGAATTTAGAGTTTGTGTAGCAAGAATCATGAAGAAAAGTATTGTAAAGTTGCTATGTGTAAACATGGAAGGTTTGATGTAAACTACCGTGAAATAAAGTGTTGAATGAATAAGTTTTTACAAGCCTGTCATTGTATATATGCTAACTAGGAGATAAACCGTTATGCTAAAATATCTTAGAATATCTAAACTACCCAAGAATAAACAAAACAGATTTATAGAAAATAAAACAAACTTAAGTAAATATACTTAAACATAAACGGGCTGGATAAGCCCAAAACCAATGCAAACTCCAATAAAATCAAAGTCTAGTTCTCGAATGAAGGTTCACACTCTTACAATGTAGGAAATTATAAGGGTACTTTAGTAATTATACACTCAAAGGCTATTTTGGTAATTAGCTACATGAGCAAGTAGCATTTTGGTTGTATGGGAATACCAAACAATGCCTAATATAAGCAGGGGCGGAGCCAGGAAAAAATTCTTAGGGGGGCGAGATTTTTTTTAATAATATTAACTAATTTTAAAATTTTAATTTTAAATTTTTAAAATTAATTTAAATTTTTAATATTTTTAATTATATTTTAAAAATTCATAGTAGATATATAGTTTGACATAAAATTACATTAAAATTGAAATATATAAATTAATAAAGAAGTTTGTTTTTCCTTTTTATTTCTAATTTTAAAAAACGGGCATACAAAATATAAGTTAATGTCAATATATAGTATAGAACAATAGTTCTAAACTACTAGTTTTTTTTCTTCTAAAAACTTCATCTAAAAATTAGTTTGAGTAATGTAGTATTATTTTAATTTGCAAAATCTATAATAAAAAACTAGAAACACGTATACGATAGATAATAGGGGTACATGATTACTAGGAATAGCATAATAATTAGTTTTACTTTAGACTATGTTGCTTAAATAAAAATATTAAGAATTTTCTTATCTACTATAAACTAAAAATGATTTTTATAATACAATTCTAGATTTTACATATTAATAGAAATAAATTTAAAATAAATAGAATATAGTGATACCATAATGCTATTTACAAAATGTTATGGGGGCGAACAAACATTTAATAACATAAATAAACTATATAACAAAAAAATATAACTGATTTAAGCATGTACCCGAGGGAGTTGGGGGGCCGAACACCCACCCGCCCCCCCTTATCTCCGCCCCTGAATATAAGGTGTCTTTATGTGAATGTATTATTAGAGTTGTGACTCCTTGGGAAGGACATCACTAAAGGGATGTGTTTTTCCATACTAATACAACACTTCATATAAAGATATGCCTTATCACTAAGGGGATATGCATCTTTTGGAAAGGTATCTTTATGGAAAGACACTATTTGAGAGGTGTCTCTCCATAACAACACTTCCAATACCTATAAATGCATGCCCTTGTGATCATTTTGATATATGTTTTCCGCTGAATGATCACTATATTTCTACAATGAATTCTCTCAAAATTATGCTTGTATTAACGCTAGTTGTTGGAGACATTTACTTCGTGAATACATTGAATCGAGTCTTCGTTTCAATAGCGGGATACCGTTGATCAAGGAAGAAGATCCATATCTATTTAGAAAACCAAGTTGTCATCAATTGCTCTTCTACAAGTAAGAATTTGCTTCATTGGTATCAGAGCTCGGTTTACTTCTTTGGTCTTTTGGTTCCCGAGAAGATTCATTGAGAACATATTCATCACCGACATCATATCCAATCATCCAAAAAATTTTGGTGTGGATGATCCACTTATACATGTGTTGCACAATCGGTCATAAATTCTACCTTTTCACTGTATGTGAATCTACAGAAAATTGGGTAACGATGAGTTGGTTAAATTGGAAATTAATCTCCATTGGTTGGAGCGATTACAATCCACGATGATTGTGCAATTTTTAATACGTATTGCATGTAATTCACTGTATGAGATTGAATTCGAGATGGGATTCAATTGGTTGGAGTGAATAGATTTAAAGCACATCGAATTCACCTGTGATAAATGGATGAGATTGAATTCGATTGCTTCATTCACATGTATGTCGGAAAGAAAAAAACAATGCATGTTGGTTATATATATATATATAGCCAAATTCTTGGCTACAGCTGGGTGTAGCCATCTTTGGCTACATCCCGTTTTTTTTTTTTTACAGAGATGAGGCGCCGATGGTTTTTTTTCTTTTTTATCATAAAATCTTTAAATTATTGTAACTTTTAATATATAGGTCCAAAATGAAAAAAATTATATCATTGTTCATATAATTCAAGCTCTTCAAAACAAGACCAGCCATGGATATGTTTTGACAATTTTTTAAAAAATATATTTTTACATGTATATGATGATACACTAAAACGATAATATGATTCATTAATTTTGTATTATGATTCATTAAAATTGATATTATGATTCATTAAGTAATAAGTGGTGAATTCGATGTTTTTATATTTTAATGTGATGATGTACATATTTTAATGTGAGAATGTACATGTTTTAATGTGACAATCTACATGTTCTAATGTGACAATGTACATGTTCTTTAATGAACATCTGTACATGTTTGTATGGCCATCTGTACATGTTTGTATGACCGTCTGTACAAGTGTTCTTCCTTATATGTACATGTTTTAATCTAAGGATGTAGCCAAGACACACCCATATATATATATACAGGATATGGTGGTGTTCACCGCATGCTGCTTTTTTTTTTTATGAAACAAGACTCATTTATTGCTGATCAGAAGAAAGGTTTGCTTCAGACATTAGTAGATCCAAACTAGCTTTTAAATCATAATGATTATCATTACCAATATATATTCATGTTTTCCGTGACATGAATTTATTGGTATGTTTATATGTAAAACATATGATTTGTTATGTACCAATCCCAGTATAATTATGGTAATAAGTTTATCATAATATATACTCTCTTGTTTTTTAAGCCTATTGTACTTTGGTACAAATTGCTTAAAACTCTAAACCAGATTACTTGGGTGGGGTCTACTGTATATGTTACAGATTACCCAGTTAAGTCTACTGGTTCATCAGATTGCTTTATTGGATCTACTATATTTTATATAGATTATCCAATGTGTCTACTGATGTTGCTAGATTGCTCGGATGAATCTACTGTAACTTTTTTACAGATTATTCAACCAAGTCTACTGGGTGGACCCTACTATATTTCATACAGATTGGTTTTCTCCTCTATTGTACTTAGTGTACATATTAGAAATATTTTTTTAAAAAGGACACATTTTGATAAGAACTTGTCAATTATCTTTTTGTAAGATATTAGATCTTTGTGTCATAAATAATCTATGTGATTATTCCTAATCTGTTGTTCATCTAACAGTTTTCTTGTGTAGATAAATCACGGTACATACATATATATATATATATATATATATATATATATGTGTGTATATATACAAAGAAGCCAATTTTTTTTTGACTACTTAAAAGGTGTAATCATATGGAAAAGTACCTCATGTAAGATGCTAAACAGGAAATTGTAGGGAAAAACTATGTATAAGAGAATAAACTAATAAAAGAATGAAAAGAATAAAATAAACCCTACAACTCTACTACGGGCAGCAAATAATTCCCGGTCGGAGTATAGTGTAAATATATTACGACCGAGAGTATCGAACCCAAGAGACTTATAGAAAACTAGTCCTAATCCGGTAATAACCTATTCTAAAACAGGGGGAAAGTAAATATTGATTCTAAATTAAGAAAACTAAATAAAACATATCTAAATGTATGATTCGAGACTAGATCAACCCTAAGTACCACTATGAACATTTAATACATAACAAGTTTCTGAAATCACCCGAACAAATGAACGTGCCGGATAGTTTATGCAAGGTGTAGACACCAAAAATTCTCACCCCATGAGGCAAATTCTGGAATGAGAAATAAAATAAGAGGGGTCGTCGCCTTTCTTTGTCAAAACGTATTGACATGCGTGCCAAAACGAAACCATCATTTTTCTTTACAAAATTCTTAAATCATTTTTCAAAGCATTTCAGAAAAACACAATTCTTCAAAAAATGAATTTCCAACGACAACACGGTTTTAAACCTGCCCCTTTAGTTTTATCACTTATCTTATTATCACTTATTTACTTATTTGTTTAGTTATTTTATTTTCATTTTGTTACTACTTTTAATTTCCTTCTAGCATTTACTTTTTAATCATCATTTCCATCATTATTTTATTTACTTTATTTTATGCGTTCGCGTCATCATTTTATTGCTTCATGCGCATGTGCTCTTCTATTTATTTATACCTGGTTATGTTTTGAACCCCTTTAGATTCCATAATTTCACGCAATAGATTAATCCTTTTTTTAGACTCGTAGCCTTTTAGAGGAATTACCCGGTCGAGATTAAAGATCTTGTATTACTTGTCTCACAAGCATATCGATTCCTGGCCTAGCGTAGCCGGTTAGCATGCTCTTTGAGTAACCAGTTGGTCTCGGGTTCGACTCTAAACCGAGGTGTTTCTTCTATTTTCGTTTAGCTCGTGATGGGACTTTTGTTTTACTATCCACGGTTGAGAACTGAAACTTGCTACAGCTCAACCGGTTAAGTGCGTAGGAGGTGTGTAGGGAATATCGAGTTCGAATCCCAGTAGTAGCAGAACTTATTTTTATTTACATGTATGGGCAAAACTTTTTTTATTCCTCTTCTTTTCTGATGTCTGTGTCGGTCCACTCTCATCTCGGTAAGCCAATTTATAGAAAAAAACACGACGGTATGGTTTTTTTGTTGGAAAGAGCCGATTTCCCCCCCAAACCCACTCTCGATAGTTCCTCGGTACTTCAAATGGCGAACTGCATTAACAATGGCATCACACTCTCATCCTTCGAGACTGGCATGCAGAGTTTGAAAACCCAGAGGAAACTCTCGACCTGCTCCCTTAGCAGTCGCCGGAAATCAACCTGACTACCATTCTCCACCCTCCTTCAAAATCCCGAGCCCTCCCTTCATCCCCAAACTCAGAGCAAGAAACCAAAATCCCGATTCTCCAATCTCTACGCCTTAGCTAACCTGCTGCAATCTGGAGGTCGGTTCAGAGCAAAAATCAAACCCAATTTCTTCTCTATGCCTCTCAAACTACACTAAAATCACTTCACGAAATTTTCTAAACCATCATCGTCAGATCAAAACTTACAATCCTCCATATGCGACCATCTTCCAACCGAAACTTGCAACCGGTGATCGCCTGCGATTATTAAGCCATCACCATTCCCCATCCTTTTTCGAAATCTCGTCTTCCCTCCTACTGTCTTCCGTTTCACCAGTAGAGTAAGCAGTATTATTCCTTGTTCTCCCACCGAGATCGATCCCACTTCTTTTCCCTTTCTTTTGATACCTTGTTTTCTATCGCTTTTGTTGAGCAAGAACCTCGTCGGAGAAAACCTCATCCGTAATGGCGAGGGTCAATCGGTACTCTGTCGGAAATGTGTTTCCGGAGAAAGAGTCAATGTCTTCACCTCATTTCCCTTTCAGTTCTCATTTTACGTCCATTTTGATATTTGTCTCGTCCAAATTCCAGAACCAGAACTTCGAACCTCGATTTCGTTGGCTTCTGTTTCTGATAAACGTGGAACACGGGGTACAACTCTATACCTCTGTTTTCTTTTATTGTTTTGTTCCTAAAACTGGTATGGACCAAGCAGTCCATGGACAGTGAATTATGGCGCAGCCGCAACGCAAGCTGGTATTTCGGCTTCAGTTTTCACGTCGATCATGTTGTTTTCTTTCGTTCATTTCGTTTATGTGCCTTAACACTCATAAGCTGGCCATTTTTGTTAAAAGGAAAGAACGGGGTTGAAAACTGATGCCCCCTCTTCCTTGTGTACCTCTGGTCCATCTGGAAAATCTGTTACCGAGTAAGAAGAAGCTGTGTGTGGTTTCGATTAATTTTTTTGCTGCACTTTACTCTTCAATTTTGTTTCATTCTGTATAAAGTAGTATGAGCTTGCTAACCAGCCATACAAGTACGACCAAAATAATTCAGAAACAGCTATAAGTCTTGGTGATTGGTAACTCACGGAGAAAATGCTTAATCCTCGGTTTTCTCTAGCACTTGAGAGATTTGTATGTGCTACTGTCGTCTGTTATCGAATTTAGCCAGATTTTGGCTTTCTGATGCGTGTCTGATGCTCTCAGATGGTAAAATATGAGGGTTTATATGTTATTTTGCTCTCGGTCCAATTGAAAACTCCCTCTGTATGAAGGCCATCTCTGTGTATGGTAAAAGGTTTGATCAGTCCATGGGGCATACGCAATACCGATGCACATTCCTTCAGAGCCAAGCTCTCATACCCTTCTCTTTTCCTTGCCTGCGTATATTTGATTGTCGCTTATTCACTAACATGTCTGTTTAACTTGTGGGCACATTCTCTTTCTGTTTTGGTTGTCTTTGTTCCCTTCTTTTACAGGAGGAAATAGCTTCTCGTCCTGGTATTACTTTCTGAACTGAATAACTCATAAGTTACTGGTGCTCGATGTATATGCATAAAATGGTACCTGTGAGTGCCTGTTTGACCGCCATGCTTTGTTATTTCAATGGTGTCTATATCTCCGTATCTCTATTTGAGTCAAATCAGAGTGATCACGTTCTTCCCTTGCGTGTGCATAGCTTATCTACTAATATGTCTGTTGAACTGGTGAGCACATTCCCTCACCTAACGCGTATCTGTTCATGGAATTCATTATGTTCGTGTTGAATATGATATCCTGCTGTATTACCCGTGAAGCAAGGGAAGGAAAGTCCAAGATCTGCTAATCCTTTTGTTTGGTCTTGACTGAGAGGAAACATTGAGGGGTAATGAGTAGAGATGAAACGAACTGGTTGGTGATCTTAGTTCAGGTCTGGCTCACTTGACAACTATAGGCTCTCATTCCTCTGCCAAGATTAGAATCCCACCTGTTCTTCAATAACAATTAGACAGACTCGGGTGTTAAAGTTCAGTTTGCTTTTGTTCTCAGTTTTGATCTGTTATACATTATGCTGGTTGCTCTTGATTTATCTCTATACGTATACATGCTTTATATTCAGCCTCCTTTCAAATTTCAATTCATTTCTTTGTATCTCTAACTATTGCTAAGCCCTAGCTAAGTCCTTTAGGTCCTAACCATTTGGATAGAGGGTGTCCCTTGGCACTTAGTGGGTCATGTGTCCTTCTTGGTCAAGGTGACACCCTAAACCCTAAGACACACATCTAATAAAATATGTATATAAGTATAAAAAAAACATTGAAACCTCTCATTTTAGGTTGTCTCTTAATTCCTTTCAGGCCTTTTGTTCCCAAAACTCAAATTGTCTCTCAAAAATTTTCTACAAGTTTTCCATGGCATGTTAATAATCTCTAAGTTTCTTATCAGATTTTAAAAAGCCCAACCATGCCAATAGCCTAATCCCAAACTTAAGGCCCAAATCACATAAAACTGGCCCATGGAATTTGACCAAACTCGGCCAGACCCCAGCCCAAAGCCGGCCCAAACCTGACCCAATACCATATCCAGCCCAATCCAAAGCCGGCCCAAGTCCAAACCTGACCCAATACCCATATCCAGCCCAATCCAAAGCCGGCCCAAGTCCAAACCCGACCCAATACCCATATCCAGCCCAAAGCCGGCCCAAGTTCAAACTCGACCCAATACCCATATCCAGCCCAAAGCCGGCCCAAGTTCAAACCCGACCCAATACCCATATCCAGCCCAAAGCCGGCCCAAGTTCAAACCCGACCCAATACCCAGTCCAAGCCCAAAACCCACGGCCCAAACCCAAAAGCCCATAGTCCAAGCCCAAAACCCACAGCCCAAGTCCTAAGCCTTGACCCAAAACTTTGACCTTGACCAAAACTTTGACCTTGACCAAAAACTTTGACCTTGACCAAAAACTTTGACCTTGACCAAAAACATTGACCTTGACCAAAAACTTTGACTCAAATGTTGACTTTTACCAAAGCACTAATCAACCCCACTTCAACCCGAACCTCGACTTGGCCCATCTTCCAATACAATTCAAGCCCAAATGAAATCAAACCAGCCCGTTTTCAAACCTGATTTCATTCAAATTCATTGTAAATTCCGTTCGAACTCCAAAAATCCAAAAAAATCTCTGTTCTCAAGTTTCAAACAATCTTTTCATTCAAATTTCATCGAATTTTCAGAGAAACCATTTTGTGGAATTTTAAAGGAAAAACTCTTCTCACATCACAGAAAACTCTTCTCAAATGCAGAAAGTTCTTCTCACATATACAGAAAGTTTTCTCCTAAAACATTTCTCAAAATCAGTGTTTCTTCATCGAGAATTCCGAACAACTTCAAAAGTTTTCTAACTTAGTTTTCAAATCCAAATAAAATGTTTTCGGGGAACAAGAAATGTCTAACCCCTTCAAAACATTTCATTCCAGGTTAGACATCACTTGTCTTCCTTCCCAAAAATAAAAATCCGAGGCGGGGCACTGGGGTCGTAATCTCCCTTGTCGCAGTCTGGATCTCTTTAGGCGGGGCATTAGGGTGACAAACCTCCCCTAATTGCAGCCTAGATTTTTACAAGGCGGGGTGCTAGGGAAGTAACGGCCTTCCTAGTTGCAGCCGGGATTTTAGAATCGTCTAACTCCCTTCCGCTCGATTTCAATGTTTTTGCTTTTTAACGTTTTAAAACCCAGGAGTTAGAGACGTTATTAGGGTTTGACCGAGAACATCTCATTCATGGTGTTTCTCTCTGAACCCTATTTTTCGACATAAATTCATTGCCCCATCTTTCGAGCCTCGGCACTTACCATTAATTAAGTGTCGTGTTCAAGGGGGTACATAGGGTAATCCCTCGGGATTATCCGCCCTTTTACAACAAAAATGATTTTCAGTTTTAAAATTTTAAGAGAGACAATTCTGAACAAATCAATCCAATCCTTTCATTAGGGCTTTAACCCATAAGCACTCATCAATCCTTTCTAAGCAAACTCGAAGTCACAAGTCTCACTAACATATGACCTTTTATTCTTAAATGTTCCTGAACAACCTTAGTCACCTTAAGCCTGAAACATCTTCAAAACCCGAACACCTGTAAGCCAAATATCCTCTTTTATACTTCATCAATACTTTCGACTTCCCCAAAACGCCTCAAAAATTTGACCACTCAAAAATCCAAACTTTACAAACATGAAAAGCTCCTCAATTCCACCAAATAATCCGAACATCTCTCAACTTCACAAAATGACCAAAATACCCCCAAGCTCTACAAAATGACCAAAAACTCCTTAATTCCAGCAAATGATCAAAATACCCCTAATCTCTACAAAATGACCAAAATGCCCTTTGGCTCCTCAAAACTCCCAGCATCCTTTTAACCTCGTGAAAGCTGAAACAACCTTAAACCTCTCACCATTCAAACCAATTTCACCGATCAATATTTCAAGACCATCCTATTTCTCCAAACTCTTGGAAATCATCTGTTCTTCAGTCTACACTCAATCCTATCCTTTGGCTTTAAATTGAATCTCTCTAAAAAGGTTTTGAAAGAAGGCAATCCCGACAATTGGAGACCGAGGTTTCCTCGGGCACCAATCCGAAGTCGTGGTCGTTGCCACTTCTGAGGGGTGTAACCCAGTGCGAACCCGAATCTCTGCAAATGACCAAATAAGTCCTATCCATAGGGAACAACCTCAGAGTCAACTAACGGTTCTTAGAACCTTCCCTTCCCTTCCTAGTTCCTTAGGTCAAACTAGGTGGCGACTCTAGTCAAATTCCGCCTTATAGAGGCATAAGTCCGTGTGGAGCCCATTGAGAGCGGGTGTAGTTGAAATACCCCAAACTTATTAAACATGGATTAAATATTTAATCACAATAATTAAGGCCTAAACATGCCTTAAAAGTCAACTGAGAACAACAGTGGTCAACACAAAGCAAGATGTTGCACCCTTTGACTGTCTAGGGTAAATAAACACCCAAATGAACTTCTTAGGACCAAAAAAATTTGTCCTAAGCTTATTAACACATTATTAAACATATTACAATTGTTGGACAACACTCCAACACAAAGAACAAGCACTTTCATGCTTCAAGGTTGTAACACCCCGTCCAAAGCCAATCGTGGTTATCGCAAAACTCAACACTTAAACACAAACGTCGCAGCGGATAAAACAACTACCGGGACCTTGCCACAGTCTGATCATTAGAATATACCGAACCTTACCAATTCATGACATTTAAACCAGAGTATACAACCGACCAAAATACCATCAACCAAAATACCACCGTCCAACATTCCACCAACCAACCGAGTTTAAGTATCTAAGTTATAAACATAACTTACATCAGTTTAAATATATAACAGACGGGAGCACAGGCGCTGTAACACCCCTCTCCATAATCACGATATAATCCCTCACGTAGCAATAATTAAAACGTCTCGCAGCGGAAAATAAATAACAATTACAAAACTCACTCGGGTGTCACCGGCCATTACTCGCCCATGCGAGCAATGTAGCCAAACTACATCCAACTTCCAAATAAACAAACTGCTAACCGCAGTGATAACGAGAAATTCCTATACATCACACTAAATCCATAAATCATAAACATCGACAAGTGTGCATCTACCCAATCCTGAAAATACACAACCTTACCATAAGACCATACACCATCTTCAATTACCCTGTTCCTGCTCTTCAGCTCCGACAATGATCTACAACCTGAAATGGTGTAGTATCAGCGATAGACGCTGAGTATGCCGGGCCTGGACCCTAATGGTCACTTGTCATTTTAACCATCTTATTATTAGATCGGTTTCATGCTTTACCATTTACAGTTATATTCAATACTGTAGTAAACATGCATAATAGATTTAACCATCCATCCAAATATCCATAAACATTCAACCATCCATCCAAATATCCAAACATTCATTTAATATTCATAAACATTCAACCATCCATCCAAATATCCAAACATTCATTTAATATTCCATACAACATTTATATATCGAATGTATCGAGTAATAACAATATAATGTACAATGTACATTCGTTGTAGCGTACAGTTTTCATATTTTATTTACCTTAGCCTTGTAGGCTCCATCCAACCATCAACACACCATAAAATAACCACAAGTATAACAAATGAACAACAAAGCGAAACAACGAGAATAATAAACAAGTATTAAGTCTCGTCCATGGTATTGTTCGCCACTGTATAAGTCTCAATAGTTTTAGTTGTTCAGTTATACCTAGTGACAATGTCTCGTTAAAATGACATGTCTCTAGTTACCCATATATTATGGCGGGTCACCCACGGCAGTAGCCACTCCAACGGTAGAGTCTCCGACCAACGAGCCATTCTAGCTCACGGGAAATTTTCTTGATACTTACGGACCCGTACGCGGACATCCTGGTATCGTTTTTGTGATCACAGCGCGCACCAAGAGCCACATCCTCTTGGCTTTACTTCCATTCCATTAATTAATTAATTAACCATCGCATCGCATTACCAAATTTTCTAACACAGCAGACTAAGGTCATTAGTCCAATCCGGAGTCTGTAAACTCGGGATCCAGTGTTAGATACGAGAGCGGCGTATAAAGGCCAATGCTCCGTATAAAAGTCTCAGATAATATGTATATCTTATTATCTTAGTGCTACAACGTTTTTCTGACGTTCCTTATATTTCATATAAGATAGCACCATAGCCGCTAGTTCGTTTTATATATATTGGTTCATATATACGAACCGGTACTGTTAACTCGACAACAGTAAATAATAAGCAGCTATAAATATACAATTCATGCATATTAATTATCACATTCAGACAAACAATCTTATCACAGATCACACAGAAGTCTGAACTGAGGAAGCCCTCAGAGACAATCCGAGACTCATAACAACATACAAGTTATATCAACCAAATCCGAGCCCAAGGAGCAACCTTAGGACAACTCGGATCAAACCCCTTTACATACCGTTCACCCTGATTGTATTACGGTGGAGTATGAATCAGCAAGATCCTATGCTCCGTGTAGTCCGCTAGCTCGTCGAGCGTCTTGTCAGAAGTACAATCTAAACAGTAACAAACTATAAGTCAGTCTTCATGACTAACTACATCCGGTATTTCCGAATAACAAGTAACCTCGACAGTTCACCCCTGTTTTCTACAGTTGTTCGTTACGGGTTTCTCTAAAACAGTCGGTTTTGTTACTTAAACGTGTACGTCATAATATTTCAACTGTTAAGTTTAATTCGTAGTATTTCTTTTTAATCTTGTCCACCATCCAGCTTAGGTACATATTCTATAGTTGCATGTATTCATGCATGATTGTAGTATATTATTATTTTTTTGTATTGTATCCAAAACTCATAACTTAGTTCATGACTATATATATTTTTTATAACCACCACCATTAAATCATATGGTTTCCAACCAAAAGATATATCCACCTTATATACATTATCCTTGTGTATGTATATATTTACCACGTAGGTAATTCCCATGAGTTTAATAAATTCTTATATCATATGTTACATTTTATCATCTTATGTTAGATGATTATTCCCATTAGTTGTATTGTATTGTACAACTTATATTAAGATTGTTATCCTAATATTATGTAACATTTTATGTTGTACATTTACAACTTCTAAGGTTTATTCCACAAATACCTTAGCTTATAAATCCCATTCATTTATAGTTTGTCACATTATTTTATGTGAGTACTCTTCCTTATATTAACTCCATCTAAACCACATAATTGTTATAACATTTATAACATTATAGACCTTAGTCTAAAATTCATTTTCCAACTCTTATTAACTTGGTATAGCCCTTAACTCTATTTAAATCCCATTTTGACCACATAACATTTTGTAATGTTATACCATATACTAATACCATTTGATATGATATTTTTATTTCCTTTAACTCATACCTATAGTTTTTTATACACAACTATTTTATATTGCCTCTTAGGCACCATAAGAAAATCTTATTCTTTTTCATAAACCGTAGTTTCCTTAATTTACAAAATCACCCCTTCTTTTTACCATGTTATATATACCATTTAATATAACATTTCTAACTTATAAAGGAGTATAACCTATGGTTATTTTTTTGTAAATTCCGAACAGCCCTTGTGCTATTCTACAATTGCCATTTGGCCCTATTTATAACATATAGTCTTACCATATCATTAAAACCATATCTTATACATATATCTTAACAAATACTCTTATATAATTCTAAAAATCTCCAAATTTCACTAAAAGGGGTATGAATATCCTTATTAACCCATATACCTTCAATATTTACCATTCCACCATCTATTTTTCTCCAAAGTGTCATAATGACATTATAACTATATTATACTTATATAGTTTATTTTAATTCCAAAAACATTCCAATAAATTCCTAAAATTCCTAATAGCACATGGGTGTTTAAAATACCATTTTACACCCTTAATTTTCGGTAATAACATATTCACCATATATGTCATAAAAATATTACCATAAGATACTTATCTTATTATACATCCTTAAATAAGTTATTTAACTTATCTAATTTGGTCAAAACCTATCATATGGTCAAGGTTGACCACCTTAATATTTCCTTGACCACCAATTCCTTATAATTACGGTTTAATACCCAAACTTTCTAGAAATTACCATTTAACCCCAAAACTTTATAAAATCTTATAAACTTTATTTTAACTCATTTTTAACTCTAATTTTCGGCCTTATTATTCTAAAGCCCTTAAATTTAATTTAATTACACCTAACACCCCATTTATTTTCGGTAATGCATTTATACTACTTAAACTTAATTAAAAGCTTGTAAATGCATAAATAAAATGACCTAAAATACATGGCCTTATTACAAACATTTGCTTGCAAAATAAATTACACATAAATGTCCCAAAATACACAAAAACTTTCGGCCTCACCATATAATTTTTATTTAATTACCAAACTTCCACATAATGTCTTAAATTTGACAATTATGTTAATTAAATCTCTTAAATGACTAGCTTAATTTATCTTAGTCATTTTTTTCCATTTCTAGGTCAATATAACCCATATTTATCATTTCACTCTCGTCCATGTTTATATATAAGCTTAGAAATTATAAAAATCATAAATTTAAGGTGTTTATACCTTGATTTAGCTTGAATAATTCTTGCTTGGTTCGGCCACCTTAAGTAGTAATTCTCCACAGCTTGTTTTACATGTTTTCAAACAGAAAACAAGGCCTAGTTAGTCTCCAAGCAAGATCTAACCATAAGAAGTAATTTAATGTAAGATTTAAGGCAAAAATCACCTTAAAAATGCAAGGAAGGTTCAAGATGATTTCGACCTGAATCAAACACACCACAAGGTGTTGGATCCACCATATTGACATAGGAAATAGCTATATCTCAACAAGCTACCTTGTTATTAGGTGTTACCTTCGAAAAATGCCTTAAAAGAGGGTATTTCCTTTGGATCTCGGCCATCCTTGCTCCAAATGGCTAACCAACAGATTCCACATGAAAAGGAGAAGAAGATGAGGCTATGACCAAAGTTTCACAGCCGAACTTGAAGGGAATCAAAAGTTATGAGCTTAAAGCACATTTTTACCTTAAATGGTCAAGACTTGAACTTTCCTCCTTAGATCTGGTTATGTACGAAACCAACACTTCCTTTAACCTCCAAATAACTCTACATAGATGTATAGAAAAGGTTGGAGTGTAGATGAAATACCCCAAACCTTGGTATGTTGTTTAAACATTAAAACATGATTTATTAAGACAAGAAAATGTCTTAGAAACATTATTTAACAATTTAAACCATAGAGAACACAGTTAAATACCTTAAGGTCAATAAGGGCTAGAATGTGCTCTAAGCTTGGAATAGGCTTGGGTAAGACCTAATGAACTTACCAAGACCTTATTTATATGTTAATGAACATATTAAACCAATTACCAAAGAAAACCAAGCTTGAAAACAAGTTAAAACACAAAATGTGCTTTAAGGAGTCTTAAAGCACATTTTTGAAAAATTGTCTTGTAAATGAGTTTTGAGTGGCTAAATGTCCATCATTACTCTTAAATATATATGTGTACTAATTTGTAACACATTTGGAAGTCTATAACAATAGGAAATCAAAAATTTCACTTCTATGTACCTTGTTTTTGTGAATAGTGATTTTTATAAGCTAGTTTGTAACATATGTTATCATAAGTAATTAAATTGACAAATAAAGACTTAAACACCCTTATGTAATAAAGGGGGCCGGTTTTTAAGAGTGTGGTGACTCACCTCTCTTGTTAATATACTAAGGAAATAAAGAAATGACTAATTAATGTATAACTTGCTTTATTAGCACAAATATCTTCCAAAAAGCAAACTTATCTCATTTCTCTCATTCCTTTCTCATTTCACACGGTCCACTCTTCTTCTTCCTCTCTTCTTGCTGTTCTCTCACGGTAATACCACTACCACCATGGAAGTTCAAGCTTTGACCACTTGTTAAACCTAGCTCACTTGTCCAAATCAAATTCTAAGACCACCATTCTCTTCCTCTTGTCAAGCTCTTCATTCCTATCTTCTCAAAACTTCAAGAGCCCTATTTCGGTGCCATGGAGTTCCACCATTGAAGGAGCTTGAGCTTGTATTTCTACATATTATTAATCTCCTTTGCTTCTAAGTAAGGAATCTCAAAGGAAAATCATGTTTCCTCCATGTTTTGTTGTTGGCCGAAAATGTGCATTGAAGTTGCTCTTTGTGTGACTTTGTTCTAGCTTCATTCCAACCTTTCATGGACTAGGTGGAGTCCTCTCTTGATAGATCTTCAAACTCTCTTCAAAGATCAAGGTAAAACAACTATATAAATGTTTTTGAAACAATGTAAACCTAGGGTTTACAATGAGATGGAGCTTAAAGCTTGAATACTCATTATGTTGTTTGTATAATGTTTAGTAGTTGACAAGGAGTCAATTACCTTACCGGTTTTAAAAGGAAACAAGAAAGAAGTTGGTTTGGAAAAGAGGTAAATATACTAACCTAATGTTGTTTAATGCCTTAGGAGAAATGAGCTTATAATGCTTGTTAAAACTACCTAAAGAGCAAATGGTGAATGACCTAGCAAATGTTCTCAAAGAGACTAGTAAAAGAACATATATGTTGTTGTGTGTATTTGCAGGTCAAAGGCATATATAATGTGGAAATTCAGTGTTTATGATTTAAGCACTTTAAGGGCCTAAGAGCCATGCATTTTAAGGGCCTAAGTGCCATGCAATTAAGTTATACATTATATTGTGATGTTGAGTGATTTGAGTGAAGTTTTGTGTGTGAGAGTGTTCTTGGTAAATTAGGTGTTCTTGTGTGATTGATGAGGAAAAACAAGGTGTTTTGGTTTAGTAATGGTCTAGGGGAACCCATGTCGAAATTTAGGAAATGTGCAAGAAGTTCTAAGTGTTTATACAAGGTTTAGTGAACTAGAAATGTTAGAAAATGGCTAAGTGTTTACAAGAGAAGAAACTAATGTCTTAAGGTGTTCTAGGTAAACTAAAGGACTTAGACATCAACTAGGGTTTAGGTGATTAAGAGATGATGCTTAAGAGATGATGTTAAGATGAGGAGAAAGCATTTTGGGATAGTAGTTTTCATAGGCAAGAAACATCATTTAGAAATCTAATGTAAAATGTTATAAGTGTTGATGAATTTTGCAAGAATTGGGTGAGGTATTAGACAAGGAATTAAATGAGGTTTGAGGTGCCAAATTAGTGTTAAAACATGTTAGGATTTATGTAGAAACATTAGGAGAAGGTTAGGCTTGGTTTAGAGGTTGAAAAGTGGATGAAAAATAATGTTCTGGACCAATACTGGAGTGGTCCGGGTTTGCAAACCAGAACCCAAACCCGGAACACCTCAAAAACATGGCAGAGAGTCGAGTCTGTATGTGGTCCGGGTTTGTAAACCCGGACACATACCCGGACCAGCTATAAAAGTGGGCAGAAGGTTTTGCGATGATGTGGTCCGGGTTTGTAAACTCGGACACAAACCCGGACCACCCTAAAAATGTCCCAGAGAGTGTTTTTAGGCCTTTCCAAGGTGGGGAAATGAATGTTAAAGATAATATATGATTGTTAGGAGTTGTTTGATGACTAGTAATGACCATTAGGAGGGTGAACAAGTGTAGGTGAATTGTGGAAGTATGTGAAGTAGTTATGTAAAGTAATTAACCAACGTTACTAAATGTGTTTAGGATTCTCTCAAGGTGGAAACGAGTCGAGGCAAGGACCAAGGTATGGTTTTCTTGCAGTCTGTTGCCTACCGGTTTACACCGGCTTGGGTGTTGTTTGCTTTTCGGTGTGTTACGACCTTATAAGATTAAGGCATGAAAAGAGTTTACAGCTGTTATATATTATGATGTTGTATTGTTGTGACTCCTTTCTCTGGATGTGTCTAACAAGACCTAAACACTTGTTCGTGTGTGACTTAACAAGTTTATTTGTATGTTCACTAACAAGTGCTAACCGGGGAAGTGAGGAGTCCGGTCATGTTCCGGCCACGCGTGTGATGGATGGGAGTCGATGTCTATCCGGTTCGACTCTCTTGGTGTATGTATGGGTTGTATTCCAATTTGGTTTCAACTTTCCCTTAGCTTAATCAAAGCTAGTTTACTGACTCACGTCGGGCCACAGGGGCATACGAATGTTGTTTTCGGTGTGCTTGGGATTACTATATCCGACACACCTTGGGTTTAAGTTAACCGTTCGATATAACTGGACGGTAACGAGGTTGGTAACGAGCTTAGCATGAGATTGGCAATAATCTCTAGGCTCACCATGTATACTAACTATGGTGGAAGGTTCCTTGTGAGAACCGATTTGATGGTGTTATGTATTATTGTTGTGCTATGCAATTTCCCTTGCTATGCTATGATATATATATGTTGGATGTTTAAAATGAATGCCATGTTATCATGACAATTGGTTGCGCGTATCCCGGTAGCCGATGGGCTGCGCGTTAACCATACCAGCAAAAGGTTGCTGACCCCCTCTGGGGGCTCTGTTTATTTTACAGGATGAGGATCGAAGAAGCGGAGTGGCTCTAAATCCTAGGTTGTTGAAATACTTTTGGAACTCGTATGGTAAACCCGGGATGCGCCTGTGCTCCCGTAGGGTTGTGTTTTGGAACCGTTGTTACGGTGACAGATGTTTACAGTTTGTAGTTGGTGTGTAAGTTAAATACTCGGTATTGTTGGTTATGTTTATGTATGGTTGGTAGGATCTATGCTCGGGAGTCTGATCATCAGACCGATACACTTGTATGTATTCTGCCTAGTTAGCCACGTGGGTGGTTAACGGCGTTGTAGCACCAAAGCGTTTAGTAATTGTTAGGATGTTTATTCCGCTGCGATTTCGGTAGTTGGTAAGGTACGTAGTAGGGGTGTTACAGTAGATCAATCGAAAAAGGAAAGAAAGATGAAGAAAATGGGCATTTTTATGCCTTAAGAGCTTACCTAGAGCTTGAGATCTCATCAATGGAGCTTGGGAACCTTAACTACGATGGAGAGGAGCCAAAGAGAGAGTTTGGCCTTGAGCTCCACGTTTGGAATGGAGCTAATGAGAGAAGGTGACCTAATTTGGCTTAAAACACATTTTTGCCTTTGTTTATTATTTTAGTGACTTGATGACTCATCAAGGCTGATTGAAGTTGAATAATTGAAGCTCAATCAGTGGAGACAAGAGGAGGGGGCAGCCGTTGAAGATAAGAGAAGGTGGGTGGTGATTGATTTCAATTTTGATTCAAAAATGAAGTAAAAATGTTACTTTAAGTAATTAATGAATAAGTGACTCATCTTCTTTGTCTTGTACCACTTGGAGCCACGAAATACAAGGAGGAAGAGGAGCAAGTGGAGGCTCCAATTCGGTTGGCTCACATGGGTAAGGTAAGTGGAGCCCACTTGTTTTGTTTTATAAGGTAAAGTTTGTCTTTTTTGTTATTTTATGTAAAAGTAAGAGCATATATTTAATTGTCACATGTCTCTTGTCTCTTGGTCTGTTAAGAGACTTAATTATCTGATTTTATGTAGTCCATTTCGTGGTCAATGGTCAACATTGACCAACTTAGTCAATGTTGACCCAAACGGGCCCCACTTTAGGGTTTTATTAATATTTTAATATTAAATTTGTAAAAATTCGTAAATTTCTGGAATTAAATTCCTAATATCATATAATATGATATTTTATCATATTTAAAGGTATTTATAACCTTTTAGCTCATTTAAAACCAATTTAGAAGGCGATTACACAAAAACGTGCTTTAAGGAGTTTTAGTGCACATTTTGTGTCGCAAGGTGTTTCTGAGCTTGGTTTTCTTTGACAACGGTTTCGTTGTGTCCCTTACATGATATTTGATCATGGTATCCAATTTTATATTATTTAGAGGTCATTAGACCTTTAAGGTATTCTTAGAGCACCTTTTTGCTCTATTTGACCTTGAAGCATGAAAGTGCTTGTTCTTTGTGTTGGAGTGTTGTCCAATGATTATAATATGTTTAATATTATGTTAATATACTTAGGACAAATTTTTAGGTCCTAAGTAGTTCATTTGGGTATTTATTTACCCTTAACAGTCGAAGGGTGCAACATCTTGTTTTGTGTTGACCACTATTGTTCTCAGTTGACTTTTAAGGCATGTTTAGGCCTTAATTAATGTGATTAAATATTTAATCCATGTTTTAATAATTTGGGGTATTTCAATCTACCCCCCTTAAAAAGACTTCGTCCCGAAGTCTCTTAATCAAATAGGTAAGTATATATAAATGTATAACTACCCATTGTTCCCATAATGTATATCTATGTGATATATCATTTACATACATCGTGTTGCGCTTATACAGCACATAGCCATCACATTGTGGCGTTAGTTCAATCATATATGGATATAGGTGTGATCCATCAGCACCATCATTTCCTATCAGTTCTACCAACCCTGACAACCTCCCTGAGGTGTCCATAACATTCCATTGTTCCACATTCCATATCTAATGATCATTTCGTATCTAGGCGATACCATATGTAATCATTCTATAAAGCAATATGAATACATATCACAAATAGCATAAGAAAAGTACTACACACATGGTGTACATACAATCATTCATACAAGTATCTCATAAGATACATACATTCAAGTGTACATCACACACAAACAAACCAAACAACGCACGCCCCGCGTACCAACCATAACCAACAAAACCAATTCACTGTATGCCATGCATACGAAACAATTCACTGTATGCCATGCATACCAAACAAACAAACTTCGTGTGCCCCGCACACCACTAATTCTTTGTATGCAATGCATACCAAACAAACAAAATTTAGTGCACAGCCAAGAGGCTCTACCCCCCTTAAAAAGGGTTACGCCCCCGTACCCCACAAGTATACAACAACCGCTCAACAAGGAGCGCTGGATACTTGGCTCTCAAAGAGTTCACCAACTCGTGAATTATCCTCATATCAGAGAGACGGGTATGACTCTAGCCCTTCAGGGCTCCACAATGCATAAATGGTGAGGCACTGATCTATTTGTGCTCTCTCCCAAGTTCATTCTTATGGGCCCACTCGCTTCGTATGAGGTGCAGACCCATGAATCATAGGCTCAATTTGCCTCTTTTTTTTTATTGTTGTGAATCCACTGGTTTGGATCACTAGCATAAATACGTGTGTCTTCTCTCACTGACATTCAGTTTGAGATGTAATATGACATTTGGCTATTGTTTGTACATAGTGCTTTTTGCACTTGTCTTTGTAATAATAAGACGTACCAGCCTATATGTCCACAAAGATGATGTTTGTCATCCATGTCTCCTGGTGGTTTTGTTCCGGAGTAACACACTGTTGTTGATATCCACTTTATCTTTCTGCATTCCCACTAGATTAATAACTGCACGAGTGCAATACCAAAACACTCAGTCATACAGAGTGCAGAGGCGTAAACGCTCAACAGCTAATATCTCGTGAGTCAAACAGATAAGATGTGTAAATTATTCTGTGAGTGGTACATTCCAAATCCACTGTTCCTTACTTAAGGTATTTGCTATCATATAGCTTTATCTTTTCTCCTTGCGTAGTCACGCGTTTATATCCATATCATCTGGTAGATTTCCTCTGGATTGTAAAAGTTTACTCGATCCTTATGAGGATTCTACATATTTTCGTCCATAATAGGTTTTCCTGTTTCTTTTTTTCTTTTTTTTTTCAGTTTCCAGTCTTTGAACTGTTTCTCTGTCTTCTCTGTATACTGTCCTCTGTTCTCTGTTGAAGGTTTTTTTTTCTTTAGCCCGTTGGTTTAACTGCGGCTCTTCTCGTCCATCTTCGAGGTAATCCGTCTTACGGCCCGTAGAATGGAGTTGACTACTTCTCGTGTTCCTAACACTACTTGTCTACTTGCATGGGGTACCGTACTGATACATTACTACTTACCCGACTAACTTATAAATAAGTCTGTCAGGCCCACATGCTCCTAACGGAGTGCGGTCGTCCCATGTCTCGTTTAGTAAACTGGTAATGTCTGTCACACGGTTGTAGTGAAGTATTCTTTTGTCAATCTCCCTTTGATGGATATCCCCTTTTTTTTTTGTTCTTCTTCTTTTTTTTGTCTTCTTTTTGCTTCCTTTTTTTTTGTCTAACAATTCGTGTTATCGGTTATCCTGTAATAAGTCCTATTGCCTTTGTGGCATCCGTGGTAATTTGTGCCATATACTAGTATTATTCAACTCGGTGTAAGTAAGATCCGTGCTATATTAGCAAACTTGTTTCTCCTTTTTTTGATCTCGTTGAGTACAACACATTTTCCTTTTTCTCCCTGTTTTTTTTTATCATATCTCATCCATAGTTCATATTCGTCCCCTCATCCATGTAATTGGATGCATTGCAGATTGCATAATAGCTTGAGCAACTTGGCTCTTCACTTCCCAACCATCCTCACTGACAGTGGTGTATCTACAAAGGGTATGCTTGTCCATAAGGACTAAACATTTATCACTAGTAGTGACTAGTATCAAATGCGGGTATACACTGATGGTATTTGGCTAATAAGCCCTGTCTGAAAATTCTCAACAATTTAAACTGTTGTGGTTTACAATCACAGTGGTTGTATAATTTCCCAGTTGTTGTGGTTGAACTAACAGTCCTTCCAAAATCGCACAGGTTTCTAATTTGAAGGTTTGTATGAAAACGCTTGAAAAACATTCATTTTTTTTGTATATATATATAATAAAAAGTAGTAGTTGCAGCTGCATTTGCAGTTGCTGTTGTTGTTGCTGCACTTGCTCTGTCAAGTGCGCAAGGCAGATGGAAATTTCAGTGGTTTTCTTGTCATAGCGCTTGCAATAGCAAGTGTGCCATGCAGGTGGAAATTCTGGTTCAGTAATCACTGGTCTCATTGACTCTTTGTCATTTGAGTATTGGCTACATGATAACGTAAGCATTAACATCCTGTTCATATATTTTATCCGTCAAGGTTTAAAGCTTATTGGTACTGAGTACGCACTACTAATGCCAAAGTCTTACACAAAAGGCGAGTGGTCAATGACACACTCCCACAATCTTATAACATAGCTCCTTCTAACATTCAAAGTGAGCACACAACATAGTAAGTAAAAAGTCTTCCACCAGCGGTCTCATGGAGTTCAGGGTATTCATGCCCTATCTACTCCCTAGCCTCTCTGGGCTCCAGCATCAGTAGATGTCTGGCCTTCCTGACCGCCTCGTGGTACTCCAGATCCTCCAACTGAGGTCTTCTGAGTATTCTTTGGTGGCCTGTAGTTACGGCTCTCTGGGTTCATCCAGCATTCGAATTCCCTATGGCCCTCTTTCTTGCAGCACCGACAGATAACTTTGCGGCCTTCGCAATCGACCCCTGGATGGTCCTCCCCACAACGCTTACAATAGAAGTGGCGCTGGGGCTGTCCGGTGCCTAATGGTAGTAGTTAAGTTTAAGTTAAAATCTTATGGTATAAGGTTAAGGTCACAATTTAGTTTAAGAGGTAGGTGTTCTCACCCTTAGGAGGTGCAGATCTCAGAGGCTTAGCATCAATAGTTGGGCCGGTCAACCGAAGGACGGGCTCCTTTCCCTTTGTTCCCTGGTGACCCTGCTGCCCTTTCTTTTTAAAGAATTTCCTGTTAAAGGTTTTGGGTCAGCATTCCTAAGGTATTTAATATGATAAATAATCTGAAATGGAATAAGTCCTTACTTTCCCTTATTTTGGCTTTCGCCTGGAGATGCTCCTCCACCCTCAGACTCTCCCTCAGGGTTTTTCCTTTTCTTGGCCCCGAGAGTCTCTTCCCGAGTCTGGAGCATTAGCTCCGTCCTCGAGGTAGCCTCATAACACTCCTGGAATCTCATTGATAGGTTCTCACAACGTTATACGGTACTGTAGTAAGTAAAGAATTTTATGGCTTTCATGTTAGCACCTGGATGGTAGTGTAGAGGGTAGCACCCATCGCCATCTGAATGCGAAATAATAGTCCTCCTCGGAACTTCTCGACCTTAACGGTCTCTGAGTAATCCACGCCGGGGATGAAATCCAGTAGACCAACGAATCGAGCATAATACTCCTCCACGGTCAGACCTCCTTGGGTCAGTGTCTCGGACTCCTGGCGCTTCTTCTGTTTGAGATGTGCTGGGTAGTACTTCCCCCTCAGTAACTCGACAAAGGCAGCCCACGAAAAGTCGGGCGTAGCCAGGTGATGGTCCTTGACCAACTTCCACCAAGTGCTGGCTGCATCCTTCAGATGGAAAGCAGCAATGGCGACCTTCTTGTCGTCTGGTACCTGTAAAGCTTCAAATGCTCTCTCATGTTCAACAATGTAACGCTCCAACGCTACGGGGTCTGGTTCCCCTAAATATGTAGGTGGTCGGGTCTCGCTAACTGACTTCAGCCAGTTCGTTTCCCTGGGCTGTGGCGGGTGGGCTGGTGCTCCTCCTATCTGAGTACCCAGCTGTGCAAGAACGGCTGCAACCGTCTCAACAACTCCTGGAATGCCGGGGTCACCGCCTCCACCTCTACCAGTACCACGCCCTCTAGTTCCACCAGACATCTGTAGTACAGTATGTCACATAAATACTCGGTAAATTACCGTACACAACCAATAGATATTGAATTGCCTTAAGGCTAACCTGTCATGCAATTTGCGTTACTAGACACAGTATCTCTCTAAGACGAATCGTCTCGTACTTCCCAAATGTTTCCCCTAACTTCCCAAGTCCTAAGCTCACTGTCTTAACCTATTATCTCGTCATCAGAGCGGTACTCCGCTCTGATACCACTTTTGTAACACCCTTCTCCATAATCACGATATAATCCCTCACGTAGCAATAATTAAAACGTCTCGCAGCGGAAAATAAATAACAATTACAAAACTCACTCGGGTGTCACCGGCCATTACTCGCCCATGCGAGCAACGTAGCCAAACTACATCCAACTTCCAAATAAACAAACTGCTAACTGCAGTGATAACGAGAAATTCCTATACATCACACTAAATCCATAAATCATAAACATCGACAAGTGAGCATCTACCCAATCCTGAAAATACACAACCTTACCATAAGACCATACACCATCTTCAATTACCCTGTTCCTGCTCTTCAGCTCCGACAATGATCTACAACCTGAAATGGTGTAGTATCAGCGATAGACGCTGAGTATGCCGGGCCTGGACCCTAATGGTCACTTGTCAGTTTAACCATCTTATTATTAGATCGGTTTCATGCTTTACCATTTTACAGTTATATTCAATACTGTAGTAAACATGCATAATAGATTTAACCATCCATCCAAATATCTATAAACATTCAACCATCCATCCAAATATCCAAACATTCATTTAATATTCCATACAACATTTATATATCGAATGTATCGAGTAATAACAATATAATGTACAATGTACATTCGCTGTAGCGTACAGTTTTCATATTTGATTTACCTTAGCCTTGTAGGCTCCATCCAACCATCAACACACCATAAAATAACCACAAGTATAACCAATGAACAACAAAGCGAAACAACGAGAATAATAAACAAGTATTAAGTCTCGTCCATGGTATTGTTCGCCACTGTATAAGTCTCAATAGTTTTAGTTGTTCAGTTATACCTAGTGACAATGTCTCGTTAAAACGACATGTCTCTAGTTACCCATATATTATGGCGGGTCACCCACGGCAGTAGCCACTCCAACGGTAGAGTCTCCGACCAACGAGCCATTCTAGCTCACGGGAAATTTTCTTGATACTTACGGACCCGTACGCGGACATCCTGGTATCGTTTTTGTGATCACAGCGCGCACCAAGAGCCACATCCTCTTGGCTTTACTTCCATTCCATTAATTAATTAATTATACCATCGCATCGCATTACCAAATTTTCTAACACAGCAGACTAAGGTCATTAGTCCAATCCGGAGTCTGTAAACTCGGGATCCAGTGTTAGATACGAGAGCGGCGTATAGAAAGGCCAATGCTCCGTATAAAAGTCTCAGATAATATGTATATCTTATTATCTTAGTGCAACAATGTTTTTCTGACGTTCCTTATATTTCATATAAGATAGCACCATAGCCGCTAGTTCGTTTTATATATATTGGTTCATATATACGAACCGGTACTGTTAACTCGACAACAATAAATAATAAGCAGCTATAAATATACAATTCATGCATATTAATTATTACATTCAGACAAACAATCTTATCACAGATCACACAGAAGTCTGAACTGAGGAAGCCCTCAGAGACAATCCGAGACTCATAACAACATACAAGTTATATCAACCAAATCTGAGCCCAAGGAGCAACCTTAGCACAACTCGGATCAAACCCCTTTACATACCGTTCACCCTGATTGTATTACGGTGGAGTATGAATCAGCAAGATCCTATGCTCTGTGTAGTCCGCTAGCTCGTCGAGCGTCTTGTCAGAAGTACAATCTAAACGGTAACAAACTATAAGTCAGTCTCCATGACTAACTACATCCGGTATTTCCGAATAACAAGTAACCTCGACAGTTCACCCCTGTTTTCTACAGTTGTTCGTTACGGGTTTCTCTAAAACAGTCGGTTTTGTTACTTAAACGCGTACGTCATAATATTTCAACTGTTAAGTTTAATTCGTTGTATTTCTTTTTAATCTTGTCCACCATCCAGCTTAGGTACATATTCTATAGTTGCATGTATTCATGCATGATTGTAGTATATTATTATTTTTTTGTATTGTGTCCAAAACTCATAACTTATAGTTCATGACTATATATATTTTTTTATAACCACCACCATTAAATCATATGGTTTCCAACCAAAAGATATATCCACCTTATATACATTATCCTTGTGTATGTATATATTTACCACGTAGGTAATTCCCATGAGTTTAATAAACTCTTATATCGTATGTTACATTTTATCATCTTATGTTAGATGATTATTCCCATTAGTTGTATTGTATTGTACAACTTATATTAAGATTGTTATCCTAATATTATGTAACATTTTATGTTGTACATTTACTACTCCTAAGGTTTATTCCACAAATACCTTAGCTTAAAATCCCATTCATTTATAGTTTCACATTATTTTATGTGAGTACTCTTCCTTATATTAACTCCATCTAAACCACATAATTGTTATAACATTTATAACATTATAGACCTTAGTCTAAAATTCATTTTCCAACTCTTATTAACTCGGTATAGCCCTTAACTCTATTTAAATCCCATTTTGACCACATAACATTTTGTAATGTTATACCATATACTAATACCATTTGATATGATATTTTTATTTCCTTTAACTCATACCTATAGTTTTTTATACACAACTATTTTATATTGCCTCTTAGGCACCATAAAAATCTTATTCTTTTTCATAAACTGTAGTTTCCTTAATTTACAAAATCACCCCTTCTTTTTACCATGTTATATATACCATTTAATATAACATTTCTAACTTATAAAGGAGTATAACCTATGGCTATTTTTTTGTAAATTCCGAACAGCCCTTGTGCTATTCTACAATTGCCATTTGGCCCTATTTATAACATATAGTCTTACCATATCATTAAAACCATATCTTATACATATATCTTAACAAATACTCTTATATAATTCTAAAAATCTCCAAATTTCACTAAAGGGTTAAGAATATCCTTATTAACCCATATACCTTCAATATTTACCATTCCACCATCTATTTTTCTCCAAAGTGTCATAATGACATTATAACTATATATTATACTTATATAGTTTATTTTAATTCCAAAAACATTCCAATAAATTCCTAATAGCCCATGGGTGTTTAAAATACCATTTACACCCTTAATTTTCGGTAATAACATATTCACCATATATGTCATAAAAATATTACCATAAGATACTTATCTTATTATACATCCTTAAATAAGTTATTTAACTTATCTAATTTGGTCAAAACCTATCATATGGTCAAGGTTGACCACCTTAATATTTCCTTGACCACCAATTCCTTATAATTACGGTTTAGTACCCAAACTTTCTAGAAATTACCATTTAACCCCAAAACTTTATAAAATCTTATAAACTTTATTTTAACTCCTTTTTAACTCTAATTTTCGGCCTTATTATTCTAAAGCCCTTAAATTTAATTTAATTACACCTAACACCCCATTTATTTTCGGTAATGCATTTATACTACTTAAACTTAATTAAAAGCTTGTAAATGCATAAATAAAATGGCCTAAAATACATGGCCTTATTACAAACATTTGCTTGCAAAATAAATTACACATAAATGTCCCAAAATACACATAAACTTTCGGCCTCACCATATAATTTTTATTTAATTACCAAACTTCCACATAATGTCTTAAATTTGACAATTATGTTAATTAAATCTCTTAAATGACTAGCTTAATTTATCTTAGTCATTTTTTTCCATTTCTAGGTCAATATAACCCATATTTATCATTTCACTCTCGGCCATGTTTATATATAAGCTTAGAAATTATAAAAATCATAAATTTAAGGTGTTTATACCTTGATTTAGCTTGAATAATTCTTGTTTGGTTCGGCCACCTTAAGTAGAAATTCTCCACAGCTTGTTTTACATGTTTTCAAACAGAAAACAAGGCCTAGTTAGTCTCCAAGCAAGATCTAACCATAAGAAGTAATTTAATGTAAGATTTAAGGCAAAAATCACCTTAAAAATGCAAGGAAGGTTCAAGATGATTTCGACCTGAATCAAACACACCACAAGGTGTTAGATCCACCATATTGACATAGGAAATAGCTATATCTCAACAAGCTACCTTGTTATTAGGTTTTACCTTGGAAAAATGCCTTAAAAGAGGGTATTTCCTTTGGATCTCGGCCATCCTTGCTCAAAATGGCTAACCAACAGATTCCACATGAAAAGGAGCAGAAGAGGAGGCTATGACCAAAGTTTCACAGCCGAACTTGAAGGGAATCAAAAGTTATGAGCTTAAAGCACATTTTTACCTTAAATGGTCAAGACTTGAACTTTCCTCCTTAGATCTGGTTATGTACGAAACCAACACTTCCTTTAACCTCCAAATCACTCTACATAGATGTATAGAACAGGTTGGAGTGTAGATCAATCTAAAAAGGAAAGAAAGATGAAGAAAATGGGCATTTTTATGCCTTAAGAGCTTACCTAGAGCTTGAGATATCATCAATGGAGCTTGGGAACCTTACCTACGATGGAGAGGAGCCAAAGAGAGAGTTTGGCCTTGAGCTCCACGTTTGGAATGGAGCTAATGAGAGAAGGTGACCTAATTTGGCTTAAAACACATTTTTGCCTTTGTTTATTATTTTAGTGACTTGATGACTCATCAAGGCTGATTGGAGTTGAATAATTGAAGCTCAATCAGTGGATACAAGAGGAGGGGGCAGCCGTTGAAGATAAGAGAAGGTGGGTGGTGATTGATTTCAATTTTGATTCAAAAATGAAGTAAAAATGTTACTTTAAGTAATTAATGAATAAGTGACTCATCTTCTTTGTCTTGTACTACTTGGAGCCACGAAATACAAGGAGGAAGAGGAGCAAGTGGAGGCTCCAATTCGGTTGGCTCACATGGGTAAGGTAAGTGGAGCCCACTTGTTTTGTTTTATAAGGTAAAGTTTGTCTTTTTTTGTTATTTTATGTAAAAGTAAGAGCATATATTTAATTGTCACATGTCTCTTGTCTCTTGGTCTGTTAAGAGACTTAATTATCTGATTTTATGTAGTCCATTTCGTGGTCAATGGTCAACATTGACCAACTTAGTCAATGTTGACCCAAACGGGCCCCACTTTAGGGTTTTATTAATATTTTAATATTAAATTTGTAAAAATTCGTAAATTTCTGGAATTAAATTCCTAATATCATATAATATGATATTTTATCATATTTAAAGGTATTTATAACCTTTTAGCTCATTTAAAACCAATTTAGAAGGCGATTACACAAAAACGTGCTTTAAGGAGTTTTAGTGCACATTTTGTGTCGCAAGGTGTTTCTGAGCTTGGTTTTCTTTGACAACGGTTTCGTTGTGTCCCTTACATGATATTTGATCATGGTATCCAATTTTATATTATTTAGAGGTCATTAGACCTTTAAGGTATTCTTAGAGCACCTTTTTGCTCTATTTGACCTTGAAGCATGAAAGTGCTTGTTCTTTGTGTTGGAGTGTTGTCCAACGATTATAATATGTTTAATATTATGTTAATAGACTTAGGACAAATTTTTAGGTCCTAAGTAGTTCATTTGGGTATTTATTTACCCTTAACAGTCAAAGGGTGCATCATCTTGTTTTGTGTTGACCACTATTGTTCTCAGTTGACTTTTAAGGCATGTTTAGGCCTTAATTAATGTGGTTAAATATTTAATCCATGTTTTATTAATTTGGGGTATTTCAGGCGCAACCCGTATTCAAAATAACAACCCATCCTAAGTCTAACCACCCCCACTCTCAGGGTGACTCCTCAGTGGACGCTTACCTGCAAAATAAAAACAGCCCCCAAAGGGGGTCAGCACGAATGCTGGTACGTCCCCTCATGGCCCCCAAGCTAACGGGGCTACGACGACTAATTGTCGATAGCATGGAAATTGATTAGGTACACAATCATAATATGAAGTGCTATAAACAATAATCCACAATGAACAGATAGTTCACACACATTGAACGACTCAAGTGTTCCCTTATCAAACGGGTTAGTAACCCACTCCTTAATCCTTATTTCCTTAACCTCAGTTCCTTATCTTACCTCAGTCTTAACCTTATCTTAATCTCATTATACAAACCGTTCCTAGAAAGGAAATTGGTGTAGCTCAAACTCAATCTCAGGATTTAGGTGATCCTACCGCACCATCTTAATGCCACCTACCTTGGACGGGAGTCCAGTGTAGCCGGGCCGGCAACCGACCCTAGGCAACAAGTCCATAGACAAGTCCTTAAGCGGAGGACGGATCTGATTCAGATACCGTCCCCCTTTCCTTTGCATGCATGACCGGAGTCAGTCCCGGGTTCCTCGCTCAAGTTCCAGTTAGTAAATCTTACACACCAAGTGTTAGTTAAACCTTAACGGGTATTAACCAACCAACAAACACCAGTACTTAGTTCTCATTCTTAACTCAATAAGTACTAAACTTAGTTAGTAACCACCTCAAGCCTCGTGGGTTAGTGTAAAGAAAACACATACACACCGAGAACAAATATAACCGGTTGCATGCTTATCTTATCTTAGTCATAGCAATTAAACAGTTAGCACACAAGCCGAGGGACACCTCGTTAGCAAGCAGGTCACAAGAAAGACTGTACCGTTCACCGTCGACTGTTGTTTGTTTAACCTTCTTCGGGGGTCCCAATTCACATACCTAAAACATTGATTCATTTTTAGGCCGTTAGTTATTTGCACTTTACTTAACTTACTTAGTCCCTAAAGATCCCCACTCAATACCCTCTTAAACCATTGCCACTTAACCTTATAAACTTAACTTTAAACATTAAGGTTTATACTTAATCTTAACTTAATTCCTTGGGTTCCTAGGGTCCTAATCATTACTACCCTACTAATGGCATACTCTATCTCCAATTAACATCCTTAGAATTTAAAATTTCTTTTTTTTTTTGTTTTTAGGCCCGACCAAACTTGCCAAGTTTGGTCCGTTCCAGTACTCTTTACCGTTTGAAAATTCCACCCCGACCGGACTTACAAGTCCGGTCCCCAAGGTCGGTCCATTCCCGAGAGTTTCCCCCGTGGGAAATTTAAGCCCGACCGGACTTGCCAAGTCCGGTCCCATGTCCGGTCTATTCCAGAGACCAATTCCCGTTCAAAATTTCAGACAGGACCGAACTTGTAAGTTCGGTCCCTTGTTCGGTCGATTCGAGAGACTTAATTCCTTCACAAAATACAAGCCCGACCGAACTTGTAAGTCCGGTCCCCAAGTTCGGTCGGTTCCAAAAACATTTTCCGGTAGTGTAAACTGAGCCCGACCGACCTTGCAAGTCCGGTCCCTAAGGTCGGTCGGCTCCAGACCTTTGTTTTTAAATTCTCATTCAACTCCAAACTTCACCCCATGTATCCTAGTATGTTCTAACCTCATTTGGGCACCTCAAATACACCTTAAACATTCCACTTAACACATTAAATCACTCACCAAGACCCACCTTAATCATTATGCATTTCCCTTGTAATAATGCCAACCCTTATAATGTTTTTCTCTAGGTTTCTAGGTGGTGGTTCACACCTAATGTAACCACTATGCCAAATGTTTCCTCACCACTATAACATCATCTCCCAAGCATCTTTCACCATCTAAAACTCCTTTACACAACTACTCAAAGTTTCTTCACAAGCTTATG
The DNA here is from genome assembly GCA_023374045.1 of Limonium bicolor. Lineage (NCBI taxonomy): Eukaryota > Viridiplantae > Streptophyta > Magnoliopsida > Caryophyllales > Plumbaginaceae > Limonium > Limonium bicolor. The sequence continues at coordinate 14,185,427 of CM041779.1, read as the reverse complement.
CTTCCACCCATCGATACATTTTTCCTTCCTAGTTGTTTACCAACATTTGCCTAAGTCCTAAATACTCAAACACATTCTCTTGATTCCTAAATCCTTCATAGTAAGGCCTAAGTCATTATAACTCATTAGAACACCTTAAACTCACCCTTTTTCATCAAGACAACCTCTAAGACTTCCTAGTACTTCCTTAGTCATGAAATCTCCTTAGAACATCTTAAACACTTAGGTTCTTCCTTAAATTTTGCCATGGGTTCTCTAGTATATTGTTACACCCAAACACTTGGTTTCACACCATCAAACAACCAAGATCACTCAAATTCTCATTACATTATCTTAACACACAATTTACACCACAACTACACCACAACATCATATAGTGTACATACTTAAAATGCTTGGCACTTAGGCCCTTAAATGACAATAATCTTAACCACTGAATTTCCACATCTATTTGCCTTCAACCTGCGAATACACACAACAAGGCTCCCATTGAAATAAAATGATTCTTATAATTCATCTCAACATTGCTTAACTAATCCTTTTTCTCATTTGCTCCTTAGTCACAAGTTCACAAGTATAGTCATTGTTTCTCCTAGGTTTTTACAACTCCTTCCCAATGTAAATTCTACACTAAACTCATCATATATCTAAATCTCATTCCCTTAAACAATAAACACCTTAAGGTAAGTAATTTACCTTGTTCTTTCTCAAGCTTCACAAACTTTCTTCCTTATGTTTTTCCTTGCTCAATCTCGGTCACCACTCAAAATCTCCTTGCCAATGTTCTAACCAACATCCAATGACTCTAATGAGTACTAGATAATACATTAACCTTAAGGAACAAACCCTAGGTTAAAAATATGTTTTAAGGTATTAAATTGATTGTTTTACCTTAGTTTCTCAAGATAAGCTTGGATATAAAGCAAGAAGGACCTCCTCTATCCTTTGAAGAGTAGAAAAGAAGCTAGAACAAGGCATTAAAATGAAGCCTCATGAGCATGTATTTTCGGTCAAGAAGAAAAGTGATGGAAACCTAGATTTTCTTACACTTTCTTTACCTTAAGAGAATGGAGAAGCCAATGGAGTCTCCAAGCTTGAGTTTCCTCCTCTAATGGTGGTTTGACTTGGCACCAAAATGAAGCTCTTGAAGTTTTGAAAAGATAGAAAGAAGGAGCTTGAGCTAACTAAGAAGAATATATTTTTTTTGGATTTGGAGCTAAAATGAGCAAGATGTAACCAAGGAAGGATGGAGCTTACATGGGGGCTGTTCTTCACGTTGAAGAAGAAGAGAGGAGCAGCATAAATCGGTGGGAACAAGAGGGAATGAAGAGGTGAGGAGAGAGGGAAGCCAAAAGTGAGATATTTGTTTCTAAAAGCAAATAGTGACTAGTACATCCCCTCCCTTATTTACTAGTAACTAGCTCACTCACATGGTGAGTCATCCCCCCCCCCCTAGAAAACCGGCCCCCATTAGGTAATAAGGGTTACTTTAGTCTTTATTTTCCAATTAACTCACTTATTTTCACTTATGTTATTAACTAGCTTAATTTAGTTACTATTCACAAAACAAGGCACATTGTTGTGAAATTTTTAATTTCCCATTGATTTAGACTTCCTAATGTGATACTAATTAGTACACATGTTAATTAAAGAGTAATGATGGACATTTAGCCACTCAAAACCCATTCACAAGATAATTTTTCAGAAACGTGCTTTAAGACTCCTTAAAGCACATTTTGTGTTTTAACTTGTTTTCAAGCTTGGTTTTCTTTAGTAATCGATTTAAAATGGCCATTAGGATATTACTAAGGTCTTAAAACAATATTTGGGTACTCACCCAAGTCTCTCCAAGCTTAGAGCATGTTTTTGCTTAAACTGCTCTTTTGGTGTTTCCTTATATTTTCTTTGATTAAGATGGTTTCTTAATGTTTCTAAGGCATTCTTTAGCCTTCTTATACCTTAGTTAATCATTCAAACACCATATCTAAGTTTGGGGTATTTCAATCTACCCCCCTTAAAAGAACTTTGTCCCCAAAGTTCGCATATATGCTTAACCATTCACGGTACTCAATTCTCTTAATCTTAACACCACATCTTATATTCACACTCACACATTACAAGACTCAGAGGTCAACCACCAATACAATACATAAGTATTATACATAACTCAAACTTAACACCAAAGTGTAGCAACTTACACAAGTTCACATCTTAAACAACCAAAGAAACGACAACATGCTCGTTTCCTAACTCAAAAGCGAGGAAGCTCTACCCCCCTTAAAAAGGGGTACACCCCGTACCCTATACAGACGATCTAGTCAGTAAACAAAGAAGGGTACTTCGCCCTCATTTTATCCTCTAATTCCCATGTGCCCTCTTCGACATCCTGGTTAGACCAGAGAACCTTCACCAGTCGCACTGACTTATGGCGAGTGTCCCTAGTTTTACTGTCCAAGATTCTCTGAGGAACCTCCACGGATCTCATATTCGGTTCTAAGGTCAATGTCTCAGGTTCTAACACATGGGAGGGGTGGTGCATGTATTTCTTTAGCTGAGAAACATGAAAAACATCATGCACTTTACCCAGGTCAGCAGGTAAGTTCAACCTGTAAGCAACCGGGCCCACCCGCTCCGTAATCTCATAAGGACCAACAAATTTAGGGCTCAGCTTGCCCTTCTGTCCGAATCTAAATACACCCTTCATCGGTGATACTCGCAGAAATACCCGGTGGCCCAGTACGAACTCTAGGTCTCGTCGTCGAACATCAGCATACGACTTCTGCCTATCCTGAGCAGCTTTCATGTTCTTCCTGATTTGCTGAACTTCAGCCTTAACTTGCTCCAAGTACTCCGGTCTTATAATGACCGACTCACTCGACTCATCCCAGCAGAGCGGTGTACGACATGGTCTACCGTACAACGCTTGAAAAGGTGCCATCTTGATCGAGGCGTGATAGCTGTTGTTGTATGAAAACTCGATCAGATGTAGTTTGTCAATCCAACTGCCCTGGCACATGCTCTCAGCATGTCCTCGAGTGTTTGAATAGTACGCTCAGTCTGACCATCTGTCTGAGGATGGAACGCGGTACTCAACTTCAGTTCTGTACCCAACGCTTCTCTAGTAGCTCTCCAGTACCTCGAAAGGAATCTGGTATCTCTATCTGACACTATGGTCTTCGGTATCCTGTGATGTCTCATGATTTCTTTCTCAAACAACTCAGCTAATTTGGTCACCTTCCAAGTATCCTTCATCGGTATGAATCGGGCTACTTTGGTAAGGCGATCCACCACCACCCATATCATGTTAAGACCTCCCCTAGCAGGTGGAAGTCCAACTACGAAGTCCATGGAGATATCATGGAACTTCCACTCCGGAACTGGCATTGACTGTACCATTCCGCCCGGTCGTCGGTGCTCGAATTTCACCTTCTGGCATGTGAGACACCTCAAGACGAACTCGGTAACATCTGTCTTCATCCCCGACCACCAGAAGTATCTCTTCATGTCCTTATACATCTTAGAGGCTCCCGGATGGATGGAAACTGAAGAACAGTGTGATTCTCTAAGTATACGGTCTTTCAGATCCGCATTGCCCCGTGGTATGCATAACCGGCCCTTAAGTCTGATCAGATCATCATCATGAAGTCTGAAGTCGTATTTCTGACTCTCAAAGGTACCATCTGTCAGCTTCTGCTTGACCTCTCTCATGAACTCATCTGCCCTCCGAGCCTCTCGCACCTCATCAACCAAGCTGGAGAAAGAGACAAGCGAATGGAGTGAGTGTGCTCGACGGCTCAAGGCGTCCGCTACAACATTGGCCTTCCCCTCTTTATATTGGAGGTCAATGTCATAGTCTTTCAGAAATTCTAACCATCTCCTCTGTCAGAGATTCAACTCCTTCTGAGTGAATATATATTTCAAGCTCTTGTGATCGGTAGATCGTCACACTAACCCCGTATAAGTAGTGGCGCCATATCTTCAAAGCGAAGACTAAAGCTCCCAGCTCTAAATCATGTGTGGGGTAGTTCTCCTCATGTTTCTTCAACTGGCGTGAGGCATATCCCACCACCTTGCCATGTTGCATGAGCACGCAACCCAGCCCTCTGCCGGATGCATCACAGTAGACCTCAAAGCCCTCCGTACCGTCTGGAATGGTCAGAACCGGTGCAGTGGTCAGTGAGTCCTTCAAACTCTGGAATGATCTCTTACAGTCAACTGTCCATTCGAACGGTGCATCTTTCTTCATCAGACTGGTCATCGACTTCGCGACCTTGCTGAAATCTTTCACAAACCGCCGGTAGTAACCTGCCAAGCCAAGGAAGCTCCGAATGTCGGTAACTGTCTTCAGTCTCGGCCAGGTACGCACGGCATCAATCTTTGCTGGATCCACCGAGATCCCAGCGTCTGAAATGACATGACCCAGGAAAGAGACCTGGTCAAGCCAAAATTCACACTTGGAGAACTTAGCATATAGCTGGTTCTCCCTCAGTACCTCCAGTACTCTCCTCAAGTGTTCCTCATGTTCAGTCTTCGATTTCGAGTATATCAGAATGTCATCAATAAATACCACAACCGACTTGTCCAGCTGCTCCCGGAACAAGCGGTTCATCAGATCCATAAACTTCGCTGGTGCGTTCGACAAACCGAACGGCATCACTGTAAACTCATAGTGGCCGTATAGTGTCCGGAATGCCGTCTTCTCAATGTCCCCCTCCTTAATGGTTATCTGATGATACCCCGATCTGAGATCAATCTTGGAAAACACAGATGCTCCCTTCAACTGATCGAACAAATCGTCGATGCGAGGTAGTGGATATTTATTCTTCACAGTCACTGCATTCAAGTCTCTGTAGTCGATGCAGAGGCGGAGACTGCCATCCTTCTTCTTCACGAAGAGAACTGGCTCTCCCCATGGTGACACACTGGGTCTTATGAACCCTTTGTCCAACAAGTCCTTTAACTGCTCCTTTAACTCATTCATTTCTGCCGGAGCCATGCGGTATGGTGCCTTGGCTATCGGTCCGGTACCTGGTAGTAGCTCGATGGTGAACTCTACCTCCCGAGTGGGTGGCATGCCGGGAAGTTCCCGTGGAAAGAGGTCGGGGAACTCCGACACTACCGGTAAGTCGGGGTCGAACTCGGGGTCTCTCTCTATGTCCTGGACATAGCAGAGGTACACTTCTTCCTTCCTCCTCAACTCCTTATACATTGCCATGGCGGTGATGATCTTAGTCGAAGGCTCTCTAGGCCTCTGGCGGTATGATACGGTTACCCAGACGGACTCCTGAGCAGCAGTCTATGCTCGGCGCAGAGGATACGTCCCTTGTGCCGCTCCAACCAGTTCATCCCGAAGATAACATCAAATCCCAATTCTCTGAACTCAATAAAACTGACTGGAAAGTCTTCCCCCTTAATTCTGACAATGGCTCCTCGGTAATAGCGAGTGCAACGAACCTTCTCCTTAGACGGGAGCGTAACCGTGAAGTCAGGTAGCTCCTCTGCGTCTAGCCCCAACCTTCTCGCAAAATATGCCGAGACAAAGGTATGCGAGGCCCCTGAATCGAAGAGAACTGATGCCTCAATCCCATTAATCGGAAAGGTGCCAGTGAGGATAGTACCGCTTGCCCCGGCCTGTGCCTCTGTAAGTATGCTTAGCGCACCTTCCGTACCGAGTCCATAACCTAATTGTATTCACAAGCTATCATGAGTAATGATGGTATAACAGGAGTCGTAACAAATCATATGAACAACACTGTTATTTTATTAATAACCATCTTGTTCACAACATGTGCTTCTTTCTTACATCTCATTCCTTATCTCATACCAAAGCGTTACATAGCTAATATTGTCTAAAGGTTAGATTTAACCATCCCGGTTTCATATGCGTCGCATTAATCACTGCTGACGGTGATGTATTCAGCTTAATTCTCCTAAGCCCATGATACATCATCCTCGATTCTCCTCCCATAACTAATACATCTCCAGACTTAAGTACCAACTTATTTGCACTGTCCGCACGCTTCTGCTCGCCGTATATGAATTCTGCATCATCCCCAATAGACCAAGACACTACGGGTATCCCTCTTTCGAGAGACTCCGCTGTCTCGTCCTTATCCTGATGTAGTCCGAGTCGCCCATCTTTCTCGTAGAAGTTTACAATGCAAATGTCCACTTGTATGTCTGGAATCGGTTCGGCTTCCAACTGCTGAGCGATCTCCACAACTTGTGTGACTACTGGATGGAACTCTTCGGGTATGCCCGGTGGTGAGATTCCATCGCGTGTTCTCATGGTTTGGTAACTCTTGGAATATGGATTCCAATCCTTGCCTAGGCTCATCATTTTTAACTTCATCCTTGCTCCTCCTGGGTATTCCGGTGTATAAAAACCTCCCGGTCCCGCTCCTATTTGGTTGCATCTCCTGATGATGGCTATTTGTGCCTCGGGTGTCAGATATCCCCTTAATAAAATCATACCTGGGCGGATAATCTGACATTGTTCGGTTGGATAGTTTCGGGTGTCGATGTCGGTGTCCTCTGGGTTAGGTGTTGATGGCATTGGATAACAAATGCTGAAGCTTCCTAAGGTGGTAGTAGATTATGTCTTACTAAAATTCCAATTTCATCTTATTCTTACTTAACTCAATTATTCACCAAGCATGCATGAAATGTGGTAAGCAAGCAATTTCATTACTAAATGATTATAGCGGTACCTGGCCTCGATGAGGGCTCGGGCTGATCGTCCCGGTCCACCATATGTAGTGTGGGTCCCGACTTCTGGACCACTCGTGGGTTCTTGTCAGCAGCTTGCTGCCCCCTCCTCTGACCGTCAGAACCAGCTCCCTGATCGGTCTTGCCCTTGCCCTTCATCTCGGGCCTAAAGGCTCTGCTAGCGGGGTTCCGGAAGCACTCGTATGCCCGTCGCCCTTTGGCGCCCTTGACCGCAGGGGCTTGGCAGCGTATGCATAAGTCAATTTCAGTGGCTCTTCAGCAGCCTTATCCTTTTCCTCCTTCCCCTTCTGGTTCTGATTCTTCTGGGCCTGAGGCTGGTACTTTTGTTTCTTGTACCCTCCTTGCCCCTGATTCTCCGTGCCCTTAGCGGCACTCTTCCTCTTAGCACTGTCCTCGTCCCTCAGCTGGACGGTTATCTCAACCTTAGCAGTGGCATGATAGCACTCCTGCTTTCCAAAGTATTAGTTTCACTTATTTTTTTATAACCTAAATCTTACTTATTTACTTACTCAAATCTCAACCATTCTTATACCTGCAAGGTAGTGTAACTCGTCGGCCCCATGCCGTAGCGGAGTCGATGGCTAAGCCCGCCATAGAAGCGGTCCACCAGGATCTGGTCTGAGTATCCAAGACCTGGCAGAAGACGGAGCAAGGCGGTGAACTCTGAGTAATACTCGTCCACCGTCATCTTGTCGGTCTGCTTAAGCGCATCCAACTGTAGGCGCTTCTTCGTCTGGACATGGGCGGGATAGTACTTTGCTCGTAGCAACGCTGTGTACTGGTCCCAGCCGAAGTCTGGATTGGCCACATGCTCGGCCCTCACCAGCTTCCACCAATCGCCTGTCGCCCCCTTCAGATAGAATGCAGCTAGGCGCACCTTGATCCCAGCAGGGACGTCAAGGGTCTCGAAGGCGGTCTCCAGCTCGGAGATGTACGCCTCAAGCTTGGCGGGATCAGTCTCCCCCTTAAAGTGTGCGGGTCGAAGGTCAGCCAGACTCTTTACCCAATTCGGTTCCCGGGGCTGTGGCGGTGGAGGTGGTGCACCCACACCAGGCTGATAGCCCATGTGCCCTAATGCGGCAGCTACGATCTCTGCGATCGTCTGCCCTCCGGGTACCTCAGCAGCATCATCTCCTCTTCCACGGCCTCGGCCTCTCCTTCCTGACATCTGAACAATCACAACTCACATTAGATTCTTATCCACCACTGTTTCGGTTAACGAATTTATAACGTCCGTAGACGGTAAAGACGATCCACACTTAATAGTGGTCATCTGACTCTACTCACTTAAACTTCTCGCACCCTTATCCCATTACTTATATCTTAACTCATAACCTAACTCGGTGGTTACTTATGTCCGGTATTTCTTGATCAGAGCGTAACTACGCTCTGATACCACTCTTTGTAACACCCCGTCCAAAGCCAATCGTGGTTATCGCAAAACTCAACACTTAAACACAAACGTTGCAGCGGATAAAACAACTACCGGGACCTTGCCACGGTCTGATCATTAGAATATACCGAACCTTACCAATTCACGACACTTAAACCAGAGTATACAACTGACCAAAATACCATCAACCAAAATACCACCGTCCAACATTCCACCAACCAACCGAGTTTAAGTATCTAAGTTATAAACATAACTTACATCAGTTTAAATATATAACAGACGGGAGCACAGGCGCAACCCGTATTCAAAATAACAACCCATCCTAAGTCTAACCACCCCCACTCTCAGGGTGACTCCTCAGTGGACGCTTACCTGCAAAATAAAAACAGCCCCCAAAGGGGGTCAGCACGAATGCTGGTACGTCCCCTCATGGCCCCCAAGCTAACGGGACTACGACGACTAATTGTCGATAGCATGGAAATTGATTAGGTACACAATCATAATATGAAGTGCTATAAACAACAATCCACAATGAACAGATAGTTCACACACATTGAACGACTCAAGCGTTCCATTATCAAACGGGTTAGTAACCCACTCCTTAATCCTTATTTCCTTAACCTCAGTTCCTTATCTTACCTCAGTCTTAACCTTATCTTAATCTCAGTATACAAACCGTTCCTAGAAAGGAAATGGTTGTAGCTCAAACTCAATCTTAGGATTTAGGTGATCCTACCGCACCATCTTAATGCCACCTACCTTGGACGGGAGTCCAGTGTAGCCGGGCCGGCAACCGACCCTAGGCAACAAGTACATAGACAAGTCCTTAAGCGGAGGGCGGATCTGATTCAGATACCGTCCCCCTTTCCTTAGCATGCATGACCGGAGTCAGTCCCGGGTTCCTCGCTCAAGTTCCAGTTAGTAAATCTTACACACCAAGTGTTAGTTAAACCTTAACGGGTATTAACCAACCAACAAACACCAATACTTAGTTCTCATTCTTAACTCAGTAAGTACTAAACTTAGTTAGTAACCACCTCAAGCCTCGTGGGTTAGTGTAAAGAAAACACATACACAACGAGAACAAATATAACCGGTTGCATGCTTATCTTGTCTTAGTCATAGCAATTAAACAGATAGCACACAAGCCGAGGACACCTCGTTAGCAAGCAGGTCACAAGAAAGACTGTACCGTTCACCGTTGACTATTGTTTGTTTAACCTTCTCCGGGGGTCCCAATTCACAAACCTAAAACATTGATTCATTTTTAGGCCGTTAGTTATTTGCACTTTACTTAACTTACTTAGTCCCTAAAGATCCCCACTCAATACCCTCTTAAACCATTGCCACTTAACCTTTAAACTTAACTTTAAACATTAAGGTTTATACTTAATCTTAACTTAATTCCTTGGGTTCCTAGGGTCCTAATCATTACTACCCTACTAATGGCATACCCTATCTCCAATTAACATCCTTAGAATTTAAAATTTCTTTTTTTTTGTTTTTAGGCCCGACCGAACTTACCGACCGAACTTGCCAAGTTCGGTCCGTTCCAGTACTCTTTGCCGTTTGAAAATTCCACCCCGACCGGACTTACAAGTCCGGTCCCCAAGGTCGGTCCATTCCCGAGAGCTTCCCCCGTGGGAAATTTAAGCCCGACCGGACTTGCCAAGTCCGGTCCCATGTCCGGTCTATTCCAGAGACCAATTCCCGTTCAAAATTTCAGACAGGACCGAACTTGTAAGTTTGGTCCCTTGTTCGGTCGATTCGAGAGACTTAATTCCTTCACAAAATACAAGCCCGACCGAACTTGTAAGTCCGGTCCCCAAGTTCGGTCGGTTCCAGAAACATTTTCCGGTAGTGTAAACTGAGCCCGACCGACCTTGCAAGTCCGGTCCCTAAGGTCGGTCGGCTCCAGACCTTTGTTTTTAAATTCTCATTCAACTCCAAACTTCACCCCATGTATCCTAGTATGTTCTAACCTCATTTGGGCACCTCAAATACACCTTAAACATTCCACTAAACACATTAAATCACTCACCAAGACCCACCTTAATCATTATGCATTTCCCTTGTAATAATGCCAACCCTTATAATGTTTTTCTCTAGGTTTCTAGGTGGTGGTTCACACCTAATGTAACCACTATGCCAAATGTTTCCTCACCACTATAACATCATCTCCCAAGCATCTTTCACCATCTAAAACTCCTTTACACAACTACTCAAAGTTTCTTCACAAGCTTATGCTTCCACCCATCGATACATTATTTCCTTCCTAGTTGTTTACCAACATTTGCCTAAGTCCTAAATACTCAAACACATTCTCTTGATTCCTAAATCCTTCATAGTAAGGCCTAAGTCATTATAACTCATTAGAACACCTTAAACTCACCCTTTTTCATCAAGACAACCTCTAAGACTTCCTAGTACTTCCTTAGTCATGAAATCTCCTTAGAACATCTTAAACACTTAGGTTCTTCCTTAAATTTTGCCATGGGTTCTCTAGTATATTGTTACACCCAAACACTTGGTTTCACACCATCAAACAACCAAGATCACTCAAATTCTCATTACATTATCTTAACACACAATTTACACCACAACTACACCACATCATTATATAGTGTACATACTTAAAATGCTTGGCACTTAGGCCCTAAAATGACAATAATCTTAACCACTGAATTTCCACATATATTTGCCTTCAACCTGCGAATACACACAACAAGGCTCCCATTGAAATAAAATGATTCTTATAATTCATCTCAACATTGCTTAACTAATCCTTTTTCTCATTTGCTCCTTAGTCACAAATACACAAGTATAGTCATTGTTTCTCCTAGGTTTTTACAACTTCTTCCCAATGTAAATTCTACACTAAACTCATCATATATCTAAATCTCATTCCCTTAAACAATAAACACCTTAAGGTAAGTAATTTACCTTGTTCTTTCTCAAGCTTCACAAACTTTCTTCCTTATGTTTTTCCTTGCTCAATCTCGGTCACCACTCAAACTCTCCTTGCCAATGTTCTAACCAACATCCAATGACTCCAATGAGTACTAGATAATACATTAACCTTAAGGAACAAACCCTAGGTTAAAAATATGTTTTAAGGTATTAAATTGATTGTTTTACCTTAGTTTCTCAAGACAAGCTTGGATATGAAGCAAGAAGGACCTCCTCTATCCTTTGAAGAGTAGAAAAGAAGCTAGAACAAGGCACTAAAATGAAGCCTCATGAGCATGTATTTCCGGTCAAGAAGAAAAGTGATGGAAACCTAGATTTTCTTACACTTTCTTTACCTTAAGAGAATGGAGAAGCCAATGGAGTCTCCAAGCTTGAGTTTCCTCCTCTAATGGTGGTTTGACTTGGCACCAAAATGAAGCTCTTGAAGTTTTGAAAAGATAGAAAGAAGGAGCTTGAGCTAACTAAGAAGAATATATATTTTGTTTTGGATTTGGAGCTAAAATGAGCAAGATGTAACCAAGGAAGGATGGAGCTTACATGGGGGCTGTTCTTCACGTTGAAGAAGAAGAGAGGAGCAGCATAAATCGGTGGGAACAAGAGGGAATGAAGAGGTGAGGAGAGAGGGAAGCCAAAAGTGAGATATTTGTTTCTAAAAGCAAATAGTGACTAGTACATCCCCTCCCTTATTTACTAGTAACTAGCTCACTCACATGGTGAGTCATCCCCCCTAGAAAACCGGCCCCCATTAGGTAATAAGGGTTACTTTAGTCTTTATTTGCCAATTAACTCACTTATTTTCACTTATGTTATTAACTAGCTTAATTTAGTTACTATTCACAAAACAAGGCACATTGTTGTGAAATTTTTGATTTCCCATTGATTTAGACTTCCTAATGTGATACTAATTAGTACACGTGTTAATTAAAGAGTAATGATGGACATTTAGCCACTCAAAACCCATTCACAAGACAATTTTCAAAAACGTGCTTTAAGACTCCTTAAAGCACATTTTGTGTTTTAACTTGTTTTCAAGCTTGGTTTTCTTTAGTTACCGATTTAAAATGGCCATTAGGATATTACTAAGGTCTTAAAACAATATTTGGGTACTCACCCAAGTCTATCCAAGCTTAGAGCACGTTTTTGCTTAAACTGCTCTTTTGGTGTTTCCTTATATTTTCTTTGATTAAGATGGTTTCTTAATGTTTCTAAGGCATTATTTAGCCTTATTATACCTTAGTTAATCATTCAAACACCATATCTAAGTTTGGGGTATTTCAAAGGTCAAGTAGAGTAAAAATGTGCTCTAAGAAACCTTAAAGGTCTAATGACCTCTAAATGATATAAAATTGGATACCATGATCAAATATCATGTAAGGAACACAACAAAACCGTTGTCAAAGAAAACCAAGCTCAGAAACACCTTGAGACACAAAATGTGCACTAAAACTCCTTAAAGCACATTTTTGTGTAATTGTCTTCTAAAATGGTTTTTAATGGGCTTAAAGGTTATAAATACCTTTAAATATGATAAAATATCATATTATATCATATTAGGAATTTAATCCCAAGAATTTACAAATTTTTACAAATTTAATATTAAAATATTAATAAAACCCTAAAGTGGGGCCCGTTTGGGTCAACATTGACTAAGTTGGTCAATGTTGACCATTGACCACGAATTGGATCTCTCAAAATCGGTGAATAGGGTTTCTTAATAGACCAAGAGACAAAACCCATGTGACAATTAAATATACCCATTACTTTTACATAAAATAAGGAAAAGGCATACTTTACCTTATAAAAACAAAAGTTGTCTCACCACTTGCTTACCCATGTGAAGCCAGCCGATTGGAGCCTCTCCTTTCCCTTGTTACACGGTGCTCCAAGGCTCCAAGCAAGAACAAGACAAATATGGTGAGTCACCTATTCATTAATGGATTAAAGTAACATTATAACTACATAATTGAATCAAATTGGAATTTAATTATACACCACCTTTCTCCTATGATGGCCGGCTGTCTCCTTCTTGTCTCCACGGTTTGAACCTCCAATAATCAACTCCAATCAAGCATTGGTGAGTCATTAAATCATTAAAGACATAAAATAAGGAAAAAATGTGTTTTAAGCCAAAATTAGGTCATTTCTCTCATTAGTCCCATTCCAACCGTGGGACTCATGGCCAAACTCTCCCTTTGGCTCCTCTTGACCGAAGGTAAGCTTCCCAAGCTCCATTGATGAGAGCTCAAGCTCTAGGTAAGCTTCTAAGGCATAAAAATGCCCATTTTCTTCATCTTTCTTTCCTTTTTCCATTGATCTACACCCCAACCTTTTCTATACATCTATGTAGAGTATTTTGGAGGTTAAATGAAGAATCATTTTCGGCCAAAACAAGATCTAAGAAGGAAAGTTCAAGTCTTGACCATTTAAGGTAAAAATGTGCTCTAAGCACATATCTCTTCTTTCTTGAAGATTTCGGTTGTAAACCTTGGTTCCCTAGCCTTATTTTCTTCTCCTTTTCATGTAGTGGGGCTTAGAATTAATTAAATTAAATTTGGGGGCTTTATAAAAATAAGGCCGAAAATAGAAGTTAAAAAGGAGTTAAAATAAAGTTTATAAGATTTTATAAAGTTTTGGGGTTAAATGGTAAATTTTGGAAACTTAGGGGTTGAAACCGTAATTATAAGGAATTAATGGTCAAGGAAATATTAAGGAGGTCAACCTTGACCATATGATAGGTTTTGACCAAATTAGATGAGTTAAATAACTTATTTAAGGTTTTATAATAAGATAAGTATCTTATGGTAATATTTTTATAACATATGTGGTAAATATGTTATTACCGAAAATAAAGGGTGTACAATGGTATTTTAAACACCCATGGGCTATTAGGAATTTATTGGGTTGATTTGGGATTAAAATGAACTATATATGTATAATATATAGTTATTATGTCATTATGACACTTTGGAGAAATATAGGTGGTGGAAATGTGAATACCGGAAATATATGGGTTAATAAGGCATTTATAACCCTTTGGAGAAATTTGAAGATTTTTAGAATTATATAAGAGCATTTATTAAGATATATGTATAATATATAGTTTTAATGATATTGTAAAACTATATGTTATAAATTGGGCCTAATGACAATATAAAATATATATTGAGGTCTGTTCGGTTATTAAATAAAATAACCATAGGTTCTACTTTTTATAAGTTAGAATGTTATATTAAATGGTATATATAACATGGTATAAATAATGGGGTGATTTTGTAAATAAAGGAAACTATGGTTTATGAAAAAGAATAAGGTTTAATGTATATGCCTATGCGGCAATATATAATAGTTTTGTATAAAAACTATAAGTTATAAATTAAAGGAGATAAAAATATCATATAATGATATTAGTGTATGGTATAACATTACATAATGTTATGTGGTCAAAAGGGAATTTAAATAATTCAAGGGCTTACCGAATTAACAAGAGTTGGAAAATAAATTTTAGACTAAGGTCTATAATGTTATAAATGTATAACAATTACATGGATTAGGTGGAATTAATATGAGTAAGGATATTCACATAGAATAATGTGACAAACTATAAATAAGTAAGATTTATAAACTAAGGTGTGTATTGATTTAAACCTTAGGAGTTGTAAATGTACAACATAAAATGTTACATAATATTAGGATAATAATCTTAATATAAGTTGTATAATATAATACAACAATGGGAATAATCATCTAATAAAAGATGATAAAATGTAACATAAAATATAAGAGTTTATTAAACTCATGGGAACTACCTACGTGGTAAATATATACATACACAAGAATAATGTATATAAGGTGGATATATATTTTGGTTGGAAACCATATGATTTAAGAGTGGTGGTTATTTAAAAAAAAATATAGTTACGAACTATAAGTTATGAGTTGGATGCAAAATTATTTGCTAAAGATAATGGATTATATAATACATTGTATTATAATGGATGGTGGGAGAATGATGCAATGTAATAAATGATACAATACGAAAAAAATATAATTAATATAATAATGCATGCATACATGCAACTATGGGTTATGTACCTAAACTAGATGGTGGATAAGATTAAAAAGAAATACAACGAATTAAACTTAACAGTTGAAATATTATGACGTATGAGTTTTAAGTAACAAAGCCGACTGTTTTAGAGAAACCCATAACAATAACGGTAGGAAACAGGGGTGAACTGTCGGGGTTACTTGTATTCGGAAATACCGGATGTAGTTAGTCATGGAGACTAACTTATAGTTTTATTACCGTTTAGAGTACCTCTGACAAAACGCTTGACGAGCTAGTGGACTACACGGAGCGTAGGATCTTGCTGATTCATACTCCACCGTAATACGATCAGGGTGAACGGTATGTAAAGGGGTTTGATCCGAGTTGTCCTAAGGTTGCTCCTTGGGCTCGGATTTGGTTGATATAACTTGTGTGTTATGTGTGTGGTTACATGTATGTGATTAAGTGTTACTGCATTATTTATTTATGCACGAGCGTCCTACGGGACTAACACTACGTCGACTATAGATCGACTTATATAAACATACATATGCGTTGTGATGACATGACAGTTACTTGATATAATACCATGATATTAATATTAAGTATATGGTAACCTAAGTAATACACTTAGGGACGAGTCATGACATTGTCGGTCTCTAGAGCATGGATCTCGTACATGAATATAACCTAGATTACTTCTAGGTATGCGTGAGACCCATTGGGCAGCTAATTAATAATATTCTCCATAAGACTAAGAGCAGATCTTAAACATTATGAGAGAGAGATGGTATGAGTTGAGGTGAGGAATCCCGGTAGTTTACGAACTACTTGGTTGCGCATTTGTGATCACTGAGGGGTTTCCTAATTGGATTCCGCTCCAGGTTATATCCAACGAGCCCAAACTGGATCGTGGATCAGGTGGCTACGGCCTTTATATGGACGTCTTACGAGACATAAGAGAGTCAGGGGCCTCCGGACCTCTGGCGAAATGAGCACCTTTGTGTGTACGGGAGGACTACTGTCCATGGTGAGGATTTCGGGTTGTCCTAACATGACGCCCAACTGGTATTAATTAAACATGATTGGATGGAGCCTACAAGGCTAAGGTAAATTAAATATGAAAACTGTACGCCACGGCGAATGTACATTGTACATATGGATGGGGCCTTGAAGGCCAAGTTAAATTGAAATTAATGAAGGATGGTATACGCTACGGCGATTGTACATTGTACATTGTATTGTTATTACTCGATACGTTCGATATATAATTGTTGTATGAGATATTAAATGAATGTTTGTGGACATTTGGATGGATGGTTAAAGTTTGTGGATATTTGGATGGATGATGTATTATTGTACATGTTTATTACAGTATTGATTATATCTGTAAAATGGTAAAGCATGAAACCAATCTAATAATAAGATGGCTAAAATGACAAGTGACCATTAGGGTCCAGGCCCGGCATACACAGCGTCTATCGCTGATATTACACTCATGCAGATTGTTGATTATCGCCGGAGCCGAAGTACGGGAACAGGGTAATTGGAGTTTACTTTAATTACCGCACATGGAGTTTGTTTGGTTTAGCAATGAAGATGGTGAATGGTATTATGGTAAGGTTATGTATATTCAGGTTTGGGTAGACGCTCACTTGTCGATGTTTATGGTTTATGGACTTAGTATGATGTTTAGGAGTTTCTCGTTATCACGGCGGTTAGCTATTTGTTTGTGTTGGAAGTTGGATGTAGTTTGGCTTCGTTGCTCGCATGGGCGAGTAATGGCCGGTGACACCGAGTGAGTTTTGTAAGTGATTATTTATTTTCCACTGCGAGACGTTTTATTTATTGCTACCTGAGAGATTATATCGTGATTATGGAGAGGGGTGTTACAAAAGTGGTATCAGAGCGGTACTCCGCTCTGATGACGAGAAAGTAGGTTAAGACAGTGAGCTTAGGACTTGGGAAATTATGGGAAACATTTGGGAAGTACGAGACGATTTGTCTTAGAAAGAGATTGTGTCTAGTAACGCAAATTGCGTGACATAGTAGCCTTAAGGTAATTCAATATCTATTGGTTGTATACGGTAATTTACCGAGTATTTATGTGACATACTGTACTACAGATGTCTGGGAGAACTAGAGGGCGTGGTACTGGTAGAGGTGGAGGCGGTGCCCCGCGATTCCAGGAGTTGCTGAGACGGTTGCAGCTGTTCTTGCACAGCTGGGTACTCAAATAAGAGGAGCACCAGCCCACCCGCCACAGCCCAGGGAAACGAACTGGCTGAAGTCAGTTAGCGAGACCCGACCACCTACATATTCAGGAGAGCCAGACCCCGTAGCTTTGGAGCGATTCATAGTTGAACATGAGAAGGCCTACGAAGCTTTACAAGTACCTGCCAACCAGAAGGTTGTCATTGCTGCTTTCCATCTGAAGGATGCAGCCAGCACTTAGTGGAGGTTGGTCAAGGACCATCACCTGGCTACGCCCGACTTTTCATGGGCTGCCTTTGTGGAGTTACTGAGAGGGAAGTACTACCCAGCTCATCTCAAACAGAAGAAGCGCCAGGAGTACGAGACATTGTCCCAGGGAGGTCTGACCGTGGATGAGTACTACGCTCGATTCATCGGTCTGCTGGACTTTATCCCCGGTGTAGATTACTCAGAGACCGTGAAGGTCGAGAAGTTCCGGGGAGGACTATTGTTTCGCATCCAGATGGTGATGGGTGCTACCCTCTACACTACCATCCAGGTACTAACATGAAAGCCATAAAATTCTTTACTTGCTACATTACCAATTAACTTAGTGAGAACTTACCAATGAGATTCCAGGAGTGTTATGAGGCTGCCTCGAGGACGGAGCTAATGCTCCAGACTCGGGAAGAGACTCTCGGGGCCAAGAAGAGGAAGAACCCTGAGGGAGAGTCTGAGGGTGGAGGAGCATCTCCAGGCGATGGCCAAAAGAAGGGAAAGTAAGGACTTATCCCATTCTAGATTATTTATCATATTAAATACCTTAAGAATGCTGACCCGAAACCTGAAACGGGAAATTCTTTAAGAAGAAAGGGCAGCAGGGTCACCAGGGAGCGAAGGGGAAAGAGCCCATCCTTCGGTTGACCGGCCCAGCTATAGATGCTCAGCCTTTGAGATCTGCACCTCCTAAGGGTGAGAACACCTACCTCTTAAATTAAACTGTGACCTTAACCTTATATCATCAGATTTTAACTTAAATTAAATACTATCATCAGGCACCGGACAGCCCCAGCGCCACTTCTATTGTAAGTGTTGTGGGAATGACCATCCTGGGGTCGACTGCGAAGGCCGCAAAGTTGTCTGTCGGTGCTGCAAGAAAGAGGGCCACAGGGAATTCGAGTGATGGATGAACCCTGAGAGCCGTAACTATAGGCCACCAAAGAATACTCAGAAGACCTCAGTTGGAGGATCTGGAGTACCACGAGGCGGTCAGGATGGCCAGACATCTACTGATGCTGGAGCCTATAAAGGCAAGGGAGTAGATAGGGCATGAGTACCCTGACTCCATGAGACCGCTGGTGGAAGACTTTGCTTACCTCGTTATGTACTTACCTTGGATGTTAAACAGACCTATGTTATAAGTATGTGGGAGTGTGTCATTGACCACTTGCCTCTTTGTGTATGACTTTTGGGAACTAGTTTTGTGAACTCGATGAGAGTAACCTTGGAACCTTGATGCATTATATATATATATATATATATGAACAGGATGTTTAAGCTTACATTATCATGTAGCCATACTCTGACGACGCGGAGTCAATGAGACCGGTAACTGTTGAACCAGAATTTCCACCTGCATGGCGCACTTGCTAATGCAAGCACTATGACAAGTAAACCACTGAAATTTCCATCTGCCTTGCGCACTTGACGGAGCAAGTGCAGCAACAGCAACAACAACAATAACAGCAACTGCAAATGCAACGGCATCAACTACTACTTTTTAGTCTTTTATTATAAGTATACCAAAAAAAATGTTTTTCAAACGTCTTCATACAAACCCTGAGATTAGAAACTTATGCAACTATGGAAGGACCGTTAGTCCAACCACTGCAACTGGAGGAAATTATACAGCCACTGTGATGGTAAACCACACTAGTTTAATTGTTTGGGAATTTTCAGACATGGCTTATTAGCCAAATACCATCAGTGTATACCCGCATTTAATGCTAATCACTACTAGTGATGAATGTTTAGTCCTTATGGACAAGCATACCCTTTGTAGATGCACCACCGTCAGTGAGGATGGTTGGGAAGTGAAGAGCCAAGTTGCTCAAACTATTATGCAATCTGCAATACATCCAATTAAACGGATGAGGGAACGAATATGAACTATGGATGAGATATGATCAGGATAACAGGGAGGAAAAGAAATATGTGTAATACTCAATGAGATCAAATAGGAAGAACCAAGTTTGCTAAATATAGCACAGATTTTACTTACACCAAGCTAAATAATGCCGGTTAACGACACGAATTACCTTGATGCCACCAGGGCAATAGCACTTATTATTAGATAACCGATACCATGAACCATTTAAAAAAAAGGAAGAAGAAGAGAAAAGAAAACAGGATATCCATCAGAGGGAGGTTGACAACAGAATACTTCACAATAACCGTGTGACAGACATTACCAGTTTACTAAACGAGACATGGGACGACCGCACTCCGTTAGGAGCATGTGGGCCTGACAGACTTATTTATGTTAGTCAGGTAAGTAGTAATGTATCAGTACGGTACCCCATGCAAGTAGACAAGTAGTGTTAGGAACACGAGAAGTAGTCAACTCCATACTACGGACAGTAAGACAGATTACCTCGAAGATGGACGAGAAGAGCCGCAGTTAAACTAACGGGCTAGAGAAATCAAGAACTTTCAACACAAGAGGACAGTATACAGTATACAGTGAAGACAGGGAAACCTTTCAAGGACGTGAACCTAAGGATAGAAACTGAAAAACCCATTATGGACGAATAATATGTAGAACCCTCATAAGGATCAAGCAAATGCTTGCAATCTAGAGGAAATCTACCAGATGATGTGGACATAAACGCGTGACTACGCAATAATGAGAGACAAGCTAAATACTAGCAGATACATTAGACAAGGAACAATGGATTTGGAATGTACCACTCACAGGATAATTCGCACATCTTATCTGTTTGACTCACGAGATATTAGCTGTTGAGCGTTTACGCCTCTCCACTCTGTATGACTGAGTGTTTTGGTATTGCACTCGTGCAGTTATTAATCTAGTGGGAATGCAGAAAGATAAAGTGGATACCAACACGAGTGTGTAACAAAAAAAAAAGAAAGAACTATAACTGTGTGTTACTCCGGAACAAAACCACCAGGAGACATAGATGACAAACATCATCTTTGGGGACATATAGGCTGGTACGTCTTAGTATTACGAAGACAAGTGCAAAGAGCACTAAGTACTAACAGTAGCCAATGTCATATTACACCTCAAGCTGAATATCAGTGAGAAAAGGCACACGCATGTATGCTAGTGATCCTAATGAGAGGATACACATCAAGGAAAAGAGGCAAACTAAGCCTATGTTCATGGGTCTGCACCTCAATACGGAGCGAGTGGGCCCATTAGAATGAACTTGGGAGAGAGCACAAACAGTTCAGTGCCTCACCCTTATGTATTGTGGAGCCCAGAAGGGCTAGAGTCATACCCGCCTCTCTGACATGAGAATAATCCACGAGTTGGGAAACTCTTTGAGATCCAAGTATCCAGCGCTCCTTGTTGAGCGGCTGTTGTATACTTGTGGGGTACGGGGGCGTAACCCTTTTTAAGGGGGGTGGAGCCTCTTGGCTGTGCACATGTGTGCACTAAGTTATGGTTGTTCAGTATGCATTGCATACAAAGAGTTGGTGGTGTGTGGGGCATACGAGGTTTGCTTGTTTAGTATGCATGGCATACAGTGAATTGTTTCGTATGCATGGCATACAGTGAATTGGTTTTGTTGGTTATGTTTGGTACGCGGGGCGTACGTTATTTGGTTTGTTTGTGTGTGATGTGCACTTGTATGTATGTATCTTATGAGATACCTGTTTGAATGTTGTATGTACACCCATGTGTGTAACACTTTTCTTATGCTATTTGTGATATGTATTCATATTGCTTTATAGAATGATTACATATGGTATCGCCTAGATACGAAATGAATCATTAGATATGGAATGTGGAACGATGGTATGTTATGGACACCTCAGGGAGGTTGTCAGGGTTGGTAGAACTGATAGGAAATGATGGTGCTGATGGATCACCTATATCCATATATGATTGAACTAACGCCACAAAGTGATGGCTATGTGATGTATAAGCGCAATACGATGTGTGTAAATGATATATCACATAGATATACATAATGGGAACAATGGGTAGTTATACATTTATATATACTTACCTACTTGATTAAGAGACTTCGGGACGAAGTCTTTTTAAGGGGGGTAGATTAAAATACCCCAAACTTATTAAACATGGATTAAATATTTAATCACAATAATTAAGGCCTAAACATGCCTTAAAAGTCAACTGAGAACAACAGTGGTCAACACAAAGCAAGATGTTGCACCCTTTGACTGTCTAGGGTAAATAAATACCCAAATGAACTTCTTAGGACCAAAACAATTTGTCCTAAGCTTATTAACACATTATTAAACATATTACAATTGTTGGACAACACTCCAACACAAAGAACAAGCACTTTCATGCTTCAAGGTCAAGTAGAGCAAAAATGTGCTCTAAGAAACCTTAAAGGTCTAATGACCTCTAAATGATATAAAATTGGATACCATGATCAAATATCATGTAAGGAACAAAACCGTTGTCAAAGAAAACCAAGCTCAGAAACACCTTGAGACACAAAATGTGCACTAAAACTCCTTATAGCACATTTTTGTGTAATTGTCTTCTAAAATGGTTTTTAATGGGCTTAAAGGTTATAAATACCTTTAAATATGATAAAATATCTTATTATAACATATTAGGAATTTAATCCCAAGAATTTACAAATTTTTACAAATTTAATATTAAAATATTAATAAAACCTTAAAGTGGGGCCCGTTTGGGTCAACATTGACTAAGTTGGTCAATCTTGACCATTGACCATGAATTGGACCTCTCAAAATCGGTGAATAGGGTCTCTTAATAGACCAAGAGACAAAACCCATGTGACAATTAAATATACCCGTTACTTTACATAAAATAAGGAAAAGGCACTTTACCTTATAAAAACAAAGTTGCCTCACCACTTGCTTACCCATGTGAAGCCAGCCGATTGGAGCCTCTCCTTTCCCTTGTTATACGGTGCTCCAAGGCTCCAAGCAAGAACAAGACAAATATGGTGAGTCACCTATTCATTAATGGATTAAAGTAACATTATAACTACATAATTGAATCAAATTGGAATTTAATTATACACCACCTTTCTCCTATGATGGCCGGCTGTCTCCTTCTTGTCTCCACGGTTTGAACCTCCAATAATCAACTCCAATCAAGCATTGGTGAGTCATCAAATCATTAAAGACTAAAATAAGGAAAAAATGTGTTTTAAGCCAAAATTAGGTCATTTCTCTCATTAGTCCCATTCCAACCGTGGGACTCATGGCCAAACTCTCCCTTTGGCTCCTCTTGACCGAAGGTAAGCTTCCCAAGCTCCATTGATGAGAGCTCAAGCTCTAGGTAAGCTTCTAAGGCATAAAAATGCCCATTTTCTTCATCTTTCTTTCCTTTTTCCATTGATCTACACCCCAACCTTTTCTATACATCTATGTAGAGTATTTTGGAGGTTAAATGAAGAATCATTTTCGGCCAAAACAAGATCTAAGAAGGAAAGTTCAAGTCTTGACCATTTAAGGTAAAAATGTGCTCTAAGCACATATCTCTTCTTTCTTGAAGATTTCGGTTGTAAACCTTGGTTCCCTAGCCTTATTTTCTTCTCCTTTTCATGTAGATTCGGTTGGTATTCCAAGATCTACAAGGAGTAGCTAGATCCAAGCCAAAAACATCATTTTTGGCATCTTAAACAAGGTAAAACTTAGCTATCTTCCAAGCTAATTACCCATGGTTTTATACCTAGTTTTTATGAGAGTTTTGATACTCTTTCTTTACTGGAAAAATAGGGCCGAGACAGATCTATAACAAGCTTGAAGATCTAAGGTAAAAATCAATGATTTTCATGACTTAAAGTACTTCTCATGGTTAGCTCATGTGTGGAGTTTAATCATGTCTTGTTTTCTACATGAAGACAAGTAAATCAAGCTTTGGAGAAACTCTCCTTAAGGTGGCGAATCAAACAAGGCTTTACCTAAGCTAAATCAAGGTATAAATCACTTAAACATTAACTTTGCTAAGTTAATATGTTCTAAAGCTATCTCTAATTAAATTGCCGTGAGGGAATAAGGTGGTAAGGTCATGTTTGACCTTAAAATGATTAAGGAATGGTTTAATAAATTTTATAACTAATTAAATAAACATAATTGTCAAATTTAAGACATTATGTGGAAGTTTGGTAATTAAATGAAAGATGTGTGGTGAGGCCGAGAATTATAAGTGTTTTTGGGACATTTATGTGTAATTTATTTTTTAAGCCAAATGTTGTAATAAGGCCATGTACTTTAGGCCATTTTATTTATGCATTTACAAGCTTTTATTTAAGTTTAGGTGATATTCAATTATTACCGAAAAGAAGTGGGGCTTAGAAGTAATTAAATTAAATTTGGGGGCTTTATAAAAATAAGGCCGAAAATAGAAGTTAAAAAGGAGTTAAAATAAAGTTTATAAGATTTTATAAAGTTTTGGGGTTAAATGGCGAATTTTGGAAACTTAGGGGTTGAAACCGTAATTATAAGGAATTAATGGTCAAGGAAATATTAAGGAGGTCAACCTTGACCATATGATAGGTTTTGACCAAATTAGATGAGTTAAATAACTTATTTAAGGTTTTATAATAAGATAAGTATCTTACGGTAATATTTTTATAACATATGTGGTAAATATGTTATTACCGAAAATAAAGGGTGTACAATGGTATTTTAAACACCCATGGGCTATTAGGAATTTTTAGGAATTTATTGGGTTGATTTTGGGATTAAAATGAACTATATATGTATAATATATAGTTATTATGTCATTATGACACTTTGGAGAAATATAGGTGGTGGAAATGTGAATACCGGAAATATATGGGTTAATAAGGCATTTATAACCCTTTGGAGAAATTTGGAGATTTTTAGAATATATAAGAGCATTTATTAAGATATATGTATAATATATAGTTTTAATGATATTGTAAAACTATATGTTATAAATTGGGCCTAATGACAATATAAAATATATATTGAGGTCTGTTCGGTTATTAAATAAAAATAACCATAGGTTATACTTTTTATAAGTTAGAAATGTTATATTAAATGGTATATATAACATGGTATAAATAATGGGGTGATTTTGTAAATAAAGGAAACTATGATTTATGAAAAAGAATAAGGTTTAATGTATATGCCTATGCGGCAATATATAATAGTTTTGTATAAAAACTATAAGTTATAAATTAAAGGAGATAAAAATATCATATTATATGATATTAGTGTATGGTATAACATTACATAATGTTATGTGGTCAAAAGGGAATTTAAATTAATTCAAGGGCTTTACCGAATTAACAAGAGTTGGAAAATAAATTTTAGACTAAGGTCTATAATGTTATAAATGTTATAACAATTACATGGATTAGGTGGAATTAATATGAGTAAGGATATTCACATAGAATAATGTGACAAACTATAAATAAGTAAGATTTATAAACTAAGGTGTGTATTGATTTAAACCTTAGGAGTTGTAAATGTACAACATAAAATGTTACATAATATTAGGATAATAATCTTAATATAAGTTGTATAATATAATACAACCAATGGGAATAATCATCTAATAAAAGATGATAAAATGTAACATAAAATATAAGAGTTTATTAAACTCATGGGAACTACCTACGTGGTAAATATATACATACATAAGAATAATGTATATAAGGTGGATATATATTTTGGTTGGAAACCATATGATTTAAGAGTGGTGGTTATTTAAAAAAAAATATAGTTACGAACTATAAGTTATGAGTTGGATGCAAATATTATTTGCTAAAGATAATGGATTATATAATACATTGTATTATAATGGATGGTGGGAGAATGATGCAATGTAATAAATGATACAATACGAAAAAAATATAATATAATATAATAATGCATGCATACATGCAACTATGGGTTATGTACCTAAACTAGATGGTGGATAAGATTAAAAAGAAATACAACGAATTAAACTTAACAGTTGAAATATTATGACGTATGAGTTTTAAGTAACAAAGCCGACTGTTTTAGAGAAACCCGTAACAATAACGGTAGGAAACAGGGGTGAACTGTCGGGGTTACTTGTATTCGGAAATACCGGATGTAGTTAGTCATGGAGACTAACTTATAGTTTTATTACCGTTTAGAGTACCTCTGACAAGACGCTTGACGAGCTAGTGGACTACACTGAGCGTAGGATCTTGCTGATTCATACTCCACCGTAATACGATCAGGGTGAACGGTATGTAAAGGGGTTTGATCCGAGTTGTCCTAAGGTTGCTCCTTGGGCTCGGATTTGGTTGATATAACTTGTGTGTTATGTGTGTGGTTACATGTATGTGATTAAGTGTTACTGCATTATTTATTTATGCACGAGCGTCCTACGGGACTAACACTACGTCGACTATAGATCGACTTATATAAACATACATATGCGTTGTGATGACATGACGGTTACTTGATATAATACCATGATATTAATATTAAGTATATGGTAACCTAAGTAATACACTTAGGGACGAGTCATGACATTGTCGGTCTCTAGAGCATGGATCTCGTACATGAATATAACCTAGATTACTTCTAGGTATGCGTGAGACCCATTGGGCAGCTAATTAATAATTATTCTCCATAAGACTAAGAGCAGATCTTAAACATTATGAGAGAGAGATGGTATGAGTTGAGGTGAGGAATCCCGGTAGTTTACGAACTACTTGGTTGCGCATTTGTGATCACTGAGGGGTTTCCTAATTGGATTCCGCTCCAGGTTATATCCAACGAGCCCAAACTGGATCGTGGATCAGGTGGCTACGGCCTTTATATGGACGTCTTACGAGACATAAGAGAGTCAGGGGCCTCCGGACCTCTGGCGAAATGAGCACCTTTGTGTGTACGGGAGGACTACTGTCCATGGTGAGGATATCGGGTTGTCCTAACATGACGCCCAACTGGTATTAATTAAACATGATTGGATGGAGCCTACAAGGCTAAGGTAAATTAAATATGAAAACTGTACGCCACGGCGAATGTACATTGTACATATGGATGGGGCCTTGAAGGCCAAGTTAAATTGAAATTAATGAAGGATGGTATACGCTACGGCGATTGTACATGGTACATTGTATTGTTATATTACTCGAAACGTTCGATATATAATTGTTGTATGAATATTAAATGAATGTTTGGGACATTTGATGGATGGTTAAATGTTTTGGATATTTGGATGGATGATTTTGTATATGGTACATGTTTATTAAGTATGGATTAATCTGTAAAATGGTAAACGCTGAAACCATCTAATAATAAGATGGCTAAAATGACAAGTTACCATTAGGGTCCAGGCCGGCATACACAGCGTCTATCGCTGATACTACACTCATGCAGTTGTTGATTATCGCCGGAGCTGAAGTGCGGGAACAGGTAATTGGAGTTTACTTTAATTACCGCACATGGAGTTTGTTTGGGTTTAGCAATGAAGATGGTGAATGGTTTATGGTAAGGTTATGTATATTCAGGTTTGGGTAGACGCTCACTTGTCGATGTTTATGGTTTATGGACTTAGTATGATGTTTAGGAGTTTCTCGTTATCACGGCGGTAGCTATTTGTTTGTGGTGGAAGTTGGATGTAGTTTGGCTTCGTTGCTGTTGCTCGCATGGGCGAGTAATGCCGGTGACACCCGAGTGAGTTTTGTAATTGATTATTTATTTTCCGCTGCGAGACGTTTATTTATTGCTACGTGAGAGATTATATCGTGATTATGGAGAGGGGTTTGTACAGTAGTGTTCACTAATACTCCCCATATGCTTTCTGGGAAAGACAGACGATTTAGTAGGTATTTGAGGGATGCCATGAATAACGGGTTTTCACCCTCCACAGAATGCCATTTTTTTAGGATCTAGGCTTTTCAGTCAAGTACCATATTTAGATAGACCCCCCTCATACCGAAAAATCACACCCTCCACAGAATGGCGACTCTGCTGGGGAGAACTTGAGTAAGTTTTTCTCAAACTCAAGGAAGACTGAACTCCATCCGAGATTGTCAGGATTTCCTTACTTCTTTCAAAACCTTTAAGAGATTCATTCCAAACTATAGGATTATTCTACTCGACACTTAGAGTGTGTATCTGATGAGGACAGATAGGACTTGATAGATTCTCAACAAACATGACAACAATGGGTTAATTGTTAGCTCACATTTAGAAAGAGACACTTAGGTTGAATGAAGCTAACTTCCCTTTAGGTTAATAAACCCAATTGGAATTACCACCTTCAAGACAAACATTTAATAAATAGGTTGGTGCTAACTTCTCTACTTTACTTATGTGGTGTATGATTGTGGGGTGCATTGGTTGGGTAGCTTAGGACATGCATTCCTCTGTGTCACCCGCTATATTCACGAGTCACTGGATGCCGATCGGTCCACGATTGATTCCCATGAGTCGGGTCATTCATTTGAATGGTTATACCCACGGGGCGAGATGGTCATCGACCTACGTCTTGATACTCATGATCCAAATATATCCTCCATTATCTGAGTCTAAACCAGCATATAGTGAACCATGAGCCTTCAGTGTCCAGCTGCCTGATCCGGTGTCTAAGACGGGTCTTATGGGTAGTCACCCTCTTGTGTGCCGCCTGTCTGACCCCCTTCCGCCTTACCCTGAAGATTGCATGGGCTCAGTTCTCCATGTTTCCTCTTCCCCACGGGTGTCTCTAAAGCCCAATGTCACGCTACACGTCCATAGAGGATCTCGTATTTACCAGATACCCATACATGGCACAATGTAGTCAGTGAATAATTTGGACTTTAGACACACCTGACGTGCAGATGACGAGAGACCCGTCCAGCAGTACTTCCCCGAGTTTCCTGAAAAGTGGGGTGTTGTCGGATCATCACTGGCCGTGGCGTATGTTTTTATCCTTATCATCTCGGGTGTCCTGACCTTTCGAACTTAAGCACTCCGGACTTTCTTGATAACGTGCCTCGCAAGGGCATAACAGAGAAAAACCCCGAGAGATGACAGTGAAGGGACGACGGTACCCCCGGTGAGACTGAATCATAATTG
Organism: Limonium bicolor; assembly: GCA_023374045.1. NCBI lineage: Eukaryota > Viridiplantae > Streptophyta > Magnoliopsida > Caryophyllales > Plumbaginaceae > Limonium > Limonium bicolor. The sequence continues at coordinate 14,156,820 of CM041779.1, read as the reverse complement.
ACCTGGAAAGTGATTATCCCAACATTAACACTTACAGCTCCACATCAAACATAGCCATGATTTACTTTATGCTATACATGTGTGCAAACCGTTTTTTCAAACCAATCAGTTTTAAACGTTCGGAATTCTCTTTTGTATGTCTCTTAATTGCTTTATTACAAGATCGTTTAATTTTGAATCCCACCTAATTCACTCATAAACACTCGGGGTTTTAAAATCTATCACTTCATCTTTAAAACTTTATTTTACCAAAATATTATTTCCAAAACAATTCAAAAATAGACTTCACAAAACCTACTTTCTACAAACAAATTTCAAACAACATTCTTCACCAACATTATTTCTTAATGGTTTTCGAAAACAGTTTTCAAAGTTGATTTTCACAAACGTATTTCAAATAAATGACCTAGTCCCCATGTTGTGACCCACTATTCTTGAAGTTCAAACCACCTCAAGAGCACAGTCATTACCGTGGAGCGTACTAGTCATTTCGTGTTTTCACAAAGTGGTGGATTTCACATAAGATTTTTGTGCTCGATCATTCATCTTCCTTTCTCAAAAACACCCTTCACTTCCCTCTCGGAGCAAGTGAAGCAGCATGAAGACCGACTATGCGGATCCAGCCGAAAGCCAGAGACGCACCAGCCCGTGGAGTTAGCTGAGCAACAGGAAGGTCAACACCAACCGTCCAGATACCAACCAGAGGTGTACCAACCCGAGTCAAGCGACACGAAGATCAGTAACACCGGTTCAAGTTCAAACTGTTGAAAATCAGAAGAACACCAACCCGTTTTGTTTGATCACCATATTGCTTCGCTGCAACAACCTGAACTCGAGCGAGCACCAGTCAAACGCCCGAAGACGAGCGAACGGCCAATCAGGAGCCCGCACATGATTAAGCAGTCGTTCAGAAGCTCGAAGACGAAGCAGAATTCTGGAGAAGTTTTTAAGCTCAAACTCCCCCATTTAATGACTTTTAGAATTGATGTATAGGTTTTCCCCTAGCATTCTTTCTCTCTTGTCCATTTCTGAATAGATTACATGTATAAGTTTACGCATTCCCTTTGAATTTATTTAGGTCAATGTGTATAGGGTTCCCCGCTCCCTATTTTATTTGTGAATGACAGAGCGTCAGAGTTCATATCGAGAAAATCCACCACTTTGAAACACCGCGTTTTCAAAATTGTTTTTCTAAAACTTGTTTCTTTTGGCATGCACGAATAAAGAGAAGAATTAATAAGGAACGACCCCTCACAGTATATATCATTCATCAACTTTGCTTTATGGGGCAAGAATTCGCGGTATCTACAGGAGGTATCCCCTAAATAAACAACACAACAAATGCATCCGAGCACAAAGCAAACCGCAAGCATCGCATTCATTACAAAAAAAAAGAAGTCTCATGCATACTCGGTCAGTCCAAATTCGTCAAACATGTACAAGTCTTGTCCGCCTCAGAAAAGTTCATAATCATGTGTTTCATTGTCACCACATCACACACCAGCTTTCATCCCAATATCTTGACCGTCCCGATCTCAGAAGGATAGAAAAGAAAACCGAGTTCCAACCCTCCCCATCAGAATCACCATGCGCTCAAGTGACCCAAAGGGAAAGAGTGTGTCATATCGTGGGGCCACCATGCGGGAGTTGTCACTCCCTAAAAAGTCCTAAAATCCAGGATCCAATCACCAACCCAACATCACTTGAAAATTACTACCCCGAACAACAACAACCCCAACAGCTAGATCACCTTCAAGGCCGACATTGAAAGGATGAGCTTCATGGACCATCAACTAGAACCGACTCAAGCGAGACTAGGTGTAGCCTTACCACGCATGCATTGCATCTAAAAAAAAATCACAAAAAACAAACATTCAGTCAACATCCAAAGTCAACCATCTTCATTCATCACTTTCAGCATTTCACGCATCTTATACGTAGTAATTCCATATTACCACAGTAGATTGCATTGTAGATAGCCGTGTTTGTATACTCTCGTATCAAAATGACATCTTTAGGAAAAACCTTGAGAGAATGATTGAACGGGGTGCGTGAACCACTAAACTCTCGACCCATTAATGAACACAAGGGTCCAATTAAAATCAGCACCACACAAACCAAGTGAATAGTGTGCAAAGAGCGGTATTTTTTCATGAATTTCGATTGAGTGTTTTGGACAATCCACTGAGCGACGAGGGAAGGTAGAGAGATCCGACGGAGATAAAACCACGAGTGTCTTGTGCTTTCCTTAGCACATGGAGAGGCATGATTCAAAGTGAGATCAATGTCGATAAACATGATACGAACTGTGATTCATGCGAAGATTTGAGAAGAGTAAGAAAACAATCATTGAATAATGAGGATGACGAGGCACCTAGGATCAAAAATCTCCACAAAACCAAAGAGCTTTGACTGCCCTCTACACAATCCCTTAGTGAGCCCCGCTGAGCCTTTCACGATAAACCTTTTCTACTACGAACTCCACAACATGCCAACTCACATACACATACTTACTCACCCTTGCAATAGAGGATCTCGACGGAGCCAGAGCCATGGTCCCCACACCATCTTCACAAAAACAACAAATGAAATGTTCCGAGAAATCAGTGAGTCAATGCAAATCCAAAGCCAAACACCAAAAGAGAACACCGAAAATGTTCAAAGAAGATCGACGAGTCATTCTAAAACTCCAAAGCTGAAAACCAAAATGCAAAGTAAAGAGCACTTGAGAAAGTCGATGAGCCAATTGCAATTTCCAAAATACCCAAATGAGGAGAAAGTTCAAACCATACGCCAGAAGAGGCGAGAAGGAGGAAGCCAAATCCAAAGGACCAATGATGTCCCGCAAAAATCAATAAAAGGTTATCAAAACCCGTCTAATCATTCCACCCATGGCAAAGGCGAAACACGTCTTCTATTGCACAAAAGCTCCACAACTCCCAAATAAATCCCACAGTCCCATGTGACGTACATCATACCCTTCAGCCCCGTTACAACCTAATAAAGACCTCTGACTCATACGTTAATGAGCGTTAACTGAAAGTACCGGATCTGAAACATGAATCATAAGCTTCGTACTTGTTATCAACATGTCCCATCATACCAAAGGGACCATGAGCGAATGAGTGTGACCTTATCTCACAAGGTCTTCCTAGTGCGAGCGACTCTTTGATTCAAACACCAAATCATAAACAACCTATCCCATTGCAGGTGGGGAATTTGTAAGGATCGGAAAGTCCAAAACCTCAAAAAAAAGAAATTCTTAGCAAAATACTACTCTAAGCATCAAGAGTATCATCACGACATTTGCACACACGACCATACTCACGAGAGATTGACCCACATCCCTCCATGAGAGGAAAGTGATTCACGCATTCTAGTTCAACAATCACTCAAGATCGAACTGAGGATGTCTTATATTCATAACCCTCATAGTAATAGAGATAGAACCGTACCTTCTCTCCACAAAAAAAAACCGCATATGCATTTTGCATCGCATCTACCATTTAATGTCTACATACATCGTAATCACTTCATCTTCAACATCCGACCAGTAAGAACTATGCCTAGTCTCGCTGAAGGTGGACTTCAGTTGCAGTTGTTGAAGCGCAGCTTTTGGTCAAAAGAAATAAAAAACTGGAGCCATCTGGAGCCACACGAAGACTATTATGGAGCCGTCCACTGTCATACTCAAGCCTCATTAGCACCTCTCCAAAGCCAAGCTAGAGCCAAACGGGAGCCATCGTTCGACATTGAAACCATCCTTGGAACTACACAGGGGTCATCCCAAAAGTCCGAGAACAATACGGGAGTCACTTCAAATCCATATCAAAGCCATTTCGTCACCAGGGCCTTGCCTACAGAGATTCGAACTATGTCAAGTCTAATCTCAATACGGAATTGAGTACGTAGGCAGCCCGCAGGGTGCGACCACCTCAAAGGAAGATTCCCTTTTTGTTCACTACTATCATCAAATGGAGCCATCTCGTAGCCTCCCCGAAGCCATCCTGAACTATCCCGGAGCCATCTCGAGGAATCTGAAGCCGCAATTGACCATACCAAAGCCATTCATCTGCAACCAAAAAACTATCAACCACGGTAAATCACATCGATCCACCACTCGATTCAAAATCCATACCAAAACCATTCATCCACAACAAAAAATTGTCAACTACATCAAAGTACACAAATCACATCGACCCGAAGTCTCAATCCAAATCGAAACCCACCAACCATCCCGAAAATCTCAATCCAAATCGAAACCCACCAGCCATCCCAGAGCCGTTGCTCACAAGGGAATCACAAATCAAACCGGAGCCATCTGACCGCACCGAAGCCATCCGATCACATCATAGCCATCTGATCATATCGAAGCCATTCGGCCATATCAAAACCACCGACCAAAGTCGCTCATTCACAAAAAACCATCCATTCAAAACCAATCACAAGATCATGAAAACCAAAAACTCGAGAGCCATACCGGAGCCATCTCAAACTCTGGAGCCAGGAGTCCTACCAAATCCCGAAACCATAGAGCACATCGGGTGAGACTGTCAAAACAAAACCGAAACATGAGTCCCACACTGACGAAGTCAAGGGCCACATCAACAAAAAACATTCGACTATCAAATCCCTCACAAAAACGACCAAAAAGCATCCAATCCCAGATCAATTCCATAATCAAAGCCATCCTCAAATCAATCTACCACCATAAAAAACTTCAGATCAAGCTTTCACCACCGCGAGTTTCGTACAACTCCATCAAAGTATTATAGACTCATCATAAGTCCTATAGCTAGATATCAAGAGGTCTAGTTGAGACACTCCTAAGTCCTCGTACTTTCAATAGCATTCTAGGCCCATCATAAGCCCTAGGACTGGATATCAAGAGGTTCAGTTGAGGCACTCCTAAGCCCTCGTGCACCTTAAATCAAATCGGGTTATTGGTATTATAGGCTCGGCATAAGTCCTATAGCTAGATATCAAGAGGTCTAGTTGAGGCACTCCTAAGTCCTCGTACTTTCAATCGCATTCTAGGCCCATCATAAGCCCTAGGACTGGATATCAAGAGGTCCAGTTGAGGCACTCCTAAGCCCTCGTGCACCTTAAATCAAATCGGGTTGTTGGTATTATAGGCTCGGCATAAGTCCTATAGCTAGATATCAAGAGGTCTAGTTGAGGCACTCCTAAGTCCTCGTACTTTCAATCGCATTCTAGGACTATCATAAGCCCTAGGACTGGATATCAAGAGGTAGTTGAGGCACTCCTAAGCCCTCGTGCACCTTAAATCAAATCGGGTTGTTGGTATTATAGGCTCGGCATAAGTCCTATAGCTAGATATCAAGAGGTCTAGTTGAGGCACTCCTAAGTCCTCGTACTCTCAATCGCATTCTAGGCCCGTCATAAGCCCTAGGACTGGATATCAAGAGGTCCAGTTGAGGCACTCCTAAGCCCTCGTGCACCCTAAAACCAAATCGGATTGTTAGTATCCTAGGCTCATCATAACTCCTAGGGTTAGATGTCAAGAGGTCTACTGAGGCTCGTCATAAGTCCTCGTACTTTCAATCGTATTCATACACTCAGGGTCGCATCCCTATGCACCACTAAACCATTGTGAGAATTTTTGGCGCCCTGTCAACCTTGATCTAATTCTACAAGGGCTTGTAGAATTGAATCAAGGGGAGCCATCTGTAGACACCAAAAATTCTCACCCCATGAGGCAAATTCTGGAATGAGAAATAAAATAAGAGGGGTCGTCGCCTTTCTTTGTCAAAACGTATTGACATGCGTGCCAAAACGAAACCATCATTTTTCTTTACAAAATTCTTAAATCATTTTTCAAAGCATTTCAGAAAAACACAATTCTTCGAAAAATGAATTTCCAACGACAACACGGTTTTAAACCTGCCCCTTTAGTTTTATCACTTATCTTATTATCGCTTATTTACTTATTTATTTAGTTATCTTTTATTTTCATTTTGTTACTACTTTTAATTGCCTTCTAGCATTTACTTTTTAATCATCATTTCCATCATTATTTTGTTTACTTTATTTTATGCGTTCGCGTCATCATTTTATTGCTTCATGCGCCTGTGCTCTTCTATTTATTTATACCTCGTTATGTTTTGAACCCCTTTAGATTCCATAATTTCATTCAATAGATTAATCCTTTTTTTAGACTCGTAGCCTTTTAGAGGAATTACCCGGTCGAGATTAAAGATCTTGTATTACTTGTCTCACAGCATATCGATTCCTGGCCTAGCGTAGCCGGTTAGCATGCTCTTTGAGTAACCAGTTGGTCTCGGGTTCGACTCTAAACCGAGGTGTTTCTTCTATTTTCGTTTAGCTCGTGATGGGACTTTTGTTTTACTATCCACGGTTGAGAACTGAAACTTGCTACAACTCAACCGGTTAAGTGCGTAGGAGGGTGTAGGGAATATCGAGTTCGAATCCCAGTAGTAGCAGAACTTATTTTTATTTACATGTATGGGCAAAACTTTTTTTTATTCCTCTTCTTTTCTGATGTCTGTGTCGGTCCACTCTCATCTCGGTAAGCCAATTTACAGAAAAAACACGACGGTATGGTTTTTTTGTTGGAAAGAGCCGATTCCCCCCCAACCCACTCTCGATGGCTCCTCGGTACTTCAAATCTGGAGACATTTGAAGATGGCGAACTGGATTAACAATGGCATCACGCTCTCATCCTTCGAGTCTGGCATGCAGAGTTTGAAAACCCAGAGGAAACTCTCGACCTGCTCCCTTAGCAGTCGCCAGAAATCAACCTGACTACCATTCTACGCCCTCCTTCAAAATCCCGAGCTCTCCCTTCATCCCCAAACTCAGAGCAAGAAACCAAAATCCCGATTCTCTAATCTCTATGCCTTAGCTAACCTGCTGCAATCTGGAGGTCGGTTCAGAGCAAAAATCAAACCCAATTTCTTCTCTATCCCTCTCGAACTACACTAAAATCACTTCACGAAATTTTCTAAACCATCATCGTCAGATCAAAACTTACAATCCTCCATATGAGACCATCTTCCAACCGAAACTTGCAACCGGTGATCGCCTGCGATTATTAAGCCATCACCATTCCCCATCCTCTTTCGAAATCTTGTCTTCCCTCCTACTGTCTTCCGTTTCGCCAGTAGAGTAAGCAGTATTATTCCTTGTTCTCCCACCGAGATCGATCCCACTTCTTTTCCCTTTCTTTTGATACCTTGTTTTCTATCGCTTTTGTTGAGCAAGAACCTCATCGGAGAAAACCTCATCCGTAATGGCGAGGGTCAATCGGTACTCTCTAGGAAATGTGTTTCCGAAGAAAGAGTCAATGTCTTCACCTCATTTCCCTTTCAGTTCTCATTTTACGTCCATTTTGATATTTGTCTCGTCCAAATTCCAGAACCAGAACTTCGAACCTCGATTTCGTTGGCTTCTGTTTCGGATAAACGTGGAACACGGGGTACAACTCTATACCTCTGTTTTCTTTTCTTGTTTTGTTCCTAAAACTGGTATGGACCAAGCAGTCCATGGACGGTGAATTAAGGCGCAGCCGCAACGTAAGCTGGTATTTCGGCTTCAGTTTTCACGTCGATCATGTGTTTTCTTTCGTGCATTTCGTTTATGTGCCTTAACACTCATAAGCTGGCCATTTTTGTTAAAAGGAAAGAACGGGGTTGAAAACTGATGATGCCCCCTCTTCCTTGTGTACCTCTGGTCCATCTGGAAAATCTGTTACCGAGTAAGAAGAAGCTGTGTGTGGTTTCGATTAATTTTTTTGCTGCACTTTACTCTTCAATTTTGTTTCATTCTGTATAAAGTAGTATGAGCTTGCTAGCCAGCCATACAAGTACGACCAAAATAATTCAGAAACAGCTATAAGTCTTGGTGATTGGTAACTCACGGAGAAAATGCTTAATCCTCGGTTTTCTGTAGCACTTGAGAGATTTGTATGTGCTACTGTCGTCTGTTATCGAATTTAGCCAGATTTTTGCTTTCTGATGCGTGTCTGATGCTCTCAGATGGTAAAATATGAGGGTTTATATGTTATTTTGCTCTCGGTCCAATTGAAAACTCCCTCTGTATGAAGGCCATCTCTGTGTATGGTAAAAGGTTTGATCAGTCCATGGGGCATACGCAATACCGATGCACATTCCTTCAGAGCCAAGCTCTCATACCCTTCTCTTTTCCTTGCCTGCGTATATTTGATTGTCGCTTATTCACTAACATGTCTGTTTAACTTGTGGGCACATTCTCTTTCTGTTTTGGTTGTCTTTGTTCCCTTCTTTTACAGGAGGAAATAGCTTCTCGTCCTGGTATTACTTTCTGAACTGAATAACTCATAAGTTACTGGTGCTCGATGTATATGCATAAAATGGTACCTGTGAGTGCCTGTTTGACCGCCATGCTTTGTTATTTCAATGGTGTCTATATCTCCGTATCTCTATTTGAGTCAAATCAGAGTGATCACGTTCTTCCCCTGCGTGTGCATAGCTTATCTACTAATATGTCTGTTGGACTGGTGAGCACATTCCTCACCTAACGCGTATCTGTTCATGGAATTCATTATGTTCGTGTTGAATATGATATCCTGGTGTATTACCCGTGAAGCAAGGGAAGGAAATTCCAAGATTTGCTAATCCTTTTGTTTGGTCTTGACTGAGAGGAAACATTGAGGGGTAATGAGCAGAGATGAAACGAACTGGTTGGTGATCTTAGTTCAGGTCTGGCTCACTTGACAACTATAGGCTCTCATTCCTCTGCCTAGATTAGAATCCCACCTGTTCTTCAATAACAATTAGACAGACTCGGGTGTTAAAGTTCAGTTTGCTTTTGTTCTCAGTTTTGATCTGTTATACATTATGCTGGTTGCTCTTGATTTATCTCTATACGTATACATGCTTTATATTCAGCCTCCTTTCAAATTTCAATTCATTTCTTTGTATCTCTAACTATTGCTAAGCCCTAGCTAAGTCCTTTAGGTCCTAACCATTAGGATAGAGGGTGTCCCTTGGCACTTAGTGGGTCATGTGTCCTTCTTGGTCAAGGTGACACCCTAAACCCTAAGACACACATCTAATAAAATATGTATATAAGTATAAAAAAAACATTGAAACCTCTCATTTTAGGTTGTCTCTTAATTCCTTTCAGGCCTTTTGTTCCCAAAACTCAAATTGTCTCTCAAAAATTTTCTACAAGTTTTCCATGGCATGTTAATAATCTCTAAGTTTCTTATCAGATTTTAAAAAGCCCAACCATGCCAATAGCCTAATCCCAAACTTAAGGCCCAAATCACATAAAACTGGCCCATGGAATTTGACCAAACTCGGCCAAGACCCCAGCCCAAAGCCGGCCCAAACCTGACCCAATACCTATATCCAGCCCAATCCAAAGCCGGCCCAAGTCCAAACCTGACCCAATACCCATATCCAGCCCAATCCAAAGCCGGCCCAAGTCCAAACCGACCCAATACCCATATCCAGCCCAAATCCGGCCCAAGTTCAAACTCGACCCAATACCCATATCCAGCCCAAAGCCGGCCCAAGTTCAAACCCGACCCAATACCCATATCCAGCCCAAAGCCGGCCCAAGTTCAAACCCGACCCAATACCCAGTCCAAGCCCAAAACCCACGGCCCAAACCCAAAAGCCCATAGTCCAAGCCCAAAACCCACAGCCCAGTCCTAAGCCTTGACCCAAACTTTGACCTTGACCAAACTTTGACCTTGACCAAAAACTTTGACCTTGACCAAAAACTTTGACCTTGACAAAAAACATTGACCTTGACCAAAACTTCGACTCAAATGTTGACTTTTACCAAAGCACTAATCAACCCCACTTCAACCCGAACCCGACCTCGACTCGGCCCATCTTCCAATACAATTCAAGCCCAAATGAAATCAAACCAGCCCGTTTTCAAACCTGATTTCATTCAAATTCATTGTAAATTCCGTTCGAACTCCAAAAATCCAAAAAAATCTCTGTTCTCAAGTTTCAAACAATCTTTTCATTCCAATTTCATCGAATTTTCAGAGAAACCATTTTGTGGAATTTTAAAGGAAAAAACTCTTCTCACATCACAGAAAACTCTTCTCAAATGCAGAAAGTTCTTCTCACATATACAGAAAGTTTTCTCCTAAAACATTTCTCAAAATCAGTGTTTCTTCATCGAGAATTCCGAACAACTTCAAAAGTTTTCTAACTTAGTTTTCAAATCCAAATAAAATGTTTTTTGGAACAAGAAATGTCTAACCCCTTCAAAACATTTCATTCCAGGTTAGACATCACTTGTCTTCCTTCCAAAAATAAAAATCCGAGGCGGGGCACTGGGGTCGTAATCTCCCTTGTCGCAGTCTGGATCTCTTTAGGCGGGGCATTAGGGTGACAAACCTCCCCTAATTGCAGCCTAGATTTTTACAAGGCGGGGTGCTAGGGAAGTAACGGCCTTCCTAGTTGCAGCCGGGATTTTAGAATCGTCTAACTCCCTCCGCTCGATTTCAATGTTTTTGCTTTTTAACGTTTTAAAACCCGGGAGTTAGAGACGTTATTAGGGTTTGACCGAGAACATCTCATTCATGGTGTTTCTCTCTAAACCCTATTTTTTCGACATAAATTCATTGCCCCATCTTTCGAGCCTCGGCACTTACCATTAATTAAGTGTCGTGTTCAAGGGGTACATTGGGTAATCCCTCGGGATTATCCGCCCTTTTACAACAAAAATGATTTTCAGTTTTAAAATTTTAAGAGAGACAATTCTGAACAAATCAATCCAATCCTTTCATTAGGGCTTTAACCCATAAGCACTCATCAATCCTTTCTAAGCAAACTCGAAGTCACAAGTCTCACTAACATATGACCTTTTATTCTTAAATGTTCCTGAACAACCTTAGTCACCTTAAGCCTGAAACATCTTCAAAACCCGAACACCTGTAAACCAAATATCCTCTTTCATACTTCATCAATACTTTCGACTTCCCCAAAACGCCTCAAAAATTTGACCACTCAAAAATCCAAACTTTACAAACATGAAAAGCTCCTCAATTCCACCAAAGAATCCGAACATCTCTCAACTTCACAAAATGACCAAAATACCCCCAAGCTCTACAAAATGACCAAAAACTCCTTAATTCCAGTAAATGATCAAAATACCCCTAAGCTCTACAAAATGACCAAAATGCCCTTTGGCTCCTCAAAACTCCCAGCATCCTTTTAACCTCGTGAAAGCTGAAACAACCTTAAACCTCTCAACATTCAAACCAATTTCACCGATCAATATTTCAAGACCAGCCTATTTCTCCAAACTCTTGGAAATCATCTGTTCTTCAGTCTACACTCAATCCTATACTTTGGCTTTAATTGAATCTCTCTAAAAAGGTTTTGAAAGAAGGCAATCCCAACAATTGGAGACCGAGGTTTCCTCGGGCACCAATCCGAAGTCGTGGTCGTTGCCACTTCTGAGTGGTGTAACCCAGTGCGAACCCAACAATAGAATCTCTGCAAATGACCAGATAAGTCCTATCCATGGGAACAACCTCAGAGTCAACTAACGGTTCTTAGAACCTTTCTCTTCCCTTCCTAGTTCCTTAGGTCAAACTAGGTGGCGACTCTAGTCAAATTCCGCCTTATATAGGCATAAGTCCGCGTGGAGCCCATTGAGAGCGGGTGTAGTGTTCACTAATACTCCCTATATGCTTTCTGGAAAGACGGACGATTTAGTAGGTATTTGAGGGATACCATGAATAACGGGTTTTCACCCTCCACAGAATGGCATTTTTTTAGGATCTAGGCTTTTCAGTCAAGAACCATATTTAGATAGACCCCCCTCATACCGAAAAATCACCCTCCACACAGGGCATGTTCAAAGACGTTGAATATGCCGGACAAAACTAACCCGGCACTAGACCCGGCAAGAACAAAAATGCGAATTCCTGTCCTAGCCTCAAATCTTGAAAACAAGGACTCGCTACCCATTCGAACCCAATTCGAACCCAACAATCTCTCGTCAGTATTCGACCGAATAATGAAAATTGATAAGGTTATTCAACTCTTTCGGTGTTGTCATCTACACCTCTGCATCTAACAACGGTGAAAGACCACCAAGACTCTTTAACCAAAACACCTTTGTCTTTTGAACCTCCAGTCGAATTTAGAAGATAGGAGAACAAGTTGCGATCTCATTCTTCCTTATATGAAGATCCGAGTCTTAGTAAAACTTGTGAGAATATATATATTGAATGATCAAAGTGTTTACAAGGAAAGAAATCATCCCTAACCAATAACTAACAAGGATCTCTACTTCACCATCCACTCCAAATAAGGAAGAAATACATAAAGGGAGAGGAGATTGATCAAAGCCTTAACCCAAAAAGGAAATCTTCTCTTCTTCTTCGAGGATGGATCCGTAGAGATGCCTTGGACACCAGCAATGGAGTGGGGCGGAAACAGGGACGTGAATGGAGTGTATGGGTATGTTGAAGTGTGTAAGTTGATGCAGACTCTCGGCCTATTTATAGGCCTCAATTGTGTCTGTTGCCGGGCGTCGTGCCGGATCAGGAGTAGCCGGCACATGTGAAAAACGTGTCAACTGCTCAATGGTCTAAATCGCCAAATCCGCGCGAAACGATGCATATACCGGACAGAAGACATCCGGCATAATACCCGGCATCAGCCAAACTACCAACGGTCAATAACTGCATCGTTTAGTCAACCGTGGCGATTCTTCACTTATGCCGGATGGGATGTACCCGGCATTATGTCCGGCAAAGCCTCTTCTCTGATCTATGCTTGTGCCGTGCAGGATTCATCTGGCATTGAGTCCGGCATCAATGGTCTTTTTGCCTAGAGATTCGTTTCTTGCATAGAAAATATATAAAACATAAGACTGAACAAATAAAACGCTTTAATACATAATATAGCATAAATAACCTCTATATAACCTTATTTAGATAATATAACCCTAAATCTAGTGCATAAAATATGATAAGTCTACGGCTTATCATAAGACAACAAAATTGTTGTTTGCTCATGTACTTGTGTAGTACATATTCTTTTTTGTAAAAGGTAATCCATATCCAGCACTTGACAAGTTCTAAAGCTGGGAAAATGTTTTTCCCAGTGGGAGTTTCATGTGTTGAATCAATTACTTAATTACTTGTTTGATAACTAGTATTTAGGATTGATTATAAGCTACATGCTTGTTTTTGTTTTAAATACTTATTTGATGGCAAGTGATTACATAATTTGATGTGATTTATTATTTACATGATGATTGCATTATCTCATTATTTCATTTCTTTTGTGTAGAGAAATGGTTGGAAATAATAGTATATGTAGGGGCATTGTTGTCGACCTTACCAATAAGGACAAGCTCTCAGAGCACAATTATGACAAATGGAGTCGTAAGGTCCAATATGTGTTAGAGGACCAAGACCTTCTTGAACCACTATCATCAATTATGACCCAACCTGAGGTACCACCTGAAGGTCCTAACAATGAACATTTCAGAGTGGCCTTAGAGGCATATAATGCTTGGCAAAAAAGAGCCGAGCTGCCCGAATAATCTTGCTTAGTAGCATGAGAAATGATCTCATGTTACGGTTTAAAAAAAGCAAGACCGCCAAAGGCGTTTGGGATGCCATGAATTGGACTTTTGGCGGTACCACTGTTACTAGACAGCGTCAACTTCAAATGCGTCTAGACAGCTATAAGAAGAAACTGAATCATACTATGGCTGAACATATCACAACTATGCCCAATATGATCAAGAGATTAACTCTGCTTGTCAAATCATAAGTGACGAGCAGCAAGTTCAGGCTTTGATTCGATCATTACCCCTGGGTCGAGATTGGAGTTCGCTCAAACAAAGTTTGACCCATGACGAGAACATCAAAACCTTTGATGATGTTGCTCGTCACCTTACGCTAGAGGAGGATAGAATTATGTCTGAAAATCCTCCCACAGAAGTTCATATGACATCTTATGATAACTCAGGTCATAAGAATAGAAAGCGTAAGAAGGGGTATAACAAGCATTCGGGCAAGAAGCAAAAGAAAGGAAATCATAACAAAGGAAAGTTTGGAGGAAGCCAAACGAACAAGGGCAAGAACAATGGAAATAAGAAAAGCAAGCCCAAGGGAGTTTGCTATGTTTGTCGAAAATCTGGACATTATGCCAGGGAATGCCCACAGGAACAGGTGTGTAACTTATACATGTGGTGTACTAAGTCTTTTGCGGCATCATGTTTTATGTCGAGTTCTAACTCCAATTTTTGGATTGTAGACTCAGCAACCACCGAGCACATAGCGCATGATTGTGCTTACTTTGTTGAGTTCCGACGCATCCCTAGAAGGAGCAAAGTCATCTACGTGGGAAACAACGCAGTTGTAGATGTACATGACATAGGAACGTGTAAATTAGATCTATCTAGTGGGTGAACTTTATATCTATATAATGTGTTGTATGCCCCTAAAATTAGTCAGAATTTGATGTCTGTTCCTACACTATTAAAGTTAGGTTATGTATTCAAATTTAAAAATAATGTTATGAATCTATATTCTAGGAATACTTGGATTGGACAAGGTGAAATATATGAAGGTTTTATTATCCTACAAACTTGTCCAATTTCCTTTTCTCATGAATATAGTTATATTGCTTCTTCTTCAAACAGCCGTATTTCTGGAGAAACATGGCATTCACGTTTGGGACATATCGGTATTGATAGAATAAACAGATTAGCCAAGGATAGATATCTGGGTGAACTATCAAATTCAAACTAGAAATCTATGAACCGTGTTTGGCCGGCAAAGCAACACGTAAGCCTTTTGGTAAGGCTCAAAGGCTACTCAACCTTTGCAATTGATCCACTCTGACATTTGTGGGCCAATGAATGTAGAAGCAAGGCATGGTGCCAAGTACTTAATTACATTCATTGATGATTATACTAGATATGGTTATATATACCTTATCACCCATAAATCATATGCTTTAGAATGCTTCCAAAAGTTTGTGACTCTTGTGGAAAATCAGTTAGACCTTAAAATTAAGGCTCTATGAACTGATCGGGGTAGAGAATATTTATCTCATCAATTTAATGACTTCTGTGAAGAAAAAGGAATAGTTCATCAGTTAACTACTCCTTATACCCCACAACGAAATAGAGTTGCTGAAAGAAGGAATAGAACACTCATGGACATGGTTAGATCCATGATGTCACAAGCTAATCTTCCTATATCCTTTTGGGGAGATGCTTTGCTAACAGCGGTTTATGTATTGAACCGTGTTCCTTCTAAATCAATCTCTGAAACCCCATATGAATTATGGAATCAAAGACGACCAAATCTTGATCATCTTCGACCATGGGGGTGTGGCGCCTACATAACCTCTACTTTCCATAAATATGGAAAATTAAGCGCTCATGGCCAGAAATATGTTTTCATACGCTATTGTGAAAACTCTAAAGGTTATGTTTCTATAGGTGAAACATGGCAAAGTCACGGAGATTGATTCTCGAGATGTCACATTCTTAGAATGTGAATTTCCAACACTTTCAGGAGACACAAAGGATCAAGTTTTTATGAACTTGATGATTTTGCCACAAATCAATTTGTTCCCGACTCTAAGGAAGATGAGTCTAATGATCAAGAGCCTTTGGCTCAAATGGAACAAATAAATTCTCCACTCACTCAAACTCATAATGAGGAAACCGAGAATATAGAGGAATTACCACCTCCAACTCGGAAAAGTGGGAGAGGAAGAATACCAACACGATTTTATGGTATTGAAGAATATGAAGCAAATATAGTGGTTGCCCCAAAGGGATTTGAATATGAACGTTCCTTACTACTGTCATGGATGAAGAGGAACCTCGTAATGTTCATGAAGCCCAGTCTGACCCTAAAGCTAAGGAGTGGAAAGTTGCCTTATTGGATGAACTGGAGTCTATGAGAACCAATCACGTTTGGAATCTGGTTGATCTTTCACCTGGGAGTAAAGCCATTGGAAGCAAATAAATTTTTAAAATCAAATGCAAGGCAGATGGTTCTATAGACAAGTACAAAGCAAGGCTTGTTGCCAAAGGCTACACCCAGAAGGAGGGAATTGATTACGAGGATACTTTTTCTTTTGTGGTTCGAATTGGATCAATTCGTATCGTACTAGCTATTGTGGCTTTTATGGACTTAGAGCTACATCAAATGGATGTTAAAACTGCTTTTCTCAATGGAGAACTTGAGGAAGAAATTTACATGGAACAACCTCAAGGATTTAAGCAAGCAGAAAATGAGAAGAAGGTGTGTCAACTTCTCAAATCCATTTATTGTCTTAAACAAGCTTCACGATACTGGAACATCAAGTTTCATGAAGCTATGACAAATCATGAATTTATAGAGCTTTATGAAGACCAATGTTTTTATATGAAACACACATCCACAGGTTTTGTTTTATTGACATTGTACGTGGATGACATTCTAATAGCTAGCAACAACAAGTCTAAACTACTTGATACTAAGAAGAGTCTTACAACGATATTTGATATGAAATATATGGGTGAAGCAAGCTATATACTTGGTGTGAAAATTCTTTGAAATAGATCGAACAGATTATTGGGTTTGAGCCAAGAGAACTACATTAACATAATTCTCCAAAGGTTCAACATGCATAATTGCAAACCATAGATACACTAGTTAATAAAGGGATATCTTTGAGCACATCAATGTGTCCTAAGACTCCAGAAGAAGAAAGTGAAATGAAAAAGGTACCCTATTCTAGTTCTATTGTTAGTTTGATGTACGCCATGATGTGCACTCGACCTGATATCTGCTATGCAGTAGGATTAGTAAATCAATTCCAAAACAATCCCGGTTGGGCACATTGGAATGCTATCAAACGCATTCTAAGATACTTAAAGGGCACTATGAATTACGTGTTATGCTATGGAGGTGGAGATTTACGCTTAAGAGGTTTTAGTGATGCCGATTGGGCAGGAGATGTTGATGAGTGTAAATCAACCTCTGGTTATGTTTTTCTGCTTAGTGGTGGAGCTATATCTTGGTGTAGCAAGAAACAAGCATGTGTAGCATTATCAACCATGAAAGTTGAATATATTGCTACATCAGCTGCTGCACAAGAAGCTGTTTGGCTTAGACGTTTTCTGAAACACTTGGGAGTTGTTAAAAATGCTAAAGATCCAGTCATCATGCATTGTGATAGTATGGCTGCTTTAGCATATATGAAGGATCCAAAGTACCACGGAAAGACTAAGCACATTCAAATTAGATACCACTTTATTAGAGATGTATGTGAGAAAGGAATATTGAATTGAAGCACATTGATACTAGGCGTATGGTGGCTGATCCACTCACCAACCTATAACCCATAATGTGTTTCAAGACCATGTAAAATCTTTGGGATTACGTGTTGGTCTGTAAACAATTATTATTTTTTGAATAAAAGATCAATCTTTCTACATCTCTATTTTCCACATTTTATAGTTTTGCAAGTCATCATGAGATGTCAAGTTGAACCAAAGGTTAACTCACTCACACGAGTAACCGTCCCTGTGATGTATGAGTAGTCATGGGGTAAGGCTAAAATAATTTTGAGGGTGGCAAGAAGTATGAGCCATGAATTTGATTTTAATCAAGATGATTTTTCATATTGGAGAATCGAATATGGAAAACTACTCCCGTATTTCATGAGGTTCGGCAGCCCATGATGAGTTGAAACATGTGTTGTGCTCAAGTTAACCATGTGGGTAAATGCTAGTGGTTGGTGGTTGTAGGACATTCGTTCCTTAGGGAAATGTGTATCTCCACTACACTTTCATACAGTGTGTGCTGACGACCATTGCTTGAGGTGATGGATGGATCCCTTCTCCTTCACTGTGTGAGTCGCACAAATTTAGCAGCCCTTATGACTTCCTAGAGATGGACCATGAAGTATGACGATTATGTTGCTACTTTAGGAAATATTCGAAGACTGTAAAATGTGGTTGGAGTACATGCTTCCTAAGAAAGAAGTTATCATACATATGAATTGGTGGCCATTATGGAAGGAAGGTATTTAAGAATAGTCATGAACTTAAGTGGTGTTCACTCACGCGTGGAAGTTGTGTACATCGTGAACATGCACAGATGTTTGGGTCATAATTATCTAATATTTTGAGGGATCTAATTATGGCTTAGATCGTTCAGACGAAATTATACCTAGGGAGGCGGTAATACATGAGCACCTGTTGAAATTAGAGTTTACCTGTATTGGAATATCCTTTGATTGGCCGAATGTGGTTTAATCTATAGGTTTCCAAGTTGCAGGTGGTATTACCTAGTCGCACAAAGTATTTGCGAGTATGACCAACATGAGAGAAAAGAGATACATCTTCAAAATTACCATTTGAACGAGTGGGAGATGTAGGAAATTATAAGGGTAGTTTAGTAATTATATGCTCAAAGGTTATTTTGGTGATTAGCCACATGAGCAAGTTGCATTTTGGTTGTATGGGAATACCAAAAATGCCTAATATAAGGTGCCTTATGTGAAGGTATTATTAGAGTTGTGACTCCATGGGAAAGACATCACTAAAGTGTAATACCCCAACCCGAATTCAATAACCTGAACGACGATCGCTCCCAAATAAACTTAAACTACAGCGGAATAAATTACAACAAACGCGCGGTATTACAACGCCGTTAGCCACCCTTGTGACTAACAAGGCTAACTCCAAATACAAATCTCAAAAGTCACGGTCTGAATACGAATACAACCCGAGATACTAGGAATCAAACTCAAAGGTACAATAATTAAATAAAACAAATATCTAGCAGTAGACTCCCATAGCTTGGTCTACCCCACCTACACTCGGTGTGGTAATCTTCTCAACTTCAGGAACCTGGAATTGTTTAGCCATGAAATGGCTCAGCAAAATAATTGCCGGTATGGAAAACGTGCAGCCCATCGGCTACTGGGCCACACCAACTAATTGTCGAATACATGCAGTTCATTTATAAAGCTGTAAACAACATAGCATGATAATAACAAGTATCCAAACAAGGACATCAATGTCACATAGAACAAGACTTCAGGAGGTCAAGTTAGAAGTACTGCAATCCTTTAATAGTTGTCGGGTCCACACAGTGGGACTGACAGGTATTTGAGTGTATGTCAATATAGTGAAGGTATAGTGACCTTGTTATAATAAAAAGGTGGGTAATGAGTCCCTCAGAAGATAACGTAGTTAACTCCTGTACTTAAAATGGTGGGAATTGCACCCTCGAGAGAAGTGAAATCTTCCTCTTAACTTCAACTGTTCCGGTATGGCCGGTGAGTGGACAAAGTGCCACCCAAAACTCCCATCGCGACGTAAATTGAATAGGAGACGACCTGAGACAGGTACAACTCCTGTAGCATGCATGGCCAGATCCAACTGGGCTCCTCATTCTCGTAGTATAGAATTGTTAGGTGTCAACCAAGTATGTTAAACAAGAACACAAGTGTATTGTCAGTTGTCACATTTAGGTCAACGACGTTTGTTATAAAGTGAAGTTAGTGAGAAACTTGAGTACAAGTTCTCAGTATAATAAAGCACAGGTATTTAATCCACTGGTAATGAAGTGTTGTATGCGTGGGACATAAGCGTTATAGTTAGTAGCATCAAGCAAATAATAACACACACTAGTAGAAAAATGGCCATTTTCGGTCCCCCATTTTCGGCGGTTTTGAAATTTTCGTCGAAAATGTGTGTCGGGACATGCTATTTTCGGCGGTTGTATATAGGAACCGCCGAAAATAGCCAACTCAAAAGACCATTTTCGGCGGTTCCTATGTACAACCGCCGAAATAGTCAAGTCGAAGCCTCATTTTCGGCGGCTCCTATATACAAACCGCCGAAAATGGTCTTTTTAGTTGGCTATTTTCGGCGGTTGTATATAGGAACCGCCGAAAATGGTCTTATTTCTAATACCCTAGCTCCGACTCGACATATTGTCGAATTCTGCTGCCTCTCTTCGATCTTCCTCGACGCTCTCACTCCAGTTCGCCCCTTAAATCACCCTCTCTTCTTCTCCGTCGCCGCCGCGCCTAACGCTGCCGTCACCGCCGCCGCCTCCTGCCGCCCCAGTCGCGCCACTACCCCCGCGGTCTGCTGCTGCCCAAATCCAACGCCAACAGAGAACGGGGTTAGTTGTTCTCCAATTCGAAAATTTTGAGATTTTGTTGAATTGGGTCCTAATTTGTTGTTTTATGTAATTGTTGATTGATATATGTATTCTGGAGTGTAATTGATTGATTGGTTTGATTGGAAATACAATATGTGGGCAATTTAGAAAATAAACTATACGCTCGCAAGGTGTTCGATGAAATGATTTAACCAATTTCAGTGATTTTATTTGCTATCTTACCATTGTTTATGTGAATTTTTGAGAAGTAACGACCTTGGTGAATTGACGTTTCAATTGTACTGTGTTTTCTTCATTTAGATACTACACAAGATTGGCAGTAGTAGTCACGTTAGCTAGCTCCTCGTGTCTTCACTAGCCACCCGCTTCCGTTTGATCCTCGTCCATCCAAATACCGGTTAGTTTTTTTTTTCAACCTAAATCAATTTCAATTTATCATGCATAATTGTTTGTATAATTTGTTGATTTATATAAATAGTTAGTTGCAGGATTATATATATATATATAACACGATAATAACCACAAAATAATGTATATGCCAGGAAGGTGTTCTATAAAATGTTTGTGTAGTTAGTTTATTTATATTTAGTAGCTAGTTAGTTGAGTATATGTACATATATAAATATAACAAAATAAAATAACCAACTATATATATTTTATATATATATATATATATATATATCATCAAGTAGTATATATATTATAGATGTGTATATACATTATATATATATGCATATAACACAACCAAGTAGTATATATAAGATAGCGTATTATATATATTATACAGAGTCGCCGTGCGAGAACCATATCGATATATATCCTTTTCCGAAGATAGGTTAGTTATTGTTATTTTTTATATTTTATATTTTAAATGTTAGTTAAGTTATTATACATTATAACACTTTTTTCTAAATATTTTTAAAATTTTGACTGGTTGTTTGTAGAATGGACCGTGAATGGATGTACGGTCTGCGATGGAATTATTTTGAATCGAAAGTGAAAATGAATTTTGCAAAGCAGCTCTCTATCATCAGAAAAGGATGAACGACACTCACATTCCATGTCCATGTGCACAGTGCGAACTTCGCAACAAATTCCCTAACCTACATGCTATCAGATTTCATCTATCACGACGTGGATTTATGTCAACTATAAAATATGGTTTTTGCATGGCGAGTCTTTAGAAGCTAGTAGCAGGGTGCATACTTCCACCCAGCAGAACAGTGAACCAAGAAAGTTACCGATGATACCACATTTCCTGATAATGAGTGTGATCAGAGTGACACTGAAATCAACGATGATAGTGAAAAGATTGAACAACTGAACTCTATGCTGCAAGATGTTGAGGATAATTTCACAGACAAGCCCGATGAATATCAAAGATTAGTTGACGCATCACGGTCCCCTTTGTTCCCCGGATGCACCAAATTTTCAAAATTGACATCCGTGCTACACTGTTCAATCTGAAAGCAAGATTCGGCTGGAGTGATAAGAGTTTACGGCAATACTAGAACTATTCCCGACATGCTTCCAAATGATAACAATCTTCCTACATCCACTTATGATGCAAAAAAGTTGATGTGTCCTATGGGTGTGGAGTACGAAAAGATACACGCATGTCCAAACAGTTGTGTATTATATAGAGGAGATAATAAACATTTGAATCAGTGTCCAAAATGTCATTTGTCACGCTATAAACATAAGGACGGTCAATCATCCAATTCTAAGAAAAAAAGTCCTCCAGCAAAAGTCATTTGGTATTTACCCATAATACCAAGGTTCAAACGTCTGTTTGCAAATGTCAGAGATGCCAAAATTTAAGATGGCACGCAGAAGAAGGAAAAATGATGATAAGCTGAGACATCCAGCTGATTCACCACAGTGGAGGACTATCGATAGAAGATTTGAAGATTTTGCCAGTGATAATCAAATTTGAGACTCGGGCTATGTACAGATGGGATGAATCCCTACGGCACTCTAAGTAGTCAACACAGCACTGGCATGTTGTATTGGTGATTACAATCTTCCTTCGTGGTTGTGTATGAAGCGAAAATACATAATGTTATCATTGTTGATTTCTGGTCCTAAACAACCCGGACATAATATCGATGTATATCTTGCACCGCTGATTGACGATTTGAAATTGTTATGGAATCAGGGGACAGTGGTTTATGACGGTTACGCAGACAAAACTTCACACTTCGTGCCATGTTGTTTTGCACAGTGAATGACTTTCCAGCGTACGGAATTTATCTGGATACACGGTGAAAGGCACATTTGCTTGCCCAATATGTGAGGACGACACTTGTTCTGATCGTCTAAAGTTTTCTGGCAAAAACGTGTACATGTGTCATCGTAGATTGTTGCCAGCAGCACACCCGTACCGTAAAAAAGGAAGTTATTCAACGGAAAGACTGAAACACGTGTTGCTCGTATACCTTTGAGTTCTCAAGAGATATATGAAAAGGTGAAAGACATTGAGAATGTTTTCGGTGTTCCGTCCAAATCTACCCAAAAAAACATCTGGAAAAAATGTTCAATATTTTGGGAACTTCCATATTGGAGACATTTATCTGTTAGGCATTGTCTTGATTTTATGCATATTGTCAAAAATGTTGTGAGGCTGTTGTTGGGACTTTGCTTAACATACCTGGGAAACAAAAGACGGAATAAAGGTTCGAAGAGACATGCACTATGGGCATACGTGAGGAGTTGCATCCTCAAGAAAGAGGCAAACGAACATATTTACCTCCAGCATGTTACACTTTGTCTAAGAATTAGAAGATCAGCTTCTGCAAATGTCTTCATTCCCTTAAGGTTCCTACGGGTTATTCATCTAACTGGAAAAGTCTTGTGTCAATGAAGGACTTGAAATTGGTCGGGTTGAAATCTCATGATTATCACGTTCTGATGTTGCATCTCCTTCCTGTGTCATTCGAGGTATATTGCCGAAGGATGTCCGAAATGCAATTACAAGACTATGTTTCTTTTTTATGCAGTGTGCAATAAAGTCGTGGATGCTGATACACTTGACAGTCTGCAACGTGATGTTGTTGTTACGATCTGTCAACTTGAAATGTATTTTCCACCCTCTTTTTTTGACATCATGGTTCACTTAGTTGTTCACATTGTTAGGGAAATCAAATTATGTGGTCCCATATATTTGAGGTACATGTATCCGTTTGAGAGATACATGGGAATTTGAAGGGAAGGATGAAGAATAGATATCGACCTGAAGGACAATAACCGAAGAAGTGACAGAATTTTGTACTGAATACTTAAAGGGTGCAGTTGCTATTGGAGTACCACAACCTAGACACACGGGAGGGACAGAAGGTCAACGTGTTACTGGGAAAAAAATTGTGGCAATTGATTCATCCTCAATGGAGTTAGCACATTGTTCGTTTTACATCACCTTGAGATTATTGAGCCATTTTTTTAGAAACATGACTACACTAAGAGGTCAATATCCTGGGAGGAATATTGTTTGGTTGACAAAAGAGCAAAACAAGACCTTTTGTTCATGGTTTACAGACCATGTTATGAAACTTGCATCACTAGCGCCTGATAATGTAGGTGAAGAGCTCGTTGGTAGCTTTGGGACCTGGTTCCACTCTGTTGTATCTTGACGTGGTATGACATCAATGGGTTCACCTATTGGACAAAACGACAAGATGATAGATGTTTAAACCAGAATAGCGGGGTGAAAGTAGAAGCAGCAACAACTCAGTACACCCGAGGTGATCCAGCTTCAGCGATTTCAACCTCGAGTTGTATATGGATGTATTGAAGATATTTGGGAACTTGATTATCAGTTTCAAAAGTTTGTTATTTTCAAATGCAAGTGGGTGGATAACGACACGGTTATCGGTTTATGATGGGTTTAATTTGGTTGATTTATCAAGTCTTGGTCCTACACAAGATCCGTTCATATTTCCCAAGGACTGTGAACAAGTATTTTACATAGAAGATCCCATCGATTCCAGATGGTCAGTATTTTTACCAGGGAAAAGATTTGTGATCACAAATGTTGATCAAGATGTTGATGACGATGAATTATTATTTGAATGCTACACCACCCTTTTCTAACAGTGTTTATCCTGCCACCAAATACATTGTCGATATTCCAGACGCTGTAGTGTATACTAGGTCTGATCATGATGAGGGTCTATGGGTCGAAAAACCATAAATGATGTGTTTGTTTGTTAGGTAATTAAATATTAATTTTTTATGATATCTGATTACGTATTTTATATTATTTGTTTTGTTGTTATTAATATCATATTGTTTATCTGTGCAGACAGTCAAATGGATGATATGGACGACCCGATCGGGGAGATTCTGTGACGCAGCACGACCGAGGAAGAGGCAAACACGTGGAGGGAAGGGCCGCACGTCACGGGCCCGAGCTGATGAGGGGGGTAGTGGCGCCGCCGAGATTATAGTGTCTGATGTGCCAGCTGCAGACACACAGGTTGGACCTTCTGGGTCACAGATCCCAGAGACCAGGACCGTAAAACCTCGAGTCCTACAAAAGCTCTGAAGTCAAAAAAGATTGAGTCGAAGCCGCTGCAGTTTAATGAGTATCTACAGCCGACTGGGGAATGGGCTGGAGACTTCACTACTGAGCTGGGCATCATAGTGCGAGAGTATTGTGATATCACTCTCTCCTGGCCTCAGGTTGACGAAGGATTGAAGAAGCAGATGTTTGAGATCGTACAGGTAAATAAACAATAGTTGCAGTATTTATTGATACGAGTTATAAGTATGCATAACTAACATCCTTTTCATTTATGATGATATGCAGAAACGATATCGAATACCTGAAGAAAGCGAGTACTACACCATGGTCAAATCGATGATGCGCAAGAAAATTTTCTGATCATAAGCATGATTTGGTCAAATGGTTCATCACAAAAAGCTTAAGCGGCCTGACGGCGACGCACGCCAGCCTTGGGAGATCTACACAGCAATAACCCAAGAGAAGTGGCAGCAGTTTTATGATAAGAAGATGGAGACGAAGGTACATACTAACTTTAAATAATTAAGTATTGTATATACATACAAATAAGTTTACATATGTATATGTTTTTAATCATCATCGTGTTGTATGTTTACTTGATAATAGGAGTATCGTGAGGCCCAGTCAGCGAATGCGAAGAAAAATGAATATCGTCACTTGCTGGGTGCTAAAGGGGTTAACAGAAGAGTTCCTGAGTGGGTGGAAGGGGAGTTGCCATCGGATATGAGCACTCTGGATGACCACCATAAACGGGGTACATTTTGGAAGCTTTCACGCACTAAGAAAGACCCAAAAACTGGAGAGCGTCTGTATCCCTTCGAGAAACGAAGGAAATTGTTGATAAGATGGTAAGTACTTTTGTTTAATCCTTATTTTTTTTAAATTCAGTATTACAATCCTATAATTTATTATAATCCTATACGCATTTACTTCTAAAGGGTGAAATGAACGAGCAAGTAACCCAAGGGACTTGGGCTCCAGATCGACATGATGACCAGTTGTCTCGGGCGCTAGGAAAGAAAGATCATCCAGGCCGAGCAGTGGGGTTAGGGGGGGTTAATATAGGGATAAGAAAGTATTTGGAAACCCCGGGTCGAGGAAAGGAAGTAGTAGTGAGGAGAAGATGATCTTTATGATGAGCATTTACGTGCCATCAGTAAATGAAAGATCAGTTAAGAATGAGAATCCTGTCTGAATGCGTCAGGGGACTGGTGCACCCAGCCATATGCTCCTGCTTCTGATCCTTCTTATGCATATGCTCCTGCTTCTGATCCCTGCTGGACTGTACACTAGCACCGAGTCAATGATCTTATCCTTACGCATATGTACAGGTAAATTTTATATCTTTAACTGTTTTATTACTTGTCATATCGTTTATTAACATATTTATCAGTTCATCATCTACTAATCTGATTAAATTGTAGGATCCTATAAACTGCAACCTCTTGCTCCCGTACAACAATCACAAAATATACCTGTTGCAGAAGGAAGAGTGTACACATCACGCTCGGATGACGTGGTCCATGGCAAGCCATTACAGCCGTTATCACGGTAGAGTGGTCTGTGGACGAACCGATTTATACGTGTCCTGATTTAGAACTCCCTGTACACGGAGGAGTACAGCAACGGTTCGGTCTGCAAAGGTTGCATTTCTTCAATGGCCTGTTCGCCTGATTCAGAAGTGTATGAAGGTAAGCCCAATACAAACCTTTAATATAGTTATTGTAGTAAATTATAAGTGTGGATGTTCAGTTCATGATTAGTATGTATGTTGATTGCAAATAGGCATTAAAGGAGAAATCAAAGTCTCCTGAAAAAAGAAGTCAAAGATTATATCTTCTTAATACAGAGCATCCACCATGTCGTTCCCAAAGAAACTTGGTGGATGATTCCATATATGCACGCTTGGGGCCAAACATGAAAGTGTTGCATGATGTGATCCGTGACTTCCCGGCTGCTAAAGATTCTATCCTTCGTTAGCTTTGAACCTGACATTCTCACTATGAAGAAGTTTTAGAAGTCGACTTGTGGACAAACGACGTGCAGGACATCCTCAAATCTGACTGGGGTGCCTATCACTGTTGTCCACTCATTCATTCTGTAAGTATTAGTCTTTTTTGGTAATTAAGTTTAAAGTGATGCCTTGAAAAATGTTAATTACTATATCTTTTAATTAATGAATAGGTTTTTTGCATGAGAAATGCAAACTTTTTCACTTACCAAGTATGGATTTCTATGTCCTGAGAGAACGTCATACACTGCTGTGACGTCTGATGTACAAGGTTCTAAGGTCTACTTACAGCGTGCGATTACTAACAGCATCAACGCGAGAAAGAAATATCTCCTGCTGCCCTACCATCAAAGTATTACTTGTGTTTAGCATTTTATTCCATTAAATATGTTGTACTTGTTGATTTTGACATTATATTGACATGTTAGTGTTTTGGTATTACATAGTTGGTCATTGGGTCCTACTGGTGTTGTGTTTGGATCGTGCACGTATACTATATCTTGATCCGCTTCGGCACTCATTACCGAATAATCTCAAGATAAAGCCACACCTTAACACGTAAGTACATTATAAACCACTTCTTTATCATTTCAATTCTTTTAATTTAATTTTGTTGTGCATGGATATCCTAATTTTATTAATATACATTTATGACATTTAATGTGCAGTATATATCAAAGTGTTATGATTGCACATCTTGGTATAAGGATAAGAGTGCTGTCCCCTGGACTGCAGTGAAGGTACATGCATCACTTGTTTTTTCATTGATAGAACAAATGTCTTATGTAATTAATCCTTTTTTCTTTTCTCTTGTTTAAGTGTCCACGTCAGCCCGGGGGTTCGGAGTGTGGGTATTATGTCATGAGATATATGCATGACATAATCACCCTTTTTGGTGATATGGCAGGATCAATTAGAAGAAGTATGTTGAAGTCATATATATATATATATATATTATAATTTTAATGTATTTGTTTAATGATTAACTCATCTTGTATTGTTTTGTTTTTCAAAAGGTTTTCCCTAGTGTTGGCGAATACGACAGACGAACGATCAACACTATGTTGGAGGATTGGGCGGAGTTTGTCTGTATGAATTTAGTTGATTTTCACTTGTTTTTTCGATCGAATTGTTATTTAGAACGTTAATGTTTTGAAATTTATGGCTAGTTAGATTGTGAAAGATGACCGGTTTGAGTACAATGAATATCTTGGTAGCTGTATATGTATTATGGTCATTTGTGACCATTTGAATGGTTTTGTATATGGTCATTTGTGACCATTTGAAATGTGTTGTTGGTCATTTGTGACCATTTCATCATTATTTTGATTTTTTGACAATTCTCTTACAAAGAGTGATTGACATCCTCTACAGTATGACGTAGAGAGATGTTGGATATATCTGGATGTGTATCTGTATATTTTACAGGTTTGTGTACATTGTGGGATTGTAAACTAAAACGAAAAAAACCAAAAAAAAAATATAGCAATTTTCGACGGTTCCTAGTAAGAACCGCCGAAAATAAGTAAAAAATGGGCCTTTTTCGGCGGTTCTTAAGCTAAGAACCGCCGAAAATTGCCCGTTTTTAATAATTTTCGGCGGTTCTACTTACTAGGAACCGCCGAAAATTGCCCATTTTTACCACACTTTGAGCTGTGCCAGCCATTATTTTCGGCGGTCTTGTCGTTTGGAAACCGCCGAAAAAGCTTGTTATTTTCGGCGGTTTTACAACCGCCGAAAATGTGGAAAGGCCTTTTTCGTTTTGGCGGTGTAATATTCGGCGGTTTTAAACCGCCGAAAAAGGCCCAAAAGAACCGCCGAAAATGACTCTTTTTCTACTAGTGACAACAATGCACAAGAGTAATACAACATTTTACAGTAATTATCTTGGTCGTTATTTCAAACAACAGATAGCACACAAGCCGGTGTAATCCGGTAGCAAACAGTTGCAAGAATCCCATACCGTTCACCGTAGGTTGCAGTTGATTATACCCTGGTCAACGTCTGGTCAACAAAGTCCTAGAATAGGATTAACTGAGAGGGTTAATTTATGTTACCCTTATATAATAATCTTATTGGATCTTTCTACAAATTTCGTAGTTGTTATTTCATGTGAGGTTTATTTTTTTAATTACCTCATGATTTAATGTATAAACTTATTTGTTATTCCTTTTGATTTATTTATAAATCCTTTAATGTACATATATGTATTTATTTATTCATGTACTATTTTGTTATGTTATTTATTTAATTGTCTAGGTGACATAATACTTATAATTTCTTAACTATTTATATGTCATACATGGACATAACATCTTATAGTTTTTATTATCCCTCCTTTTAACCATAATAATAATTATTGGTTACTTTAAATTCCTTAACTATATAAGCCATAGTTTTAATTCCATAATTCCTTAATCAAATTTCTTTCTTCTAATTCTTCCAAATATCATATAGGACCTATATTTATTTAAATCTAAATTCTTAAACTTATATTTCGGTTATTTACAAAACAACCACATTAATTTATAAACTTTATATTTAAATTCTAATCTCTTTATATAATATAGTTTTAATTCCTTATTTAATTATATCACAAAATCACCACTAATATTTTGGTATATAACTTTTAAATATTATAACTTTCGAAAATTACAACTTAGCCACAAAATCTTATAATCTTTACATAATGCCTATAAACTATAGTTTAATTTTAATTCTCCATAATGTGCCGAAATATTATATATATATATATATATATATATATATATCTTAATATCCCAAACTAACCCAAAGTAATTCGGCTTTGTCATTACTTTCCATTAATTACATTTTCACCCCAAAACTTTATAATAGTTACTTAATAACTTATAAACTATAGTTTAAATATTTAATTCCTCAAAATTTCGAAAGTGAACTAATAATTCTCTTAATTATAATTCGCCCATATTAAGTCCAAACTTTCATAATAACTTTTATAAATTACATAATAGCCCAAAACTTTATAAAATGTTATTTTAACACTTGTTTAAATTATCTAAAATTCATAAACTTAATTCCTAACCTTATATTATATCATATATATCCCAAACACCCTTAACTCTCGGTTTTTATAATACACCAAACTTTGTAAAAATTACATTTAGCCACATAACTTAATTAATTAGCCATTTAAGCACTAATAAATATTTTTAACTCTCCAAACTTTATAATATAAGTTTATATACCTAAGTAGTCATTAAACCTATTTATCACTTAGACCATTCGCGCCATAATTAATAGTGACCATATAGTATATAAAAGTGGATTTATATGTCAAAATAATATACATAAATTCATAGGAGTTATATAACTCATGTAAAAATTATTGTAATGTCTTATATTGATTCTTAGCTCAAAATAGTATTTTGCCCTTGACATTCGGCTTGAATTTATATGTAACATAAATAAATTTTGTGACACAAAAATGTGTCTTAAGGTAAATATTTTCCATATATGTTATAGATTATATTTTTGGCATATATACCATATAGTTTCGGTTTTAATAACCTAGGAGATGTACATAATTTTTGTATAATTTTTAGAAGCTTAACCAAGCTTAAAACATAAAGATTAGCTTAGTAAACTTACTTCTTAACAAAGGTGGTTAAGTGCTTGAACTCTTCTTGAATCTCCAAGCTTTCTCCAAGGAATTTTGATGCTCCACTTCGGTTTATGCAAGTGGTGAAGGAGTTTAGGAGTTAGATCTTCAATAAAGATCTTAAGTAGATTTGTAAGTAGTTTTCAAGGATTTACCTTAAGCTTTTTCTCCTTATAAATTCGGCTCACTTAAGGTGGATGAAGAACAAGTTTCCTTCATGAAAATGAAGAAGAAAAGAACCTTAGAAGAGTAGAAATCGGTTACACATAAAATGTGCTTTAAGGATTTTCAAGCATTGAAAACTACCTTAAGATAACCTTGAGATGCTCCTTGGTTAATGTTGGTTTGGACAACCTCCTTGGAACATTAGTTGATGCCGAATGCTATGGTGCTAGGAAGAGTTTTGCTTCAAGGCTTGACAAGAAATGCTAGGAAATTACCTTAAAGATGAAGATAGAAGTTAAAACTCCATTAATGGACTTAAGAGCTTCAAAGGAAGAAGATGAAGCAGAAGAGAGAGGAGGGAGCCTTACCAATTCGGATGGTGTGTGCAAGGGGAATGAGGCTAAGCTCACGTAAGAATAAGAGAATGCAATTGGAATTGATTTTTGTTTTGTTAATTTTTAATGTCAATTGACTATTCTTTTCCTTAGTTTATTACATGGTTATTGGCTCAATAAATGCCCATGTTCCTAGCATATGTTCGGCCATGTGGGCAAGGCAAGGTGGAAAAATAATGTGAGCTAGAAGACAAGGTAAGAAAGTAAGCTTTATTCCTTTGATTTTTCAATGTTTATAACTTGTCTTCTTCTTCCTTGTAGGTGACGATTCAAGCTCAAATGGGGTCTCAATCGGTATGAAGAGCCAAGGACAAGCTAGGTCACTTGAATTATAAGAATCAAAAAGGTGGAATAGATCTACTTTTTGCTTTTTGCATTTTGTTTTTGTCTAGCTCACATGGCCTTGTTCCTGGCATTATTTCGACAGCTTGGTGGTCAAATGAGACCTACATACTTTGACATTAAGTATTATAACATGGGAAGGTGAGTCACCATGTCTTATGCCTTTTATAAATTTTTAATGTAAGTTTTATACTAGTTTTTGGACATAAAATCGGCCCCTATAGAGCACCTTGTTTGACACTGCTCCATAATTGATTTAGAGGTCATTTTAACCCTATTTAAGATTCTTAATTCGTGGCATGTCAAAAACTACAAGGTAATTGCGTAAAACGCGTTTTAGTGACACCCGAAGGTGTGTTTTTGTGCTCTAAGGAATTTTGGGAAATAAATTGTCTTTATGAGTTCCAAGTGTTTATAAACACTTATTATAGTAAATAACGATATATTAAGATGTTACATTGAGTTATATGGGGTTACATCAACCCATGACATAATTTACGGGCCATCGGGACACTCCCGGGCAAAAAGGAGCGCTAAGAAATCCTCCTGTGGTTTTTGTTGAATTTTGAGAAACCACTTCGTGGGTTCTCTTTAGAATGGTTAATAATGATGTTAGGAACTCTAGGAATTAATTTTATAGGAGTTCGTGCCACCTCGGCACTCCTCCGGGCTTTTCGTGCTTTAAGGGGCGTGCGTGAGCACTCCCGAGCGTTTTGCGTTTTTGACTGAATATAGCCTAGGGAATATGTTTATATATTCATATAATGAGTGTATGACCATTTGGTTTAAGTTTTAGAAGGTCATACAAGGTCATGCTTGACCATATGTTTCTAAGGTTTTAGCGTTTATGGAGAAACGACTATTTTTACGTAACGTTCTCATGCATGGGTTTGCATGCGTACGTGAAATGATTTATATTTGGATTATTTTCCATTAAATAATGGTTTTATAATGTTAATTAGATTTGGGGTATTTCAATCTACCCCCCTTAAAAAGGACTTCGCCCCGAAGTCTCATATCTAAATTTATAAGGTTGTGGGGAATCAAGTTCCACTAAGCATCCACAACTCAATCTAGTTTTTAGGGATCAAGTCCCAAGTCTCTATATTCCTAAGTTCATAGTGTACATCACACACAACAGGAATACTTTGGAAGGTCATATCATATCAATGTAGTAAACACAATCACGTTTCATATCAAATAGTGCAACGTAGTGCACATAATCTTTCCATTGTAGTGTAACGAAGTACACATCAGCAAGTAGAAGTACAAAGTACATTCAAATACAGTGTTACACAAGAACACATACAAGACAAGGTGTCATAGAAATGCACAGTGCAACAAATGCATAATAAACTCACAAACGAAAAAGGCTCTACCCCCCCCAAAAAAAGAGGGTACGCCCCGTACCCTAGACTAAAGTGTCTAGTCGGTAAATAATGAGGGAAACTTTGCTCGCATATCCGCTTCTAGTTCCCATGTGGCCTCTTCACATCATGGTTCGACCAAAGAACCTTTACGAGGCTCACAGACTTGTTTCGAGTATCTCGTGTCTTTCTATCTAAGATTCGTTGCGGTGTTTCCACATACCGCATTGTTGGTTCTAATGAGAGTGTCTCTGGTTGTAGAACATGAGAAGGATGAGGCATGTATTTCTTAAGCTGAGACACGTGAAAAACATTGTGTACTTTGCCCAACTCTGCTGGCAAATCAAGTCGATATGCCACAAGGCCCACCCGCTCTGTGATAGCGTAGGGTCCTACAAATTTCGGGCTTAGCTTGCCCTTCTGTCCAAATCTGAATACACCCTTCATGGGTGATACTCGTAGAAATACCTGGTCGCCAACTGCGAACTCAAGGTCTCGTCGTCTCTCATCATCAGCATATGATTTCTGTCTGTCTTGTGCTGCTTTCATGTTATTTCTGATTTGTTGTACTTCTGCCTGAACTTGCTCTAAGTACTCAGGCCCAATGATGACGGTCTCACTAGACTCGTCCCAGCACAATGGTGTGCGACATGGTCTGCCATATAAGGCTTGAAAAGGTGACATCTGTATAGAGGCGTGATAGCTGTTATTGTATGCAAACTCGATGAGATGTAATCTATCTATCCAGCTGCCCTGGAAATCCAAGGCACATGCTCGTAGCTTGTCCTCTAAGGTCTGAATAGTCCTTTCTGACTGACCATCTGTCTGAGGATGAAATGCTGTGCTAAGCTTCAATTCAGTTCCAAGTGCTTCGCGAGTAGCTCACCAATATCGTGAGAGAAATCTGTATCTCGATCTGAAACAATAGTCTTTGGTACTCCATGATGTCTGATAATCTCTTCTCAATAGTTCTGCCAACTTTGGCACTTTCCAAGTGTCTTTCATCGGAATAAACCTAGCAACTTTAGTCAGTCGATCCAACAACCCAATCATATTTAGTCCTCCTCTCGTAGGTGGTAGTCCCACCACGAAGTCCATAGAGATATCATAAAACTTCCACTCTGGAACTAACATAGACTGTACCATACCTCCTGGTCGTCTATGTTCGAATTTCACTTTCTGACAAGTGAGACATCGAATCACATATTCTGTCACGTCGCCCTTCATACCACTCCACCAGAAATACCTCTTTAGATCTTTGTACATCTTAGAAGCTCCTGGATGGACAGATGTGGAGAAGTGTGGGACTCTCGAAGAATATGCTCCTTTATATCTGTGTTGTCTCTAGGAATACACAATCTGCCCTTTAATCTGATCAACCCATCATCGTGTAACTGAAACTCATACTTCCCTCCTTCAAATGTACCGTCAGACAACTTCTGACTGATCTCCATCATTCGCTGATCATTCTGCTGTGCGCTACGTATGTCGTCTATAAGACTCGAGCTAGCCACAATGGCATTTAAGGAATGTGCCCGTCGACTCAATGCGTCTGCTACTACATTAGCTTTTCCTTCTTGTACTGCAAATCATGTCATAATCCTTGAGAAATTCAACCCATCTTCTTTGTCTCATGTTTAACTCCTTCTGGGTGAATACATACTTCAAACTTTTGTGATCCGAGTATACGGTCATCTGGACACCATACAGGTAGTGGCGCCAGATCTTCAATGCAAAAACAATTGCTCCAAGCTCCAAGTCATGTGTAGGGTAATTCTCTTCATGTTTCTTTAACTGTCGGGAAGCGTAGGCGACTACCTTCCCATTCTGCATGAGTACACACCCTAATCCTCTGCCTGATGCATCACAGTAAACTTCATAACCCTCTGTGCCTTCAGGTATAGTCAAAACTGGTGCTGATGTCAAAGCATCCTTCAAATACTGGAATGAGGTCTCACATTCTGTAGTCCATGTGAATGGTGCGTCCTTCTTCATTAAACTGGTCATAGGTTTTGCTATTTTGGAGAAGTCTCTGACAAACCTCCTGTAGTAACCTGCTAACCCAAGGAAACTCCTGATATCAGTCACTGTCTTTGGCCTAGGCCAGGTGCGAACTGCTTCTATTTTTGCTGGATCCACTGCGATCCCAGCATCTGAGATAACATGTCCTAGAAAGGAAACTCTGTCTAACCAAAACTCACAATTGGAGAACTTAGCATAAAGCTGGTTCTCCCTTAAGATCTCGAGTACATGTCGGAGGTGACTCTCATGCTCTTCCTTAGACTTTGAATAAATTAGGATGTCATCGATGAATACAACCACGGTCTTGTCCAGCTGCTCTCTGAATAATCTGTTCATTAAATCCATGAAGACTGCTGCTGCGTTTGACAAGCCAAAAGGCATAACTGTAAACTCATAGTGGCCATATCGTGTTCTGAATGCTGTCTTTTCTCTGTCTTGCTCCCTGATAGGTATCTGATGGTATCCTGATCTCAAATCGATCTTTGAAAACACCTTTGCTCCTCTTAACTGATCAAACAAATCGTCAATTCGTGGTAGTGGATATTTGTTCTTCACTGACACTGCATTAAGCTCTCTGTAATCGATACATAACCGAAGGCTTCCATCCTTCTTCTTCACAAAAAGAACTGGTGCTCCCCAAGGAGATACGCTAGGTCGTATGTATCCCTTGTCTAACAAATCCTTCAACTGTTCCTTCAACTCAGCCATCTCTGCTGGTGCCATACGGTACGGTGCCTTAGCTATGGGACCGGTACCTGGTAGTAATTCAATGGAGAACTCTACCTCTCTGGGTGGCGGTAAGCCTGGAAGTTCCTTTGGAAAAATATCTGGAAATTCTGACACCACTGGCATATCTGGATCAAAATCAGGGTCGTGCTCTACATCCTGAACATAGCATAAATATACTTCCTTCTGCTTCCTGACGTGTTTGTACATGGACATAGCAGATATCACTTTTATTGAGGGTGCTCTAGGGCTCTGGCGGTAAGATACTGTCACTCCTGATGGGCTCTTAAGTAACAGTCTGCGCTCTGCACAAAGAATGCGGCCTCTGTGCCGCCCCAACCAGTCCATCCCGGCTATAACGTCGAATCCTAGACCTCTGAACTCAATAAGGTCAATGGGAAATTCCTCCTCCTTAATACGGATAGTGGCTCCTCTATAAAGACGAGTGCAACTGATCTTCTCCTTAGACGGGAGTGCCACCTTAAAATCAGGTAACTCTACAGCGTCTAGCCCCAACTTCCCCGCAAGCGAAGGCGAAACGAAAGTATGTGAGGCTCCGGAGTCGAACAATACTAATGCAGCCACTCCATTGACAGGAAAGGTACCAGTGAGGATCGCGCCGCCCTTGCTGGCCTCCTCCTCAGTAAGTATACTTAAGGCACCTTCCGTCTCCTTAGCACAACCTAACAATAGAATCTGGGTAAGTACTTTGATATATGATGGGGTCTAAAGACATTCACTTTCACAATAATAATGCTTCATTGATGAGATGATCTCCTTTCAGATGTCCAAAACAATACAACACTAGTACTTTCTAAAAGTCAAACTTAATCTTCCTGGTTTCATGTGAGTGGTGTTTATCACTGTCGAAGGTGCTGTGTTTAGTTTAATCCTTTTAATCCCATGGTATAGCAACCTTGACTTCCCACCCATTATTAAAACATCTCCTGAACTCAATATGATTTTCTTTGCAAGGTCCACACGCTTCTGCTCGCCATAAAGGAACTCTGTGTCATCTCCAATTGACAAAGACAATACTGGTATCC
This sequence comes from Limonium bicolor, assembly GCA_023374045.1. Taxonomy (NCBI): domain Eukaryota; kingdom Viridiplantae; phylum Streptophyta; class Magnoliopsida; order Caryophyllales; family Plumbaginaceae; genus Limonium; species Limonium bicolor. Next base: position 14,120,420 of record CM041779.1, on the reverse strand, counting down.
CCTGATCGAGGGACCCTTGTGTTTCATCCTTGTCCTGATGTAATCCTAAACGGCCTCCTTCTTCATAAAAGTTGATGATACATAAGTCAGCCCTTAGATTGGGAACTGGATCTTCTTCCAACTGTTGAGCTGTATTAACTGCTTGTTCCACAATTTGTAAAAATTCTTCTGGGATTTTTGGTACTTGCGCTCCATCTCCATTTCTTGCATCTTGGTAGGTTTTTGAGTAAGGATTCCAATCCTTTCCTAAGCACATCATTTTCAGCTTCATTTTTGATCCTCCTGGAAATTCTAGAGTGTAGAACCCTCCTGGTCCTGCTCCCAATTCTTGACATTTTCTGATGATTGCAATTTGTGTTTCCGGTGTTAGGTATCCTTTGAGTAGTATTAAACCTGGTTGGATAACCTTACATTGTTCGTTCGCTGGTTCTTGTGCTTTGATAGTGTTTTCTTCCAGGGAGGGCGGTGAGGGGATAGGAAAGCATATCTTATAGCTTCCTACGTGGTTTACATTTTTACTAGTGAGTCTTACTAATTCTTTCCTACTCAATTAGGCAATCAAGGCATGCAAGCACTCATTCACATCATCCATTGCTCAATAACAGGTTCACATGGGTTTAGAAATACCTGGGTTGGTAGAAGGACCAGCCTCATCTGAGCGGTCCATGACATGCAGGGCGGGTCCCGATGCTGGGCCCTTGCCCTTATTTCCCTGAGTCTGGTTTGTTGGTGGAGGGCGAGTATAGCTGGCTCCATTCTTATGGCCGGTGTTTGCCTTTGCTCCCGGGCGGTAGTTCCTGCTCTCCGGGTTCTTAATGCACTCGAAGGCTCGGTGTCCCCATATCTGGCAGTGGCGGCACTGGACTTTCTCTCCTTGACAGTCCACGCCGGGGTGATCCTTTCCACATTGTCTACAGTTGAAGTGGCGGACATATTTCTGGCCCGTGTTGGAGCCATGTCCAGAACCTAATACAATCAAGGTCATTTACATATTCCAACGGTACTAAAGTAATCACATAAGTCTCAAATTTAACTGCTTGGTTGAAGTGCCTACCCTTAGGTGGGTAGGTTTTCTGTGAGTTTGCTGCTCAGTAGGTTCCTGACTGGGGGTTCCCAGTAGTCTGGTTCCCCTTCCCTTGGTAGGACCTCTGGCCTCTCTGATAGGGTTTGTTCCTTCTGTTGGAGTTCCCCTGCTTGGCATCTTCGCCTCCAGGTCTGTCCTTCCTCTTTTGGGAGCTCAAAGCATCCCTTCTCTTACATGTGATCTCCACAACGGAGGCAGCATGGTAACATTCCTGAAATCTCAAGGTATCAATTTCCAAATCTCTCATGACGGAGTATAATAGGTAGTAAATTTCCAACTGGTCACATGTCCCCTGTTTTACCTGCAAGCTGGTGAGAATGACTGGTCCCATCCCAATCTAGAGTCGAGGGCCCAGTCCCCCATAAAACCGGTCGACCAAAATCTGGTCCGAGTATCCTATTCCGGGTAGTAGTCGGAGTAGTGACGTAAACTTTGCATAGTACTCGTCCACGGTCATCTTTCCCGTCTGTTCCAGCACATCGAACTCCCTAGTCTTCACCATCCTGGTGTGGGCCGGGTAGTACTTGCCCCTAAGTAGTGCGGTGTAGGCTCCCCAAGTGAAAGCTGGATCGTCCAGGTGGTCGGCCTTCACCATATTCCACCAATCTCTTGCTGCATCTTTCAGGTAGAAGGCAGCGAGCCTCACCTTTTCCCTAAGTGGGACGGCGAGTGTCTCAAATGTTGTTTCCATTTCCATGATATAAGTTTCCAAGTGTGCAGGGTCAATCTGCCCTTTGAACGGAGTTGGTCTGAGATCAGCCAAACTCTTCACCCAATCTCTCTCTCTGGGTGGTGGTGGTGGTGGAGGTAGTTGCTGCTGCTGTTGTGCAACCCCCGCCTGTGCAAATGCTTGAGCTATCAAAGTAGCAATATCTGCCAGCCTGATGATTGGCTCCTCTTCGGCCTGTCCAAGGCCCACCTCTTCCCGACATCTGCAGGGTGTGGATGTATATTAGATACTGTGGTCACAATCCTGGTCTTGGATAGTAGTCTAAGTAAAAACTAACTTAAACTCCTTTCTATACTATCTCTCAACCCGTATCCTAAAGCTTTAGAAATCCTAATCTCGGTGTATCCTTGTATCCAGAGCGTAACTACGCTCTGATACCATTTTTGTAATACCCCAACCCGAAATTTAATAACCTGAACGACGATCGCTCCCAAATAAACTTAAACTGCAGCGGAATAAATTACAGCAAACGGGCGGTATTACAACGCCGTTAGCCACCCTTGTGACTAACAAGGCTAACTCCAAATACAAATCTCAAAAGTCACGGTCTGAATACGAATACAACCCGAGATACTAGGAATCAAACTCAAAGGTACAATAATTAAATAAAACAAATATCTAGCAGTAGACTCCCATAGCTTGGTCTACCCCACCTACACTCGGTGTGGTAATCTTCTCAACTTCAGGTACCTGGAATTGTTTAGCCATGAAATGGCTCAGCAAAATAATTGCCGGTATGGAAAACGTGCAGCCCATCGGCTACTGGGCCACACCAACTAATTGTCGAATACATGCAGTTCATTTATAAAGTTGTAAACAACATAACATGATAATAACAAGTATCCAAACAAGGACATCAATGTCACATAGAACAAGACTTCAGGAGGTCAAGTTAGAAGTACTGCAATCCTTTAATAGTTGTCGGGTCCACACAGTGGGACTGACAGGTATTTGAGTGTATGTCAATATAGTGAAGGTATAGTGACCTTGTTATAATAAAAAGGTGGGTAATGAGTCCCTCAGAAGATAACGTAGTTAACTCCTGTACTTAAAATGGTGGGAATTGCACCCTCGAGAGAAGTGAAATCTTCCTCTTAACTTCAACTGTTTCGGTATGGCCGGTGAGTGGACAAAGTGCCACCCAAAACTCCCATCGCGACGTAAATTGAATAGGAGACGGCTTGAGACAGGTACAACTCCTGTAGCATGCATGGCCAGATCCAACTGGGCTCCTCATTCTTGTAGTATAGAATTGTTAGGTGTCATCCAAGTATGTTAAACAAGAACACAAGTGTATTGTCAGTTGTCACATTTAGGTCAACGACGTTTGTTATAAAGTGAAGTTAGTGAGAAACTTGAGTACAAGTTCTCAGTATAATAAAGCACGGGTATTTAATCCACTGGTAATGTAGTGTTGTATGCGTGGGACATACGCGTTATAGTTAGTAGCATCAAGCAAATAATAACACAACAATGCACAAGAGTAATACAACATTTTACAGTAATTATCTTGGTCGTTATTTCAAACAACAGATAGCACACAAGCCGGTGTAATCCGGTAGCAAACAGGTTGCAAGAATCCCATACCGTTCACCGTAGGTTGCAGTTGATTATACCCTGGTCAACGTCTGGTCAACAAAGTCCTAGAATAGGATTAACTGAGAGGGTTAATTTATGTTACCCTTATATAATAATCTTATTGGATCTTTCTACAAATTTCGTAGTTGTTATTTCATGTGAGGTTTATTTCTTTTAATTACCTCATGATTTAATGTATAACTTATTTGTTATTCCTTTTGATTTATTTATAAATCCTTTAATGTACATATATGTATTTATTTATTCATGTACTATATTTGTTATTTATTTTTAATTGTCTAGGTGACATAATAACTTATAATTTCTTAACTATATTTATATGTCATACATGGACATAACATTCTTATAGTTTTTATTATCCCTCCTTTAACCATAAATAATAATTATCTGTTACTTTTAAATTCCTTATAACTATATAAGCCATAGTTTTAATTCCATAATTCCTTTAATCAAATTTCTTTCTTCTAATTCTTCCAAATATCCATATAGGACCTATATTTACTTAAATCTAAATTCTTATACTTATATTTCGGTTATTTACAAAACAACCACATTAATTCATAAACTTTATATTTAAATTCTAATCTCTTTATATAATATAGTTTTAATTCCTTATTTAATTATATCACAAAATCACCACTAATATTTTGGTATATAACTTTTAAATATTATAACTTTCGAAAATTACAACTTAGCCACAAAATCTTATAATCTTTACATAATGCCTTATAAACTATAGTTTTAATTTTAATTCTCCATAAATACTGAATATATATATATATAAATATATAAATTCTTAAATCACCAAACTAATCCAAAGTAATTCGGCTTTGGTCATGTACTTTCCATTAATTACATTTTCACCCCAAAACTTTATAATAGTTACTTAATAACTTATAAACTATGATTTAAATATTTAATTCTTCAAAATTTCGAAAGTGAACTAAATAATTTTCTTATTTACGAATTCGCCCTATAGTTCCAAACTTCCATAATAACTTTTATAAATTACATAATAGCCCAAAACTTTATAAAGTGTTATTTTAACCCTTGTTTAAATTATCTAAAATTCATAAACTTAATTCCTAACCTTATATTATATCATATATATCCCAAGAACACCCTTAACTCTCGGTTTTTATAATAAACACACCAAACTTTGTAAAAATTACATTTAAGTCACCTAACTTAATTAATTAGCCATTTAAGCACTAATAGAGTATTTTTACCTCTCCAAACTTTATAATATAAGTTTATATACCTAAGTAGGTCATTAATACCTATTTGTCACTTAGACCATTCGGCCATAATTAATTAGTGATCATATAGTATATAAAAGTGGATATATATGTCAAAATAATTATATATAAATTTATAGGAGTTATATAACTCATGTAAAAATTATTGTAATGTCTTATATTGATTCTTAGCTCAAAATAGAGTATGTTTGCCCTTGGCATTTCGGCTTGAATTTATATGTAACATAAATAAATTTTGTGACACAAAAATGTGTCTTAAGGTAAATATTTTCCATATATGTTATAGATTATATTTTTGGCATATTATACCATGTAGTTTCGGTTTTATATAACCTAGGAGAAGTACATAATTTTTGTATAATTTTTAGAAGCTTAACCAAGCTTAAAACATAAAGATTAACTTAATAAACTTACTTCTTAACAAAGGTGGTTAAGTGCTTGAACTCTTCTTTGAATCTCCAAGCTTTCTCCAAGGAAATCTTGATGCTCCTCTTCGGTTTTATGCAAGAGGTGAAGGAGTTTAGGAGTTAGATCTTCAATAAAGACCTTGAGTAGATTTGTAAGTAGTTTTACAAGGATTTACCTTAAGCTTTTTCTCCTTATAATTTCGGCTCACTTAAGGTGGATGAAGAACAAGTTTTCCTTCATGAAAATGAAGAAGAAAAGAACCTTAGAAGAGATAGAAATCGGTTACACAATTAAATGTGCTTTAAGGATTTTCAAGCTTGAAAACTACCTTAAGATAACCTTGAGATGCTCCTTGGTTTAATGTTGGTTTGGACAACCTCCTTGGAACATTAGTTGATGCCAAAATGCTATGGTGTGTTAGGAAGAGTTTTGCTTCAAGGCTTGACAAGAAATGCTAGGAAATTACCTTAAAGATGAAGATAGAAGTTAAAACTCCATTAATGGACTTAAGAGCTTCAAAGGAAGAAGATTAAGCAAGAAGAGAGAGGAGGGAGCCTTACCAACTCGGCATTGGTGTGTGCAAGGGAAGGAATGAGGCTAAGCTCACGTAAGAATAAGAGAATGCAATTGGAATTGATTTTTGTTTTGTTAATTTTTAATGTCAATTGACTATTCTTTTCCTTAGTTTATTACATGGGTTATTGGCTCAATAAATTCCCATGTTCCTAGCATATGTTCGGCCATGTGGGGTGACAAGGCAAGGTTGGAAGAAAATAATGTGAGCTAGAAGACAAGGTAAGAAAAGTAATGCTTTATTCCTTTGATTTTTCAATGTTTATAACTTGTCTTCTTCTTCCTTGTAGGTGCACGATTTCAAGCTCAAATGGGGGGTCTCAATCGGTAATGAAGAGCCAAGGGACAAGCATGTTAGGTCACTTGAATTATAAGGAATCAAAAAAAGGTGGAATAAGAATCCACTTTTTACTTTTTGCATTTTGTTTTTGTCTAGCTCACATGGCCTTGTTCCTTGGCATTATTTCGACAGCTTGGTGGTCAAATGAGACCTACATACTTTTACATTAAGTATTATAACACATGGGAAGGTGAGTCATCATGTCTTATGCCTTTTATAAATTTTTAATGTAAGTTTTATACTAGTTTTTGGACATAAAATCGGCCCCTATAGAGCACCTTGTTAGACACTGCCATTAATTGATTTAGAGGGTCATTTTAACCCTATTTAAGATTCTTAATTCTTGTCATGTCAAAAACTACAAGGTAATTGTTTTAGTGACACCCGAAGGTGTGTTTTTGTGCTCTAAGGAAATTTTGGGAAATAAATTGTCTTTATGAGTTCCAAGTGTTTATAAACACTTATTATAGTAAATAAACATATATTAAGATGTTACATTGAGTTATATGGGGTTACATCAACCCATGACATAATTTACGGGCCATCGGGACACTCCCGGGCAAAAATGAGCGCTAAGAAATCCTCCTGTGGTTTTTGTTGAATTTTGAGAAACCACTTCGTGGGTTCTCTTTAGAATGGTTAATAATGATGTTAGGAACTCTAGGAATTAATTTTATAGGAGTTCGTGCCATCTCGGCACTCCTCCGGCTTTTCGTGCTTTAAGGGGCGTGCGTGAGCACTCCCGAGCGTTTTGCGTTTTTGACTGAATATAGCCTAGAGAATATGTTTATATATTCATATAATGAGTGTATGACCATTTGGTTTAAGTTTTAGAAGGTCATACAAGGTCATGCTTGACCATATGTTTCTAAGGTGTTTTAGCGTTTATGGAGAAACGACTGTTTTTACGTAACGTTCTCATGCATGGGTTTGCATGCGTACGTGAAATGATTTATATTTGGATTATTTTCCATTAAATAATGGTTTTATAATGTTAATTAGATTTGGGGTATTTCATAAAGGGATATGTCTTTCCATAAAATACAACACTTCATATAAAGATATGTCTTATCACTAAGGGGATATGCATCTTTTGGAAAGGTATCTTTATGGAAAGACACTATTTGAGAGGTGTCTCTCCATAACAACACTTCCAACACCTATAAATGCATGCCCTTGTGATCATTTTGATATAAGTTTTCCGCTGAATGATTTCTATATTTCCACAACAAATTCTCTCAAAACTACGATTGTATTAATGCTAGTTGTTGGAGGCATTTACTTCGTGAATACATTAAATCGAGTCTTCGTTTCAATACCGGGATACCGTTGATCAAGGAAGAAGATTCATATCTATTTATTAGACAAAGTTGTCATCAATTACTCTTCTACAAGTAAGACTGAAGCCATCATCCCGATTTGAACATCCAGAAGGAGTCGATGACTGATGTTTGCAATCAACTAGCTAGGCCAACGAGCCACTTACATTTAGCATCAACTAAAGTAATGAGTGAATTTTTATACCATAATTATAATGTCCAACCTTAACCTAATTTTTTACGAGAAAGCAAGGCCCGCATAGATCAAGTACTTGAACCGATCACCAAGTTAAGTAAGTACTCGGCATTACCAACATCGGGCAAAAGACCCACAACCTTTCTATTAATTTGGATAACCAAAAGTAACCACTTAGTTGCAAGCAAGAGTTAAGAGTGCATTTGTTCTTCTTAATGACAAGTTTCGTAACTTCCTCGAATTCCCATGGCCCAAGTGTCCCGCATGAATGCCTGACCCCAACTTTGAATGTATCAACACCGTCTCAGGTGTTACACCCAGTACTCGTGTGTGTCACACAATGCCGCACTCATCCTTTAAACCGTCAAACCTTCATTAATCTAACCAACATCAAAGCAGCATTACTTAGGCCTTCGCCTTCATCAACCCATAAGACTCCAAGGCCAACATCTGAAATCTTAACTGGGGGCCAAGGTTCAACAAAAAGTGGCACCTAGTCTCAAGAGACTCAAAGGCCCGCCTTGTAAGCTCCCTCTACAATGGCAATTCGCATGCAGGGACGAGCTCAATCACAAGTCAACCTCGGATATCACAACTAGAAGCCCATATTCAACAAGGAGTGACATCTAGTCACAAATAGGGATGGTAATGGGTCGGGTTCGGGTCAGGTGATGCTCCACCCGACCCGTCACCCGCTTTTCACCTGCATCACGTGACCCAACCCGTCACCCGCAAATTCATCACCCGTCACCCGCTTTTCACCTGCATCACCTGACCCAACCTGTCACCCGCAAATTCATCACCCTTCACCCGTTTTTTCTTCCAACAAGTATTTTTAGCCATTAACACCTATATAAGTTTAGATTTTCAATAAAAAAAACACCTATATTTGTTCAGTAATGCAAACTATATCAACAAATGTCAATAACATACTGAAAGCATTGAGTAGTAACCACAATATAGTAAAAATACATCCATATTTGTTCAATAACACATACATGCGGGTGACGGGTCGAGTGAATGGATCAGGTGACCGAGTGGAAAATTTTCACCCGACCCGTCACCCGTTTTCACCCGTTTTAGCGGTTCAGGTGGTCGGGTGAAACAGGTACCCGTCACCCATTGTCATCCCTAGTCACAAAGGACTAAAACCCGCATTGTAGTCTCCTTCTATTGCGGCACTCAAAGTGTTAGACTGAGCTTGCCCCCATTACAACCAAGTTCCTTACCACCAATGCTTGTCCGAAATGTAGACAATAACCTAGGTCTATCAATGAGTACAAATTAGTTACGTGTGTCAGGCTACATCGCACCTTATCTTAGCCCTTATCCATAACTCAACTCACGTTGAATCGTAAGACAATGACAATGCCCTTTACACCTCTCTTGGTGAAACTTAACCCATAGGGACCACCCCCTAATTGCTTCGTGCTTGGGTTCCCACTAGCACATGCAGACTAGGGATCATCCTTGAGCACCAAATACCCAAGTTGTTGGAGTCGTGAGTCACCTTGACAATGTGCATGCCCATATCCGTCGTATCACACACCTTAACCGATTCCCACCCCTTGGACCTTCGTTCTTTAGAGGAGCTTAAGGACCATAATTTTTTAGCCTACATCTTGCATACAAGAGTATTATAGTTACTAATATAGTCTTGGTCAATGATAATATACTATTGGTCAATTGTTGATGTATTCTTAGATAGTTACCAATATACTATTGGTCAATGACTAATGTACTTTTGGTTAATTACTACTGTACTTGAAATATCCCTAATGAATTAAAATGGTAATTACTATTTAATTACCTATATACCTGTGTATAAGTAATTAATAGAGAAATAAACTCATATAAACATAAATATGATTTAAGGAAATATAAACCTTAATCATATTTATTTATTTTAAAAGAGATTGTTTAGTCCAAATTATAAAAATATTTAGAGGAAAAGAAATAAGGAAGTAATGTAATTACGTTATTACGACATGTAATGTATATATATATAAGAGGTGGGAACTACTTGTTAAGACAAGATCCTTTTGTTTTGATTATAGCAAACCTTGTATTGTCTATCTAATGTGTTTGTCAAGATTCATGATTCAAATAGACAGGTAAATGAGTGGCTTAGCACATAAGCTTGCAAGCGTGCTCAATCCAAGACATGTGCACAACCAATCGGGCACCTGTCTGCGAGAGCTCCGTAGAACTTCTAGCACAGACAACCAGTCAGACATCGCACGAAGATATCTCTCATGCTCAAAGATGAAAAACAAAGACAAAAGACTGCAAAGTATCGACACATTCAGTTAAGACACATACATCCATATAAGCAACTTGTTCATGACAAGATCACGACAAAAGGAGAAGTTTATTAATGCACAAGATGACAAGACTATAAATGAACATCATTACATAGTCGTAATGAATTTAGAAGAGGGCATTTATGAGCATTTAATGAGCCAGACAGAATCAGGCAAGTGGGGCACACAAGTGGTAGCTGACCTATCAAGAGGGCTGCCGCCAACTTGACCAACCATGAGGCGACACGTAGCTCAAGCCTCTAGATCAAGTTGAAGAATCTCTGCAAGTCTAGTGTGGATGTTATGTGAATAATCGAAGATGTAGTCGACTCCTAGAAGTCTAGGGATTAATAGGACGGTAGTTACATACTAACAACCGTGTATATATACTTGCATTTATTCCATATGTAAGTAAGCCTGTACGAGAGAAAAGATAGAGATAATCTGGGCAAGTGTGGATCAGACTTAGGAGTATGTGTAAGTGCTAGAGAGTTGGTGAGCTAGATAGGACTGGGTTAGAGTATCAATACATTGGGTATTTGATAGAACGACAGGTCGGGGAACGGTCGGTGAACCGTAGGCCGATAGTCAGGAGAGGGTTAAGGACTTTAGGGGTAAAGTCGAAACTTTCTCGGGAGTCCGTGTGTGGGGCAAGGGAGATTGAGTGAATTTCGTGTGTGTAAATTCACAATTGAAATGTGTTTTCCAGTTTAATTTTATCTCGCGTCCATACCTAAACTATCAAGTTTTATTAGAGTCCACGATACGTCCACAACACATCAGGGACGCATCAGGAGCACTTGCTGGTTTCAGTTGGTATTAGAGCGGGTCTCTTCTAGAAAGCTAACTGCTTTGGAAGGCGATCAAGATGTCTCATGCAAGCATTCTAGCAGCAGAAGAAGGTTCTGCACCAAATCCACCACCACTCTTCAATGGAGACAACTACACTCACTGGAAGAATAAGATAGAGTTTCATATCAAGTCTGACAATCCAAGAATGTGGAGGGTGATAACACATGGAGAGTACACCTTCCAGAATACTCAAGGACAAGACATATCTATTGACAGCATGACGGATGATCAAATCAAGAAGCTGGTATTCAACGCTCGAGCTGTAAGAATACTTCACTGTGCACTACTGTCTGAGCAGTACTCCAAGATTGCTTCAGCTAAAACATCCCAAGAGATTTGGAAAACTCTTGAGGTCACTTATGAAGGGAATGATGAGATCAAAAAGACTCGCATTGAGTTGCTACTCACTCATTGGGAGCTATTCAAGAAGGAAGAAAAGGAGAGCATTTCTGAAATGCATACAAGGTTCACTAAGCTGATCAATAAAATGTTGGTGCTTGGAAAAACTATCTCTAACGAGGATCAAATTCGGAAGTTCCTCAGATCTCTTCCTGCCTCCTTTGACAGCAAAGTCAATGCCATGCAAGAAGAGCATGATCTCTCCAAGATGTCTCGGGTAGACATGCTAGGATCTCTAATGGATTTCGAGTTAAAACTACAACACAGGAATTCAGAAAGATCATCAAGAGATAGAGGGAAAGGTATAGCCCTTCAAGTAGCTGAAAATGAAAGATCCGAGTCGGGAGACGACAATGATGAAATTGTCCTCTATGCTAAGAGGTACGTTCGAAAGTTCATAAGAAATAAAATGAGTAAAGTCAAGGAGTCCAAGGAGTCAGATGATCAAAAGAAAAACAATGATAAGTGTTTTGGGTGTTCAAAACGCGGACATCATATCAAAGACTGTCCTCAACGATCCCGAGAGGACACTGACAGGGTCAAGAAGCCTGTCCAACGATCATTCAACAAAGGACCAAAGAAGGAAGCCTTCGTTGCCGCATGAGGAGATTCTGAACGGAGTGATGACAATCAAACCTCAGACAGCGACATCACAGAAGATGAGAAGGCTCACCTATGCCTTGAAGAAGTGTGCTTGATGGCACAAGGAAATGATGTCTCAGAATCAGAAGAAGAAGAAGAACAACATAAGGTAAACTATTCTAAACTTAGAAGGACAATTCAAAAGGCTGAACTTCTAGGATTAGAAAGTTTTCTCTTACATTAGTTGATCACCTAGAGGCATTAGAAACTGAAAACGATGAACTTTTTGAAGAAAATGGAAAATTGATAAAAACCTCAGATAAAAACAAGGTAGATAATCTCATGAGGGCACTCATGAAATTACAAAGAGATTATAGAGAAATTCTCTCCGTTCATGAAAAATTGAAGTATGAGAAACAACCTGAAATCGATGAATTGATTGTTGCGCTTAACACAAAAGAAAAGGAACTAGCTACCATTAAAGAAAAATATTCCAAGATAGATGTTGTTTCTTAGACACCCATGAAGAGAAGCAAACGACAGGTCGGATACCGGTCAGAGACCAGTCGTAGAGATGTTTGCAGCTTATGTAGATAACCTGGTCATCATGAATCCAATTGCTATAAAACGTGTTTTATGAGTCATTGGCAACTCAAGAAACTAGGACTAAAATGGGTAGTCAAAAATGATCTTAGAACATTTGATGGTGGAAATGGGTCCAACCTTTCTATGGACCCTAACCCCACACCACTAACGTGTTAAGTGCAGGATCGAGTGAGAATGGACCCCTGCTGGTACATCGACAGTGGGTGCTCTAAACACATGACAGAAGATAAAAAGAAGTTCTTCTCACTCAAACCAGAAAGCCAAGGATCTGTTTCCTTTGGCGACAACAAGAAAGGAAAAATCATCGGTGTAGGTAAGGTTGGCATTACATCTCATTATGTCATAGATAGTGTAAATTTAGTTCATGATTTAAAATTCAACTTGCTTAGTGTTTATCAAATTTGTGACAAAGGTAATTCAGTTCACTTCTATCCTACACATTGTATCATAGTAAGTCGGAACAATGGCAAAGAGTTGTTATAGGGAAAAAGGTGGAAAAACGTTTATGTAACTAGTTTGGAGGATATTGACAGTCCTAATCTTCCATGCTTGACTGCTTTAATAGATGACTCTACACTATGGCACAAAATACTAGGGCATGTTAGCACTTATTTATTAAGAAAACTTGTCAAGAAACAGTTGGTAAGAGGTCTCCCTGAGATTAAGAAATCTGAGACCAATCTTTGTGACGCCTGTGTTAGAAGCAAACATACTAAGACTTCTTTTAAATCAAAGAACTTAGTTAGTACATCCAAGCCACTTGAATTACTTCACATGGACTTATGTGGACCCATGAGAATCAAAATTTTTGGAGGAAATTGGTATGTATTTGTAATTGTTGATGATTACTCACGGTTCACTTGGACACTCTTTATTGCTTCCAAAGACGAAGTCTTTGAGAAATTTTAAGCCTTTGCAGGAAAAGTCCAAGTACAACTCAACCTCAAGATCAAAACTCTTCGGTTTGATCATGGGTCAGAGTTTGAGAATCAACAATTCATGGATATGTGTAAACAACATGGGATTAGTCACACATATTCAGCAGCAAGAACACCCCAACAGAATGGGGTAGTTGAGCGTAAGAACAGAACACTACAAGAAGTAGTCAGGGCCATGCTATTGGGGAGCAGTCTTCCTCAGGTCTTCTGGGCAGAAGCAGTGGCAACTGCATGCTACATCACAAATAGAATACTCATACGATCTATCCTCAACAAAACTCCCTATGAGTTAATCAAGGGAAGAAAACCAAACATAAGTCACCTTAGGACCTTTGGTTGCAAATGTTATGTCCACAACAATGAGAAGAGTCTCCTTGGAAAGTTTGATGCCAGAAGTGATGTGGCCATCTTCCTTGGATACTCTGAAAGAAGCCGGGCATACAAGGTATACAACAAAAGGACACTGAAGGTGGAAGAAAGTGTGCATGTGGTCTTTGATGAGGCTGACGTACTCAAGATCAAGAAATCTGATGAAGATGAAGAACTTGGATTTGATCTAGTTGATCAGGATCACATAGATAATCCCAAAGATGAATCACCGACTGAAGAAAACTTGCCCGACAGGTCAGCGATAGGTCAACAACAGGTCGACGAAGGAGACAATGATGTCGAGGATCCTCTATCTCCATCAACCATTCATCAATCTCGTGCTTTGTATAAAAATCATCCATTGGAGAATATCATATCATACATATCCAAAGGAACTCAGACAAGAGCACAAACTCGAGATCTTCTAGCCTTCTCAACGACATCTCGCCAATCGAGCCCAAGAACGTCAAGGAAGCTCTTCGAGACTTGGACTGGATCAATGCAATGCAAGAAGAACTAAACCAGTTTGAAAGACGCAAAGTCTGACATCTTGTGCCTCGTCCTTCACATCAAGGAGTACTTGGCATAAAATGGGTCTTTAGAAACAAACTGAATTAGATGGGAGAAGTTGTTAGGAACAAGGCTCGTCTGGTAGCTCAAGGATATCGTCAACAAGAAGGGATAGACTTCCAAGAAACCTTTGCTCCAGTAGCAAGGATGGAGTCCATCATATTACTAATTGCATTTGTTGCACATAAAGGAATCAAACTCTTCCAACTTGACATCAAAAGTGCCTTCCTAAATGGGTACGTCAAAGAGGAAGTGTATGTTGAGCAACCTCCTGGTTTTGAGACACGAGAAGGAAAGGACATGGTACTTAAACTCGACAAAGCTCTTTATGGGCTCAAACAAGCTCCAAGATCATGGTATGATCGTCTTTCTTCCTATCTCTTGGAAAACCAATTCAAAAGAGGAAAGGTGGATAAAACCTTGTTTGTGCACAACAACAAAAGGGATTTCCTAATTGTGCAAGTATATGTTGATGATATAATCTTTGGAGCCTCTGATGAGAAATATTGCAAAAAATTTGAAGCATTGATGAAAAAGGAATTCGAGATGAGTGATCCGGGAGAATTGAAGTTCTTTCTAGGACTTCAAGTCAAGCAAAATGACAAAGGAACTATCATATCCCAAGAGAAGTATGTAAAGGATTTGCTAAAGAGATTTGGAATGGAGGAATGTAAAACGTTTGACACACCAATGGCAGTTGGCACCAAGATGGGCATCATGACTGGTGACCGACCTGTCGACCAACGATCATACAGAGAGATGATCGGTTATCTACTATATTTAACTACTAGTAGACCTGACATTATGTATAGCGTTTGCTTATGTGCCAGGTTTCAAGCAGATCCAAGAGAAACTCACCTCACAACTGTAAAAGAATCAAGTGTTACTTAAAAGGAACCTTGAATCTTGGTCTCTTTTATCCTAAGTTCACAAACTGTAACATTGTAGGATTTTCAGATGCAGACTATGGAGGATCTATCACCGATAGAAAGAGCACTTCAGGGACAGCATTCTTTATTGTGTCTTGCCTGATTGCATGGGGATCAAAGAAACAACAAAGTGTTGCAATCTCAACAGCTGAATCTGAATACATTGCTGCTGCAAGCTGCTGTGCTCAACTCCTATGGCTTAAACAACAAGTTGGTGATTATGCCGTCAAAACAGGTACATTACCAATTATGTGTGACAATACAAGTGCCATCTCTATTTCAAAAAATCATGTGCATCATTCTCGTACCAAACATATTGATATTAGACATCACTTTCTTAGAGATTGTTGTGAAAAGGAATTAGTTGGGTTAAAGTATATTTCTACTGAAGACCAACTAGCTGGCATCTTTACTAAGCTATTAAGTAGAGAAAGGTTTACTAAGATTATTCATGATCTTGGAATGATATTTATTGATCACAATTAAATTGTCTTTTATTTCCCATGATATGTCACCGACATGTGAGCAACACCTGTTATATTGTTGTTCAGTAGTCAATGATCTGTTTAATGCATAGAAATTATGTCAAACAACTACTTGAAACAGATTTGTCATTTTCCACAAAGTGAGATTATTTTAGAGATAGTTCAACGGTTAAAAATGGGAAAATCGCCAATGATCGATGACAGACTGTCACGACCGCTGCCTGTTATGAATAGTACCATTAGGACATGTCAGTGAGCGGACGAGGAGCGGTCGCCGACCGTTACTCGATATCTATAAAAGGGCGACGAGAGTTCCTCTCTTGTCACACTATTGCCCTCACTCTCTCTAAACTCTCTAGCACTGAAAGAAATTTCTCTTCTCTCTTACAAATACTCTTGTGAGCTCAGCGCAAAGAACCCTTGCCTCACAGCCGCTAAAAGAACACCCGATCGAAAAGTTTTAAACTCCAGTACAAAATCCTGTAAAAACAAAGATGGCACCAAAATCTGCTCTCCGCTCCAAGAAGAAGGATGTCCTCAAAGTAGCTTCCTTAAAGCAAGTGGCCAACATACGGCCGACAGAAGCTGCAACAGAATCACCGCCCCCTCGCCTATCCAAAGAATTGGAAAATCAACTTGTGCACAGGGTGACAGATGAAGGAGAAGTGTCCCAGGATGAAATTCTCTATATAAGCCACCATCTACCTAAAATTCATCACTGCTTCCAGGCCAAAATTCTAAACCCAAGATTCTTCCAACTCCTACCTCCACAGAAAAACAAACTATGTCTTCTCCTGCTCCATCACCTACTATCGGCACCAAACACTCCAAAGCCAAAAAGACCAAAGTTCCAAAAAACCAAGATCTCTCCACTACTACGGCAAGTCACATAGCACGCAAAACTCGTGCCTCCAAACGAGCTAGAACGCAGGAAAAAACCCCTCAAAGAGCCCATTCAACACCTGAAGGAGCAACTCGCAAATTGCACTTCACCGACGACGAGGAAGCAACTCTCTCAGAAGTCGTCAAGGCTGTCACTCGACAGATAGAAGAGGAGGAAGTGCAAAGTGACGAAAAATCACAATATGATGCCAAAACAGAAGAAAAGGGTCAAGAAAAAGACGTGACAGAGCCTGACTCTGAAGAGCAAAACTCATCGAGGTATTTGGAGAACCAGTCGTCGACAGGTCCACTAACTCGCAAATTGCACTTCACCGATGACGAGGAAGCAACTCCCTTAGAAGTCGTCAAGGCTGTCACTCGACAGATAGAAGATGAGGAAGTGCAAAGTGACAAAAAATCACAACAGGACGCCAAAATAGAAGAAAAGGGTCAAGAAAAAGACGTGACAGAGCTTGACTCTGAAGTTGAAGCAAAACTCATCGAGATATTTGGAGAACCAGTCGTCGACAGGTCCACGACCTCTCGTGATACCAGTCACGACGCTGATAGCGATACAAAGTCCTCTCCAATCATACCAACGCTCGAACAATGACAACAGGCAGAGAAAGAGAAAGGGAAGCAAAAGTTGGTTCTCTCACCACATGGACAAGCTCTGGAAGCCGTTGGATTTGGGCAAATGGGTCTTGGAACGATGTTTAGAGTAGAGAACGTCAGCGAAAAGTCCTGTCCCGTCTTACCAAAGACGTTGGATTTGGGCAAATGGGTCTTGGAAAGATTTAGGAGCTCTTGGAATTCCAAGGATGGGTAGACTTCTTCCTAGAGCCTATCCCCATCTACACTGAGCTGCTCAAAGAGCATATGACGTATCTTGGACCACTCCAGGATGACGACAACGACGAATATCTCATCTACACAGTCTACGGTGTCACCATCAATATCACCAAGTCTTGGATCTGTAAGACTTTTTTTTGGAATCTGAAGGACTAGTGGCTCCAAAAGAAACCACCTGGAATGATCTAGGACACCAGGGAGGAAAAATGGTCCAGCTACTCATCCCCGGGGCTACAATGAAGAACTTCAATGCCATAGACATGTCTATCCCCTACAGGGTGCTCTTCAGTCTTCTCACCCACAACATCACCCCACGTAACCAACACACTCACATCGTCAATGCAAGAGATGTGAGATTGCTCTATGCTATGAAGACTAAAGAGAAAATCTACCTTCCAGCCATGATTCTGCTCACCATAGAGGAGAGCAGATATGTCAACCAAGGTCTTGTGCATGGTGAAGCGGTGACCAAAGCGTACAAGAAAACGGAGTGGACACCGACAGGTTCCACGAATGCACATGCACTGCTCAAGACAGCATTTGTTCAGAAATGTTGTCCAAAATGGGGATAAAAACAAAGGGGATAAGCTTATGGTCGCTCAGAAGCCTACAAAGAGCGAGGACTCAAGGTCGGAGCCTCCACCAACTACAAGAGCATCAACACTCAAGAGGAAGAGGAGTCTCTCACCTGTCCACGACAGGTCGGGGACCAGTCTAGATACTTCAGCTCGGGACGTAGTTCAGCATGTGAGAGTTACTCTCACAGCTGTGCAGGCTGTCTCCTCTTAACCAAGTGTTCATAACATGGTTCAAGGAGCAATAGACTTTATAGACTCCCACATAGCCTGAGTGTTCATTGTCTCATAGAGATTCGAGTTAAACCGTAAGAGTTAGATTTAGGATTAGATTTTTCTTTTCCATTAAATGTTTTATTTGCCTTTGACTATCTGTTTCAAAGTAACTTTTTGATATCAATGAAAAATACAACTGGTTCTTGTTTACTTGAATGCTTATGATGGGTACGAAATAATTTATTGTATTGGCTGCTTCTTCCTTGATTAAAAATTGCAAAATGATCTAAGATATTTAGTCCCATCCATTCCACTAATCCAATCTCGGACCTTGACACATAAAAAGCCTAAAAACGTAGCCCACAAGACGTAGCACCTCATTTATTACCACTCACCAATCAGTCGTTGAGCATATCCAAAGTGTCTATAAAAACTTGCTTATTCCATCCGCCACTCACACTCAGTCCTTCACATATCACAAAATGGCATAAACTCCGCAAAGTTCATCCAGTTCAAATGAACAAACAGTGCACTCCACAATTCGCAAGTTCATGGCCACAAAACACCCAAAGAAGTATGTCGCCCAAAGCTATGTTCAACCAGACTCTGACTCACTCACAGCTTGGTCTATCACCTCAAGTGTCACTCTATCACATACATGTTCTCCACACTGCATGGATTTCACCATAGATTCTGACGAGTTCGACCTTTCCACAACAGCTGAATCACCTTTGATCAATCCTACCACAACCAAACCCTCTTGGATCAAAGTCTCTTTTTCAGGGGATGAACCTTTTGGCTCAGAAGATTATGAATGAGATACCCAACTACGTCATTCCATCTAGATTATCTTGATCATGTTTTATAGTTTATACTCTATGGAATGTCATGGCCTTTACAACATCTTACGTCGTGTAGTTGCTCCCTATTTTGCTGTATGGCAAAGGGGGAAAGAAAAAGTATATGTACTTGTGAGACTATGTCTATCGTCCTTGTATTATGTATCATCTGAATGAAAACTTTATCTACTTTGGTCATAGTATAACATAAAAGCTGTCACTTATTGTGCATAAAAGTTATCACTTATTATGCATAAAAACTGTCACTTATTGCTATCATTCGTTAAAAAATTTCATTCTTAAAACCCTTAACAAACTCAGGGGGAATCCTTCTTAAGGGGGAATCTCTCACTTTTTGAATTTCCAAGTACATATAAGTGTATAGGTTGCCATCATCAAAAAGGGGGAAATTGTTAAGACAAGATCCTTAGTTTTGATGATAGCAAACCTTGTATTGTCTATCTAATGTGTTTGTCAAGATTCATGATTCAGATAGACAGGTAAATGAGTGGCTTAGCACACAAGCTTGCAAGCGCGCTCAATCCAAGTCATGTGCACAACCAGTCGGGCACCTGTCTGCGAGAGCTCCGTAGAACTTCTAGCACAGACAACCAGTCAGACACCACACGAAGATATCTCTCATGCTCAAAGATGAAAAACAAAGACAAAAGACTGCAAAGGATTAACACATTCAGTTAAGACACATACATCCATATAAGCAACTTGTTCAAGACAAGCTCACGACAAAAAGAGAAGTTCATTAATGCACAAGATAACAATGCTATAAATGAACATCATTACATAGCCTTAATGAATTCAGAAGAGGGCATTTATGAGCATTTAATGAGCCAGACAGAATCAGGCAAGTGGGGCACACAAGTGGTAATCGACCTATCAAGAGGGATGCCGCCAACTTGACCAACCATGAGGTGACACGTAGCTCAAGCCTCCGGATCAAGGTGATGAATCTCTGTAAGTCTAGTGTGGTTGTTATATGAATAATCAAAGATGTGGTCGACTCCTAGAAGTCTAGGGATTAATAGGACGGTAGTTACATACTAACAACCATGTATATATACTTGCATTTATTCCATATGTAAGTAAGCTTGTACGAGAGAAAAGATAAAGATAATCTGGGCAAGTGTGGATCAGACTTAGGAGTGTGTGTAAGTGCTAGAGAGTTGGTGAGCTAGATAGGACTGGGTTAGAGTATTAACACATTGGGTATTTGATAGAACGACAGGTCAGGGAACGGTCGGTGAACCGTAGGCCAATAGTCAGGAGAGGGTTAAGGACTTTAGGGGTAAAGTCGAAACTGTCCCGGGAGTCCGTGTGTGGGGCAAGGGAGATTGAGTGAATTTCGTGTGTGTAAATTCTCAATCGAAATATATTTTCCAGTTTAAGTTTATCTCGCGTCCATTCCTAAACTATCAAGTTTTATTAGAGTCCACGATACGTCCACGACACATCAGGGACGCATGAGGAGCGCTTGCTGGTTTCACTACTAACTTAATTTATAAGATGTCATGAGCTTGTAAGTAATTAAAATTAGAGTGGGCCATTCTGATTTGTTTAAGTGTAAATCAGTAATTAATATGGCCCAAGATAAACTAAAAATTAGACCCATAAGTGGCCCAATTCGGTGGATGAATAGCCCACTTCCTTATTATCTTTTCCTTACAATTCTAGTCTAGTTTCTAATTTGAAACCCTAAACTGGCGTGGAACATACATGCGCCGACCTCATTCTCTTCACATTGTAACTTTCCCTTTTTTTTTGCAACCCTAACCCGAGGACATATGTGCTCTGTCACCGCTCCTCTCGATCCTCTCTAATCTCTTTCTCGTTTTTCCTTTTCTTTGAAGCAACCCTAACTGGCGATCTACTTGTGCCTCTCTTCTTCTCTTAATTCCTCTCTCAAAATCTTCATCTTCTCCTGCTGTTGTATGTACCGGCGAACAAGGAACAGTTTGGGAAGTCTTCCATTGTGTTTTGCCAAGGTAAATTTTGATCTCTTGTGACTTGATTTGTGACTCCGAAAATATATTCTGAACCCAAATTAATCCTTCTCCTTCTTATGATTTTTCTGGTGATTTGCTCCTTCCTCTACCGGTGAACAAGGAGTAACGTTTGGTTGCACCCTCTCCTTGTGTTCTGAACAGGGGTAAGATTTGGTTGGTTCCTCTACGTTTTCTTCTACTGATTCGGGGTTACTTTTGAATATCTTACTTCCCCTACCTTCTTCCTTATTTTCCTTGCAAGTTTGGAACCCAAAAACTAGAGAGATTGGTGGTGGTATTCTGATTGTGTTGTTCGAACCGAAATCTGCTGGTAAGGGTGTTCTTCTTTCTTTCCTTGTGATTTCGTTTTTATAATTTCAGAGACAAAACTCGAATCTAAATCTACCTTGTTCATTTTCTTCTGGAGGATCAAATCTGGTGGTGTTTCTACTGTTCCTTGTTTGAACTGAAACCGAGGGGGGTCCGATTTGAGGGTTCCAAGATTTGTTCGGGGAAAACTGATAAAGGTTACCAATCAACCTAACATTTTAGTTATGTTAAATTAGTTTAATTGACTGGATAGAATCAAAAGGAAAGTTGGTGGCGGTGGTAGAGGAATTTAGGGTTGATAGGTTTTTTTGTATGTTGTTGGTGGTTATGGGTGGCGGCATTGTAGGGTGAGCCGAGAGTTAGGGTTGATTTAGGGTTAATGTGAATTTGGGGGGGTGTAATTAAGGTTAGTGTTTGAATTTGGGGGCTGATTAGAAAATTTGGGTTTGTTGTGTGTAGAAGGTGGCGGCAGAATTAGAAGAAATTAGGGTTTTAAAAATTACGGGGGGAAATGTAAATTAAAGCAACTTGAGGGTAAATATGTAATTCAGTGGGAGTTTGTTGTAATTTCGGAAGTTGTAAAAAAAATTGAGGGGGTGAATGTGTATATTTGAGTAGATTGGGGGATTAAAATATAAATTAAAGTTTCTGTAAAAGTTGGGGGTCAAATTTGTAATTTGGTGAAGTTTAGGGTCTTTCTGATAATTAGGTGAAATTTGGGGTGATTGTGGTAACTTTGTAATTAAGTTGAAATTGGGGTGTTTATGATAAATTCGGAAGTGGTGGTTATTAAGATTAATTAGTCTTCAGCTTAAAATGGAACCTTGGATTTAAATTATGTAATGTTCGGTTATTGTTTTACTAACGTTTAGCATTTTATAATTATTGTATTAATATGGTATGGACTAATCTAACATGATTAGTCTCCCTTTTTTTTAATTTATTAAGCCCAAGAACTATTGGACCAAGATGTAGAAGACTTTCCTTAGACCCAATCCAATAAACCTGGTGGACCCTGGACCTTAGACAAATCAGATCCAAAACCAGACCCAATTCTATTTGAGGGCCCAATCTCTAGATGGTCCTAATGGACCCCTTGACTAACCCCTTGACAAGTTGAGTACTGACTGAACCTTGACTGTTGACTGAGCTTTGATTGGTTGACTCTGTTGACTAATCTAAATGAATTAACAAAAATATTGGTTAATAGTTTGGTTAATGAGGCTAGGAATTGTAACTGGGCTAACTTATCCAAAATGGAGTTAAAGAATAGAGCCCAATTAGTGGTCTTGTACCCAATCATAAATAATTCAACTTAATAAAAGAATTAAGGGTACTAGACTTTACTAATAATAGGAATGGGTTAGTGGACTAAACATAAAGGGTGGAGGCCCATATCTTAGGGTAAGAGTAATCCATTGGGAAGTAGATTGTTCCACTGGAGGGTCTATTTAATATTATATAGTAATGGAGTAGAATGGGTGTGCCCAAATTAGACTAACAATATTCTTAGGAAGTGAGATAAGCCACTTGGATTGGGTTGGTGAAGTGCATTTGGGCTTGGGTTGTATGAGATCGAATAATAAGGAATTAGATGAATTAAGTTATAAGTCTTTGATTAAGTTTTTAAAGGAGAATTCTTATGGTTAATGAAGTAGTAATTGAAGGCTAAAGGTGAAGGGGTTATTGTAATTAAGGCATTAATGTTATTTAATAGAAATGTAGCCATTCTAACTAATCTATTCTATAGATGGAATATTTTCTTAAAGGATCTTGATAAAGGGAAATGATAACCTTTAAATTTAGTTTGGTGGAACTGGCAAGTAAAAGAATAAAACACCATGAAGTAAAAGGTATGATTAATTAATAATAATTATCTCTCCTTTCCAATCTAGTATTTGGATAATGATATGCATGTGGCTAGATTTGGATGATTGAGTGCACATAGCTAGATTGGATGGTTGGACGCACATGGCTAGAACGTTATACTCTAGCTATATATTCCAGGTATGTTATCATGACACCTGAATTCCCCGAGGTTTGCTTTGGGTTTGTGTGATTGTTTGAATGGTTGATGAGAAGATATGTATTTTTGTTAACAATATGATCATACCAGCATGTGATTGTTTATGTGAGTGATAAGAAGATGTTTGTGGGTATTCAACAATTTGATTGCATCTGTATGTGATGTGTTACCATTTGGAGTGCTATGTTATTTTGTATCTCTAACTTTATGTAAACTTACATAAGACAAGTAATACTATACACTATATAGTATGAAGAAAACTTGAGAAATGGTGATTAAGAAAACAAGGCAAGAGTTGTATTGATATCCACTTTGGTCGATACCTAAGTATATGTACTTAGGCAAGATATGAAAGGCCGTTATCAAACGGCAAAGGTTAATGAATCAAGTATTCAAAGGATAAGTTACATAAGCACAATTATTAGGTAATGAGGATGGTGACCATTATTAAATGGTGGGTTTCAGTATTTTTATGTGAGAAATCCAGGTACAACTTGGTCGCGCGTTGTGTACACTAGTAGATGTTATAACATGTTCATCTACATGTTGGTAGTCCTAATGGGACGTTGGCCGGAGCACCCCGTCTGGTGGTTGGGTTACTGCCCATAGGTTCCCCGCCCTTATAATAGGGAGATGTGTCATCCTAACCATGATGACACATTAGGTTTATGGGATAATGAATGATGAGATAAAAGCTACCACTTCAGTATGCTTATGTATTCAATATATATTATGAGAAGACGTAATGAGTTCATAAACTCCACAAGTATTCACACAGGTGCTTGCGGGCTTAAATACTAACATAAACTCAAGATTGGTTCATTGCAATGCTTTATATGCTCATATTACTGGAGTTTGTCTGTGAATAGTTTAAGCAATCATTATATGCTCATATTATTGGTGCTTATCTGTGAATGGTTTGAGAAATCTTTATATGCTCATATTATTGGAGCTTATCTGTGGAAGACGTGTGCAATCCTTATTTGCTTACACTGTTGGGTTTTCTTATGAATGACATGCGTAATTTTTATATGTTTTTCATTATTTGAGGTTATTTGTGATGCATGTAAGCAATGTGAGGTTACGATGGATTGTTGGTTACTACTTGGTTATTATTCTTATATACATGCATGCTTAGGGTTGAAATTTTTAACGAAATAAATTGGATTGCATGTTAATTTCGACCAAGTAACCTAAGTGCTAGCTGAAGGGGTAATAGGGTTTCATAATAGCATACTCAGCGGTTGAGCTGACCCCTTCAACCAATGTTTTACAGGTTTGAAGATAAAGACACTCAGCCGGAGAACGGGGATGGGTAAATTGGGTTGGTGATTTTGGAACTGTCATTATTTTCATTATGTATGTATCCTAGAACACGAATGTATTTGGTTACAATTGTAATATAAGGACAAGTAATGTAAGTGTTGTGTGATAAGTGGTGAAATAGTGCTGTTTCAAGGTCTTTATTCACCGTCATTTTATTCGGTGCATGACTTATTTCACCATTTTATGGAGTATTTTTGTGATTATTAGTGATCTTATACTTTTGACATATTCAAATAGGTAAATACTCATATGAGTACACTTTTGAGAGCTTAATTTGAGGATGCATCAATGTTCGAGCACTTCGGGAAGGATGCCAAGCCAACGGGGAGTATCGGGAGAATTCCGGCACAAAAGAAGAGCTTTCTGGTCCCGACTGACCTTGGGACCGACCTTGGCAAGGTCGGTCCGACTCTGTCCAAGTCGTTCCTAACACTCTGGAATCGACATACCTTGGGACCGACCTTACCAAGGTCGATCCGACCCCTGTCCAAGGCCTTCTAAACTCACTGGAATCGACCGACCTTGTCCAAGGTTGGTCGAGCTTAAAAATCCGTCACGTGCCATGCTCTGAGAGGGTTCAACCGACCCCGAGACCGACCTTGCAAGGACGGTCGGACGGAAATTTTTACCAGATTCTGCTTCTAAAAGGCTACATTTTGGGGCTTCCTTCATCATCATCCAACACACACGACTCCAGCCTGAAAGAAGAGAGAGAG
Source organism: Limonium bicolor (assembly GCA_023374045.1). Taxonomy (NCBI): domain Eukaryota; kingdom Viridiplantae; phylum Streptophyta; class Magnoliopsida; order Caryophyllales; family Plumbaginaceae; genus Limonium; species Limonium bicolor. The sequence goes on along the minus strand of CM041779.1, from coordinate 14,095,117 downwards.
TGACGAAAACAAGGGAGAAAAAAAGAGGAGAAAAGAAGAGAAGAAAGGAGGAAGAAAGTGAAGATTTCTACCTCCATTGAAGCTTGGAAGCTCCTCTAATGGCTATTTCTCCCTTCCCCTTTCTCTTTCCTTTATCTATGGCTGAGTAGTTCCATTTGTATCTTAGGATGAGGGTTTGACCCTATTTTGCTCATTGAATGCTAGAAACCTAACTCATTTATTACTCTTGTTTTATTCCTTTCAATATCAATTAATGTTCTAAATTGATCTCTTAGTGCATTTATGATGGTTTCATTCAATATTTGAGCTTGAGTTTGGAGCTAGACCAAAAGGGGGATAAACCCTAAATTTTGCTCTCTTGATTTTGGGAGTAAATTATTAGGGCTATTGATTAAGAGTGTTTGCTTAATGCTACTTAGTGACTTAAACTTCCTTTAATTAAGGGGTTTGACTAATTAGGTAAAAATTGGATTTTTCCATGATTTGGGGATTCATGAGTTGAGCTCTAATAGGCATGAGTTAATTAGTTATGGTTTTGAGGTTCTTCGAGTAAATTAGGTGATTCCCCACTATCCTAGGGTACTTACCATCCATTCCATACACAACATTTTACTGTTTTATTGCATTTTCAATTGACAAACAACCAAGCTTGCCTCCGGCTAAACCCCCCTTTTATTGTTTATTCACACTTCACTAATATACCGAAGCTTGGGATTTAGAAACCAATTTCCTTGTGGATACGACACTTGTTTTATTGCAACGAATTGGGTGCACTTGCCCATTTTAGCTAGGTTTAATTACTATGTTTGTAATTTTCTCAACAAGTTTTTGGCGCCATTGCCGGGGAAATTGATTATTCAATTAGGTTCGGTATTGTAGTTTTTGTGCATTTAGTACTTTTATCTTGTTTATTTTATTTTGTATATTTGTGTGTTTAGTTGTTTGTTTATATTCTTACCTTTCCTACTACTTAAGAGCATTTGGTGTAGGTGTGGTTTAGGTACCTTCTGTTTCCTCGGTGTATGCCAAACACCCGAGCCAAGGGATCTCCACTTGTTAGTCTGAGACCCGAGCTTGAGCGTTCTTTGTTGCGAGCCATCTGGAGTTTAAAAAATCCAACCATGCCTGATCAAGACCCAAGAATAGAAGATAACGGGAACCCACAACAAATGGCTCTCAAAGACTACAACCAGCCGAACACCGAAGGGAGACCTTCGGCCATCGTCCTACCGGAGTTGACGCCTCAAGAGGCCGGACAATGGGTATTCAAGACCCACTACATTACTGCTGTCCGGGACTTAGGTCCTAAGTCTCTTCCTCGACTTTTGCAACTCATTTGGTAAAATTGGAAGAGTCAATGAGAGGATACGCCTGCAGCTTTTCCCTCACTCGTTGTCCGACGCTGCATCAAAATGGTATAGGAGCTTACCGTCAAGGTTGATCCAAACTTGGGCACAAATGGCTCAAAAATTTCTTGCCAAATATTACCCCACAAGTAGAACGAGGCAATTAATTGGAGAGATTAATACCTTTTGCCAAGAGCCGGGAGAGACGCTATACGATACATGGGATAGATTCAAGGACATGTTGATGAATTGTTCTCACCACGGCTTGGATGACCAATCTTTATGCTTATCATTTTTTCAACGGTCTCGACGACTCGAATAGACTACTTGTGAACTCCTCAGCAGGAGAATGCTTCATGACTAAGTCACCTCAAGAGGGGATGGAACTCCTAGAGGTGATGACAAGCAACACAAGGCAGTGGTCTAAACCAAAGGGAAGAGCACCAAGAGCAACGGGTCTCCTACATGTTGAGCCCACCGACCATCTTTCCGCTCAACTATCTTCACTCACCAAGATGGTGGAGAAGCTAGCTATAGCTCAAAAGGAAACAACAAAGTCTATAGCTTCTTCGTCATCACCCTCTCCATCTGCTTCTACTTCAATCCAAGAGGGGTGTGCAATTTGTGCGGGTCCTCACAAGACCCACTTTTGCAAAGGCAAGGTTTACGCCGATCCACATGAGGATGTAAACTTTGTAGGCAACCGTCCCGGATACAACTATAACCAACAAAACGCCCCATGGAGGAACCATCCAAACTTCTCATGGAGAAGTAATGACCAAACCCAAGGGGGATCAAGCAATGCTTCCAACAATCCCACGGGCTACCGGTCACAAGGGTCGTCTCAAATGTCCAACCCACAAATGGGTTACCGACCACAAGGAGCACCTCCGGGCTTTCAACACCAACAACATCAGCAACCTCCTCCCCCTTCCACGGATGCCAATGCTGAGCTAAGAGACATGATGAAGAATCTTGTCTCGGTTGTGCACACTAAAGCGGCTGATTTGGATGCTTTTAAAGCAAGTCAAGAAGCCACCAACAAAAGGGTTGAAGCTCAACTTGAAAGCATCTCCCAACAACTTGCTCAAAGACCACCGGGAGTTCTTCCAAGTCAGGCCAAACCCAATCCAAGAGAGCAAGCTAAAGCGGTGACATTAAGGAGTGGGACACTACTTGATCCATCATGCTCACAAGAGGACATGGAGTCCCAAGAAGATGAAGCACAAGAAGAAGAGCAAGAGATTGTTGAGGAGCCTCCATCTCCACCTAAGGAAGTTTCCAAGGAGAAGGAGCCTCCTGAACCTTCTACTTCTACTACTCTTGCAAAACATCTTTCCCCTCTTCCTTTTCCCAATAGACTCAAAAAGAAAAACTTGGATGAACAATTTGGGAAGTTTCTAAGCATTTTCAAGAAATTAACAATTAACATTCCTTTTTCTGATGCTTTGAAACAGATGCCGATTTATGCTAAGTTCATGAAGGACATCATAGCAAACAAGAGATCACTGGAGGAAGCGGAAACCGTTCACCTCATCGAAGAAGTTTTAGCGGGTCTATAAAGAAGTCTACCTCCAAAGCTTGGAGATCCCGGTTTGCCTATCGTTCCTTGCTATATTGGTGAAATTGACTGTGGTAGTGGGTTATGTGATTTAGGTGCTAGTATAAATCTTATGCCTCTCTCAACTTTTAATAAGCTGGGAATTGGTAAATGCACTCCCACCCCCATTCAATTGCAATTAGCGGATAGATCTTTGGTTATCCCTCAAGGGAAGGTAGAGGACTTGGTAGTAACTGTTGGCACATTTGTTTTCCCAGCTGATTTCATTGTGATAGATATGGGAGAAGACCAGAGAGTGCCACTGATTTTGGGCAGACCTTTCATGAGAACTGCTAGGGCCCTTATAGATGTGGAGAAAGGCAAAATAATTCTACGACTTCATGATGAAAATTTTGAATTTGACATGTCTAAAGTAGTGAAGAGACCCTCACAGGGTGAGGCTGTTTTTACTATAGATGTCATAGATTCAATTGTACAGGATCACTCTCTCTCTCTCTCTCTCTCTCTTGTTAAATCTGATGCCCTTGAATTAGCTTTGTTTGAGGCTTATTTTGAACAGGAGTTTCATCCAAAAATGATTGAAACGGTGGCTGAGTTGAACAGCAGATTTTATGGCCATAGACCGCGCTATCCGCCACCCGAACCATTGGAACGAGCTGCTCAGAAGCCGTTGCCCTCGGTTGAGAAGCCTCCCACTGTGGAGATGAAACCTCTACCCTCTCATCTCAAATATGCTTATTTGACTGATCCGTGTGTTCTACTTGTTATTATTTCTTCTTCCTTGACAGGTGCACAGGAGGAAAGTCTGATGAGGGTGCTTCGAAACCATAAATGGGCTATCGGGTGGACTATAGCCGACATCAAAGGGATCAGCCCTCATTTCTACACCCACCGGATATTCATGGAAGATGACTACAAGCCGTTGGTCTAACCTCAGAGAAGATTGAATCCGAATATGAAGGAGGTTGTCAAGAAGGAAGTTCTTAAACTCTTAGATGTGTGGATTATCTATGCCATCTCCGACAACAAGTGGGTGAGCCCCGTGCAAGTGGTCCCAAAGAAAGGAGGTGTTACCGTCGTCCCCAACGAAAAGGGTGAGCTGGTGTCTCAGAGGACTACCAACGGTTGGAGAGTCTGCATCGACTACCAGAAGCTGAACCCCGCCACCAGAAAAGATCACTTCCCTCTCCCATTCATTGATCAAATGCTCGAGAGGTTGGCGGGGCAAGACTATTACTGCTTCTTGGACGGATATTCGGGGTATCTCCAAATCCCCATAGCTCCTGAGGATCAGGAGAAGACGACATTTACATGCCCGTATGGGACGTTTGCCTACACCCGGATGCCTTTCGGGCTTTGCAACACCCCGGCCACATTTCAGAGATGCATGATGTCGATCTTCTCCGACTTCCTAGAAAAGAGCATTGAGGTCTTTATGGATGACTTCTTTGTCTTCGGCACCTCCTTCGACACTTGCTTGGACAACCTTGAGGCTATCTTAATCCGATGCGAAGAGACAAACCTTGTGCTAAATTGGGAGAAATGCCATTTTATGGTAAGAGAAGGAATTGTCTTGGGGCACAAGATCTCTTCAAAGGGTATTGAGGTTGACAAGGCTAAAATTGAAGTGATTGAAAAGCTACCTCCTTCAACATCAGTGAAAGACATTCGAAGCTTTCTAGGTCATGCCGGTTTCTACAGAAGGTTTATAAAAGACTTCTCTAAAATATCAAAGCCTCTCAGTGACCTCTTAGCCAAGGATGTAAAATTTGAATTCACCGAGGAGTGCCTTAATGCCTTCAACACCCTCAAACAGTGCCTTATATCTGCGCCTATTGTGGTATCCCCCGATTGGATTTTACCGTTTGAGATCATGTGCGACGCCAGCGACTATGCGGTGGGGGCGGTCCTTTGTCAGAAGAAGGAAAAGATATTGAGGAGTATCTATTATGCTAGTAGAACTCTCAATGATGCCCAAAAGAACTACGCCACCACCGAGAAGGAGCTGTTAGCTGTGGTTTTCGCCCTCGACAAATTCCGATCCTACCTCTTGGGCAGCAAGGTTGTAGTGCACACCGACCACTCAGCGCTAAAGTACTTGTTCAACAAAGGTGATGCGAAGCCTAGACTTCTCCAATGGATTCTTCTCCTTCAAGAATTTGAGATAGAGATCCGGGACAAGCCGGGTGTACAAAATGTAGTAGCTGATCATCTATCTCGAATGGAGGCCTCTAATGATGGCGTGCCAATCAATGAATTCTTCCCCGACGAGAGTATCTTCATGATTGCAGAGACCGGAGACCCTTGGTATGCGGACTTTGCAAATTATTTGGCAAGGGGGGTGGTCCCACCGGAGATGACCTATCAGCAAAGAAAGAAATTCTTCTCCGACGTTAAGAGGTATTTTGGGAGGATCCTTTTCTTTTCAAAATTTGTGCTGATGGGGTGATCCTGAGATGTGTGCCCATGAGTGAAGCGCAGGAAATTTTGATTCACTGGCACTCGGGTGAAGCCGGTGGACACCACGGTCCGGCACGAACAGCGGCCAAGGTTCTTCAAGCCGGGTTTTTCTGGAAAACCCTTCATAAGGATTGCCACTCGTTCGTTGCCTCCTGTGACCAATGTCAGAGGCTCGGGAACACTTCACGCAAGCATGAGATGCCTCTCAACATAATGATAGAGGTCGAGCCGTTTGATTTGTGGGGTATCGATTTCATGGGCCCCTTCCCATCTTCTTGCTCCAACTTGTTTATTCTTGTGGCGGTCGACTATGTGACCAAGTGAGTTGAAGCAATTGTAACCCCGACTAATGACGCCAAGGTTGTGATCAAGTTTCTCAAGAAGAATATTTTCACCCGGTTCGGGGTACCGAGAGCCATATTGAGTGATGGCGGATCTCATTTCTGTAACAAACAATTTGAAGCGCTAATGAATAAATATGGAGTGAGACACAAGGTTGCCCTTCCGTATCACCCACAATGTAATGGCCAAGCTGAGGTCACCAACAGAGAGCTCAAATGGATCCTCCAAAAGATAGTTAACTCCTCAAGGAAAGATTGGTCAATGAAGCTCGATGATGCATTGTGGGCATATCGGACCACCTACAAAACTCTAATCGGTATGTCCCCGTTCCGACTCGTCTATGGAAGGCTTGTCACTTGCCGGTTGAATTAGCGCATAAGTCATATTGGGCGGTGAAGGCCCTCAACTATGACCTCAAGAGCGCCAGTGACAAGAGACGGTTCCAATTGACCGAGTTAGAAGAGATTCGGGAGGAAGCCTACGAAAATAACCGCATCTACAAGGAAAAAACCGAGAAATGGCATGATAAGATGATTGTGAAACGGGAGTTTCACGAAGGCGACTGGGTTCTCCTCTACAACTCGAGGTTGAAGTTATTCCCCGGGAAATTGAAGTCCCACTGGGCTGGCCCTTTCACTGTCACCAAGGCCACCCCATATGGAGCTTTTGAGCTGAAAAACGTCAAGGGGAGACTTTCATGGTCAACGGTTCCCGACTAAAGCATTATCATGGAGGAGACATTCAAAAGGTTGAATCTCGGGCTCTTTACTTAAGAGACCCCCCAGGTTCCTTCTAACCTTGACTTTGGTCTAGCCAAAGACCTTAAAAATACGGGCAGCTTTCCGGGAGGCAACCCGGACTATTTGCACCTTTACCTTGCATTATTTTCTCATTTTAGTTATGTTAGTTAGTTGCTTATTTTATGCTTCATTTATTGTATGTTCTGGTTGTTTTTGCATGTTGAATCCATCTGTGGATGATGATAAGTGTTGTGGACAAGAAAACAAACATTTTGGGGAGATTTTGGTCTCGACCGACCATAGGACCGAACTTGTAAGGTCGGTTGAGTCCAAAATTATCAAATCGTCAAGCTACTGACTTGGACCGACCATAGGACTGAACTTGCAAGGTCGGTCGGTCCAATTTTTGCAAAACCAAACCATTCTGACTTCGACCGACCTTGCGACCGGACTTGCAAGGTCGGTTGGGTCGAAAATTTTGAAACTAAAACATTCTGACTTCGACCGACCTTGCGACCGGACTTGCAAGGTCGGTCGGGTCAAAATTTTGAAAAAAAATGAAAACGATCGCGTTTTCTCATTCTCTTCTTCCCCTTCCCCCGATACCTGTCGTCCCCAACTCTCCAAGCCCCCCGATACTTGTCGAACAACTCAACTCCCCCACACCTGCGCGCACCAACACCACGCTGCACCAGTTCTCTAGCCACGCCCCAACAGCCCACGACGACCGCCGCCCCAGCGCCGCCCACCGCCGACAGTCAAGTGCCCCAGCCGCCCAGCTCCACTGCACCCGCAGACAAGCCCCAACCCTAACCCACTTCCAATCCCTAAAAAATCAGTTTTCCCCCAAATCGATTTCACTCAATTTTTAGCTCCACATTGTCAACTTCCTTGCTCTAATCTTCTAGAAAACACTCAGGTATGCTATTCTAACCCTCATTTATCATTCTTTTGAAATTTTTGAGCAAGTCATATTTTAGGCTAAGTGTGTACGAATCCAACGTTGCTTTGGGACAAATTTCTGAATTTTGGTATTTGTTGGGGGACTGTTCTTAATTGATACTGTTATGCTTTTGTATGTGGAATTGGGCGAGAAATGGTGAATTTTGGATGGTGTTAGCATAATTGGTATTGTTGATGCTTGCTATTACATTGTGTCTAATATATCATGTTGTAGCTCCAATCGATAGTGCTAATACCGTTTACATGTGGTGGGTTGATTCGCAACCATGTTTGGTCTGTGATTGATAACATACATAAGTAATGCACTTTCATGGTTGAGATTTGGGTTGTTTTAAATATGCAAAATGGAGTGACTGATTGAATTGCTTGATGAATTCTATACTCTGTGGTTGGATTGTGCTATTCAGATGCCTAAACACGTGAATGATAACCTTCTGGTTGAATTGTAGAGGTTCTTAGAACCGGGGAATGATAGAAAAACAGGGGGGACTCTGCTAAAAAATTTCCAAACAAACGCCGTTTCTTTTGATCTTCAATGTGCTTCATGATTAATGTTTTGCCACTTCCTTATTGTCATCCTAATTATGCTCTAACATTTCAATGTTTGCTATTTTTCCTTTTTCTGTTTTGCGTTTCTTTTTCTTTCTTTGTTTTGCAGAACAATGGCACATCGACCACGCCGCGCTAGGAGAAACGCTGCTGCCCGAAACCAAGAGCTTGACTTTCCTAATGCCCTTATCGACGACATCTTCGTCAGTGAAGATGCCCGCAACTGGTTCAACTCTCCCCGGCGTAGGGAGATTGTTCAGGAGCGCACTGTGGATCCGGCGCTCGTGGAAGACCTGCAGCTCCGGCCATATCTCGAGGCCATCGGGTGGAGCTGCCTGCTCACCATGGGAGGACCGTACTACCCTCGCCATATCAAAGAGTTTTACGCAAACGCTTCGGCCGATAGGAGGGCGAGAGAGATCACATCCTTCATCAGTGGTGTGCCCGTTGTCATTCGGAGGATGGATGTCCACACATTTTTCCACCTGGCACGGGACGACCTCCAGCACTCCAAATTCATCCACCTTGCCGACCTCAATGACCACCGGCGCCACTACCTCAACACCCTCCCGGTTCAGACTCGTCGTAAGAACCAAGAAGGGACCGATGTCCGGCTCACCATGACCCCGAAGATGGTGGGAGATCCGGTGAAGCGGATCATGCTTGCTCTCATCCGCCATAATCTTCTTCCTAGAGATAGCAAAGATCTCAATGCCACGGACTGTTACTTAATGGACTACATGGTGGCGCCGGACCCAGACAAACCACTCTCCCTCTCTGATCTCATCATGGCCCACCTCTGTCACATCGTCGAGAAGAAGGATACCCACCATTTGGGTTTTCCTCACTTTCTACAGAGGCAGTTTGCTCGCTTCGGAGTCCAGCCCAGAGTGGGTGAGGTGGCCAGCTTACCTATGGATCCTATCTCCGCCACCTCTCTCCGAAAGATGGGCTTTCAACTTACTGACCATGGGTGGGAGAAGAACGATGTTGCACCACGCCAGAGCGGTGGCGCCTCCTCCTCTTCCGGTGCCTCCACCTCCAGCGCTGCGCCGGGTCCATTCCTCGCCCTGCCTCCTCCACTGCCGACCGGCGCTGTGACCCCGGAGCAGCTTGAGGCATTTGAGAGACAAATGGCTGAGCACCGGCGCCTCATGATGGAGCACCAGCGCCAGATGGACGCCCATATGCAGTTCCTTCGCGAGCAGGCGGCGTGTGGTGGTGCTCCTCCCCAGTAGCCATCTTATGATCCCAGGATGCCTTGCCATTGTTTTTCTGCCTGTTTATCTATCTTTTGATTCTCCATAGACTTATGTATTCAGCTTGGATATTTGTCTGTTTCTCCTTTAAACTGCATTTACTTTCGTTTTGTCGTACTTATATTCTACACTATGGTGTTTTAAGCACCTTTTTGAATACTCTGCTCTGGGACTCATTTATGAGTCCCCTTTTGGTTATCTAACTATGGCATTTTTGTGAATTCTCCGGAATCCATTTTGCGCCTAGTTTCTTTTTGGCTTTGCATTGTAGATATATCAACTGAACTCAAGAACACCCTAAAGTGAGTTAGGAGAAATTTAAGAGAAACTCTTGTCAATTTTTCCTAGGATCTTCGACTCTTCCTGTCGGAGCTAGCGCTTCCATGACTATGCACACTAGCAAATGTGGGGGAACCCCGCCACCAACTCATCTTTATCAGGGGAGTACTAGTTCTCTAACCTTTTCACATTTATACAATGCAATACACTTTTTGCCTACTCCATGCCTAGTGCTTCGAAAAGGTCTTCTGCTAGTTTTTCCATGAGTTTTTCTTTGAACAATGAGGACATTGTCACATTCAAGTGTGGGGGAACGACCTTTTCTTTTTGGTGCACTGCTCAATTTTCTCAGATATATCTATAGCTTCCATGCAGGAGTTATATTTCTAGCAAGCAAGTTTTTCCATGAATTCTTGGAATTTTCCACCGAATTTTTTTTTCAAAAGTTCTCTCTTGAGGAGCATTCATATGCGGTGCAATCATAAATCCATATCTTGGTGAACTTTTATTGCTTAGGGGTTCTTTCTACCTTCTCATCTAGGGATTGCTAAGGGGTGTTTCCTTGTGAAAAATGTTAAAAAGGAACTTGAGAGACACCATAGGTAACCAACAAATGAGAGTTGAGTGTTCATTGAAGCAAGGCAAAATGTCAAATTATCTCTCATCTGACAAACAACCAAGCTTGCCTCCGGCTAAACCCCCTTTTATTGTTTATTCGCACTTCACTAATATACCGAAGCTTGGGATTTAGAAACCAATTTCCTTGTGGATACGACACTTGTTTTATTGCAACGAATTGGGTGCACTTGTCCTTTTTAGCTAGGTTTAATTATTATGTTTGTAATTTTCTCAACATTGTGGTAATTATATCTAATCATGCACAACGTTTTGTATAGTTTATGGTAGCCTTGTGGTACAGCAAGTATGCAACGACGGTGACATCCCGTAGGGTTGATTTCTGCTGCTAATTATTATTAAGTTTATTAGGGTGAATTAGAGGGACCGCACAAGATTTAAAGAATTAGAGATGAGGGATGTTACAGTACTCTTGGATAATGACTAATGTATTCTTGCTCGATTGTTAGTGAAAGATCATATTCCAAGTGAAAGCAATACTGTAATCTTCAATTAATGTACAAACACTATGTACTCTTGGTAATGTAAAATTTAATTTTGACCAATGACAAATATACTCTTAGAGCATCCACAACAACACCTAGTTTCTTAACACTTCCCTATGTATCATGTCATCAAAATAATGTATTTTATTTGTTAAGAAACTTCTTCCACTGCAATAACAAAAAATTTTAACTTCTCTCCTCTTATCATTTTTACTAATATAGTATTACTTTTACTAATATAGTATTACTTTTTCTATTAACTCGGACTTGGCAGGGGAGAAGAGAAATGAGCGGCACTCTTTGCAAAGGAGGGAGGAGACGTCATACCAACAACCAATAAAAACAAAGGAAGCACATTTCTTTTTTAAGGAACTTGAATAGAGAAATTGAATTGATTCAACTATGTTGTAGAAGTTTTTTTTTTCTTGCTGCCATTATGGATTGAATCAACTCTATTGTAATGATGAGGTGCACTATTAGAAACTGTAATATTATACTATTATTATCGATGTACAAATGCTCTCACACGATTGTTTTGTACTGAGTATATAAAAATACTTTTTTGTGAATGAAAAAAACAATAGTATAATACAGTTTTTTAAGTAGATGAGCATACAAGTAACTTTCATATGCACAGATGTAGGTAAGATACTCTAGTGGAATTTAAGGGACAGAGTCAAAACAATATATAAAACTGACAAGTAAACATAACAAACTATAACACGGAACAATTTGCTGTTAAATAGTACAACGTCCGGCGTGACAACTAGCTAATAAAAGATCTTAAATGCATTACTTTGTTGTAAAAAATGAAAAGGCCGTATATGTAGGATGTGTTCCCAAAGGTAGAAAGAAACCATATTTCACTTTTAAGATTCAAGCACGGCCCCAACAATCCCATCCCATCGACTTACATATATATGCACAAATAGTTGACCCTCGTGCATGCAATGAATAACCACACACTTGAGAGTTGAGATCTCAAAAAGAATTCCGCAATCCATCTGTAAATTTTTCTGCCACATTATAACAACACATCGGAAATACAATCATGACCACAGCGTCAAAAGAAACAGCTCGATCATATGAAAAAAGCTCAAAATAATGGAGCTGCTCAATGGCGCCCAAGAAAGGACTGTATAGATCCAGCCCCTCTGTGGCGCTTTACCTGCAATTATCAAAAACAATTCCACATTGGTGCGATGTATATATGTGGATGGGTGGGTGGGTCAAAACAATTCCAGGGTATCGCGAAAAGACTATGTATCAAAAACACCTTTTCATTGTTGAACAAGTCCTCGGCCATGGCTTCCATTTTCTTCTTTATCTTTTCATACTCTTTTGCTTTAGTATCCTCCCTGTCATCCATGTCAGATTCCCTACCAAACATCCGGCAAGTTAGTATTCATTTGGAGTCATGGAATATAATGTTTAAACAAAAGCAGACAAATAGGTTCTTCAAGATTATAGGTTTTTGCTTACATGTATGGTTGCTTCGCAAAGGGAATAAGATTTTCAAAGCTGTTTCCAGACTCCAAAAGTGTCTGCAGTGCAAAATTGAACAATTAGTGGATCAAAAAGGATCTTTTCACAATATACCAAGAAAAATGAAAGTAAATATATGTTCTGGGAAGAAAAACCACTAAGGCACATTTGACAGACTGACATTGAAACAACTCACCTTCCTAAAACGCTTGAAATTTACAACGGCCTTGTCATGAGGAGTAGACTGGGGTGGTTTAATCGAATGATTACTTCTTACGATGAGAGAACCGCTGTATAAAATTTCAGAGTTGCCACTTTCAGGCCCATCCTCCATCTTTATTCTGGCAGCAGCCATGTTATGTCGCTCGACAAACCCGGTAGGTTGTTCATCTTGTAGGTGAGTAGAATCATCAGAAGATATCTCCACTTTGCTGTCATATTGATCATTCCCCGTTTTCATATCACTAGTCATGACTTCCAAGTTTACAGATGGAAGAGGAGTGTCACTACATATCTCTGCTTCACCCTCATCTTTAACAGCTTCATTTTCTTCAGCTTTGACATTTGCTTGAGCAGAAGTAGTACTTTCCGTTTCTGCATCAGAATCAGCCACTATTGTCTCATCTGTTGAACAAGATGATGAGATCACGACTGCATGGAGACACACAGAAACCATAATGAAGTTAGAATGTGCCCATTATAAATCAAGCCAACATAAACAGCCAGACATTAATTTGTCCTCCCAATGACAAACAGAACTGTTTGTAAACAATGACAAGGACTTCAACTTATAAGAATGAACTCACCTGAAGGAGATATGAGCATAGATTGTTCTAGGCATCCTGAAATGACAGCTCGAACCAAATCGATCTCTTTGATTTGGCACAAACAACCTCTTCCGGGCTGACGACTCAGAGGCATACCAGGTATTACATGTACTCTACGTCTACCCTCAACATCCTGTGTATCCTGAAAAAACAATATCGTACAAGAAATCTCTGAGCATACTTGGGTGATGATTAAAATCAATATGATGTGCAACAAAGACAAATGATGCTGAAGTTGGAGTTTTTCCTTATTTTAACTGAATTTCAAATAACAAGAACAATCAGTGCCAGTTTTTTTTAGGAAGTAGCATGATACCAGTACTATATTAGCCTCTATGTACGCATAGTCCATGCTCAACCTAACCTTACTCAACAATTGATGAAGAGTGTATGCAATGTAGGAGCATGCAACTAAGATCATGCGATAAAAGAAAAAAGGAGTCTATATTCTCTTGCCTGGCTAACTGAGTCAAACGCTTCTACAGTACGAGTTGCAGCACCACTGACTTCCAACAACAATGACAGCCTACTCCCAAATTTGTACTGTAATGGGAAAAGAAAGAAGAGAATGAGTATCCCGATGAAAAATTCCCCTTTACATTTTAGATGATAATCAATCAGTTCATAACACTAGAAAAGAAAAGTCAAGCATTATACCAACAAAATCAAAGTAGCTAACTGAATTTGGGCAAATATCAGGTACCAAGGAAATCATATTGGATATGGTAGCTAAAAATGAGTTTAAGAGGCCAGCTGCTCAGCCTCAATGACTGTTATATAGAATGAGATAATCACCACATTTGCAGGATCCAACAAGAACATGTACTCCTTCAAACAAGTTTCACGGGTTTGAATATCTGCAATAACAACTGATTCCCCCTCCAGTGTCAAAGTTGGAACATAGCTGGCAAGAACATGTTACAGGATAAAGAATTAAAATTCTAGCAAACAAATCTGAAAGAAGTGAAGAAACTTCCAGTTCAGACAACTTACGGGCTGAAGCTTGGAATTTCATTGCAAATTTTAGTCCCGGCAAGAACCTGACATATTCCATGATTCAATATGAAAGTTATCAACGTTTTAACCAGCAGATTGGCTCATAATTTCATGAAGCAAAAGATGAAGAAAATGGCAAATACCTCCACCCACTTGTGCTGTATAATAGGCTTCTTAGACACAATTGCATCAATCAGGCTGTCATTGACAGCTACAACTTTGTCAACAATCACATGAGTGCACTCAACGGTCCATTCATCCGCAACATGTCCACCTACAGAGTATATATAACTGATAAATATTGAAGCATCAAATATGAACTCTTTACAGTTACATGCCTCAGCATGGCAGCAAGAAAGCATAAAGGTCTGAATTCTGATATTATAAAAGTTGCAAAATCAGCTCCACAGGTAAGAATGTCAAATTCATAAAAGTTGCAAAATTAGCTCCACAGGTAAGAATGTCAAATTCATTAAGCATGAACAAAGTGGGAGCTCGAGGATAGAATCTCCAGGGTTGCCTTCAATAGCCTCAAAACCAGGAGAAGATTATAATTTACATCCACCGAGGTATTGAGAAGTTTCCATAAAAGAGACGCGCTCTACAGGAACTAAATAATATCATGCTCCCAACACCAGCCAAGTTTAAGAACTTCATGACTTTAGTCCTGCGAATAGTAGTTCTCCAGATCTTCAGTTAGATTTTAATGCCACGTTTATTTCTTTTCTTCTATCATGTCTTTTCACCAGCCACTTTAGAATCCTTCGTCTAATTTTCCGCATCTTTCAAGAAATGACAGGTTCACTTAAACGTAGATAGTGTAGCCTGTATGGGGAAGGCTCTCAAAATTACAACCATGAAGCAGAATTTTAAAATGGCGAGTAACACTAGAGAGGCCAGCATGTTATGACAACTGAATTACAGAGTATTCAATTACATAATATTCAAATATTTGAGCATTATTTATTTACATACCTATAGATGAAACCCTCTTTCCAATTGTAGAAGATACTCTCGAGGCCCCAGAATTGCAAGAATAAAGTATGATCGGTATAAAGGAAAACCTGTAGATAATAACTGTAAGTACTCAGTACTATTGGGAGAATGATAAGATCCTCCTCATCCTTCCATGATAGTAACATTTGAAAGCATTTTTAGGGAATACAGTTTGATTGTTTTAGTCAACGCAATATAAAGTGAACCAGCAATACTGTACTCAAACAACAAGAGATTCAAGACAGGAAAACCTTTCATAGCAACTTCCAGTTCATTCACAAAAAGTAAAATTAGTGAAGAACCCGTATCATATATTCAAGGATAGTCCTGACAAAAGTAACATCAGTAAGCATCTGTTATCTGAAAGACAGTAAAAGATGCCAATTTTGATAATCACTTCCACAGAGCAATAAAAACTCTAGACATTCGTGCCAGAGCTCGTAATAGTCATATCAACAAAAATCTTATACTGTCTTAACAGCTTGGCTTTATTATCTCAACAAAACAAATACCTGTATGTGGCGTTGCCAGTGCCAAATGAAACCAGGTCTCCATCTTTTAAAATCACTTCTTTACCTGGGCATTCATGAGCCTTTTCCTTCACTCCATCAGCCCTGCTAATAAAGGTTCCATACTTTGAGCAATCTCGTACCTTGACATTGGTAATGATGTCTGAAGTCTTCTCATTTACACGATGCAGAGATACCATTGCATCAACAACTATCTCAGCATGAACTCGTGAAACTCCCTTGTCTTTACTAATTGTAACATCACAGCCTACGTTTCAAATGTCAGACCAAACTATTATGCCAAATGAGTTTGTTCAGGAAAGGAAATAGACAACAGTTTATATATGCATATATTCTCTCACTAAACATTCAACCCCCAAAACCATCATTCAAGTTCCCTCCTTACAACAACATAAACCGACTTAGAAGAAAAGTGCACGATGACAAGAGTACATTTGATCAAGGGCCATATCAAAGATACCAATTAGTAAGACACAATTTGCCGAGTATAAGCTGACTCGGAAGAAAAAGCAAGTAGAAATTGGCATTCAAGGGAACAAAAAAATGTTAGTTTAGTGATTGATCCACGAAATACCTTTTCTTCCCACTTTGTAAGTTCCCTTCGAAAATATGTAGTACTTGTCTTCACCTAGCAAGAAATTCAGGCAGTAATAGCCAGAAGTCAGGACAAAACATAGCTGAAGAAGATGATAAAAGTGCACAGCATACCCTGTACATTCAAAATTTTGCTAATTCTTCTCACTTTGAAGAAAGTAAACAGCTAAACCTAATAATTTTGCTCAGCTACCTCTTCTACTGTGTTTTCCTATAGTAAACATGAAAAACAGGCATATAACTGTGCATACTCTGACGGCCAAAACCCCGCAGGAGGGAAATACGAGGAATGTGTAACATCAGGTATAAAAAAATGTTTGAGATTTTGGGTCATTCTGTCTGGAAGTTATATAGTCTCGTCATTCCTCACTTACCTGGGAAACCTCGTGGTTAGTAGAAGTACGGAATCAGGCATTCTCAAATTCAGGAATGAAGAAATGAAGGCGGCATAAGGAAAGACAGACCGTAGAAAAGAGCTCAAAAGTGTAGAAATCCCAGGTCCAGTTCATTAGTACATGAGAAACGAGGACTGGGCTGGTGATCAGTTAATCAGTCATCGGATTCGTAGATTACAATGCCCCTACTCTACTCCAATTACGAATTCGTAAAACAGGCACCACTTCACATAGCAAATTTCCCTGGGCAAATGGCATTTTCCTTAAAATTTCTACAACAGATAGCACAAACAATAATCATCACCCCACAATTGGAAGTGCAAGAGCATATAAGTCACACAAACAGCAAGCAGGTGCTTCTTCATCACCCAAAAAATGGTTCAAAATTAACAGTAATAGTGACAGAAAATGGAAGTTACCTGGGTCGACGGGAAAGAGGCCCCAAACCATCTTTTACTTGTCACCTTCTTCTGAGGTGTTCGAGTTTGGCGGTTGATGGAACATGCACGAGAATTCAGCAAAAAGAAGAGCAGAAGCATAGACAGGTAGGGGTGTCAATCCTGTTCATGGCTCGGGTAATCCTGTTCATGGCTCGGTTAAACTATCCATGTCCAACCCAATAAAATTATGATGACCCACACCTAACTCATAAATAATCGGGTTATAAATTGTAAATACATACCCAAACCATATAAAATCGTTGAATCCATATCCAACCCGCTTAACCCATCAAAATACATATACTCTTGTTTTTCTATAAAATGATCAGTTGTCCCTAAAAGCATGCACATGACGATCATTTATTTCGAATCATTGTGTGTTATTTGTTCAAATGTTAACATTCTGGTAAATTGGTGAATAATCTTAACTCATATCTGTTATTTGTGCAGTTTATGCGGTTACAAGAATGAATGACATAGTATTATTTAGGTTTTCAATAAATAGTGAATCTTGGATATAGATGACCTAGATGATGTATTTGGATTTTTTTTAAAAATTATGGGTATAAAGAAGTGATAGTATTTTTGTCTACTATTATACTAATAATTATAGAATTAGTACATATCCAAGTAATATATTTACATATTTATTTATTTTTATTCAATTAAATAAATGGGTCACGATGAATTTGGGTTAGGACTTTTAACCCATACCCAACTCATATATCTAATAGGTAACCCATACCCGACCTAAAAAATAAATGGGTAAATAATATTAACCCATACCCGTTATTTACGGGTTGGGTTTGGGTCGGGTTTTCGGGTTGGGTAAAAATTTCCACCCCTAAACAAGACCAAGTAATCGACGAAAAATTCTAAAATAACAAAATTTTATTTATAAAATACCTCACTTCGAATGTTAGTACAATCAAATCGGTTAATAAAATCGGTTCTTTTTTATATTATGAATTTCTGGTGCAACGTCTTTCTTCTGCCTAAGAGTGTTGTGCATTATATTTCTTTTGGGGGGTAATATTCTCCATAGAAAGGCTTGTTCGATTGCGTGGTCTCCTGGTTGCCAGTCTACACAGAATGAAGGTTTGGGCTTTAAAGAAATTCTTAGTTGAAATAAAGCAGTCATAACCAAACGCATCTTGCAAATTGAAAGTAAGGTAAATTCTATTAGGGTTAACTCGCTTCATGCGTATAATATTCGATGTATTTACATCTGGGAGGCCAAAAGGAAATCTACAGATTCTTGGAGTTGGAATAAAATTCTCAAAACAATGGATGATATCATTGCTTCTGATGTTAAAGAGAAAGTGTTAGGTCTTACTTTTAATAACTGTTTGGGTGCTATTTATGATCTTTTTCACTCATTCTTTCCGAAAGTTTGTTGGACAGTTTTAATCTGGAATCAGGTTAATATCCCTAGAAGCTCTTTCACTTGGTGGCTAGCTGTTACAACATACTGGCTACAAAAGATAGACTATCAAAGATGGGGATTATATCGGATTCAAAGTCCTGGTTTTGTGATGCATCAGAATCCAGAGATCACCTTTTTTCATTTGCCCTTCCTCCTCAGAAGTTCTCGCTGATATTCTTGCCTAGTGGGATATATCTACCCCTTCAGACTTTGATGGTAGTATAAACGCTTTCCTCAGCATGAGAGATAAAAGATCTATCAAATTTAAAGTTTGTGTCGTTGCTCTTGCTAGTTGTATTTACCACATCTGGTCTACTAGGAATAGGTGGATTTTTAAGAATCATTCTATTTCTCCATCTACTTGCATTTCTCTAATTAAAGACGATATTAAGTCTAGAGTTCCTAGATTTTGTAGGCTTTCTAGCTTAGACTTTTCTTATGTTTATAGTAAACTTTAGCTTTGTGCTTTAGTTTGTATTTTCTCTTGTCTTTAATAAAATTTCTCTTACTTTTTCAAAAAATATCAGTATAATACCTCTCATATTATTTTACTTTACAATATACCTCTGAGGTTTATTTTACATCACAATATACTCATGTGGTTGTAATAAATATTTGTTCACGATATAACCCTGCACAGTGTCCCATTCACATTTTTACGATATTCCCTTGTGAATGAATTTTTTTTCACAATATGTCCCCTTCAAGCGCAAAAGGAATGTCAATCTACCTCATAACCGGACCAATTTGATGGAACCTGGTTTTACTCGGTGTACCCACTAAAATTAACACAATAGCTCCTAACACACCACCACCTGCATTTTTCTTTTCACATTGTATATTTTGTAGCTTGAACAAACTTGGTTGACGTGAAACAAAAAAAAAAGATACAGAATGAAGATTCTTTATGTACCATGATGGTACAACAACGAGGGTGACAAAGATGTAACCGTTGAATGCAAATAGAACCATTAATATTACACTGACCCAAGCTCCCTCTTGCACGGCTGAAGGCATCGAGAGAAGTCATATGCCCACATATGCATTACCTTTTAATAAAAAAATATCATAATAAAATTCGCAAGTGCAATTTAAGAATCTATAAAAACTTGAACACCAACCTAAGAGGTTGAGTTTATACTAAAGATATAGAACAAGAAGTGAGGGTCTTCTTATTTTCTCTACAAAGTCAAACAAGTCAGATAATATTTATCTTCACCACAACTAAAAGCTAATTTGATGCTGATCTTAAATTGTACCATTGAACGTTAATTGTGAGACACTACACATATGTACTATTTCCAGCATTTAAAGGTCAAAACTAACCACTACACTGTGCACGGATATATGAAAAAAGTAGTCATTACACTGTGCATGGGTATATCGTGTAAAAAAATCCATTAAACTTCACAGGGGTATATTGTGAAAAAGTAAGTGGTACACTGTGCATGAATATATCGTGAAAAAAATATTTATTACACTCGCAGTGGTATATTATAGAGCAAAATAACCTAAAGGGTATTATAGTGCTTTATGAAGTTTATGGATATTTTATAAAAAGCGGTAAACCTCAGAGGTATATTATGAAATTTTCCAAAGAAAAACTTGTGTGTTAACACATATTAGACTTGGCCACTCTGTCGTTCCGGTCCGGAACCGAGCTCGGTCAAAGACCTATCCAGCAATGCTGACTAGGGACTGGGATCAGATGGTAAGAAATAGCGGGTCGGGCTAATTTGACCCTTAAAAAGACAGGGACCACACCGGGACCACGTAAGTTGCAGCCTATTCGGGATCAATTAGGGATCAACTCGGGACCGCTAAAAAATTTATACTCTAAATAACTCATTTGTTTCTTTTGACTCTTCTTTTCAGTTATAAATGACTATGTTTCTTGATATGTAAGTATAATAAATAAATAAAATATTATTTGATTCATAATATACTCCCTCTTGTTTTTAAAACCTGATTTTTGGCTCTTCACATTATTTGCAAAGTATAAAATGTTTTGACTTGTTTGTCCTTACTTTCCAACTCTACCCCTAATCTTCTCACTCACAATACTACTTTTCCATTTACTCTCATTTCCAATGCAAAACTTAAGGGTAAAATGGTCTACTTATTTCCTTCTTATTTCTCGTGTCTAAAACTAGAAAATCATTTATTTAGAGCATGAGGAAGTATAAGATTATAATGTTTCATTTATGTAATAATTCTATAGAGTAAATTACTCATAACCCCCTTGTGGATTTGGGATATTACAGTTAACCTCCTTGTGTTTATCATAATTATTGGCAACCACCTCAAGGTTAAGGTATCTTTGACTACGAGCCCCCGAACTATAACTCTGATAACACTAGTAGAAAAAGAGCCATTTTCGGCGGTTTTAAACCGCCGAATATTACACCGTCGAAAAAGACCTTTCCAAATTTTCGGCGGTTATATAACCGCCGAAAATAACAACCTTTTTCGGCGGTTCCTAACGACAAAACCGCCGAAAATAACAGATTTCGCAAGTCAAAATGAGGTAAAAACCGGCAATTTTGGCGGTTCTTAGCTTAAGAACCGCCGAAAATTGCCCAGATTTTACTTATTTTCGGCGGTTCTTACTAGGTACCGCCGAAAATGTCTAATTTTTTTTTGGTTTTTTTCGTTTTAGTTTACAATCCCACATATGTCAACAAACCTGTAAAATATATAGATACAACATCCAGATATATCCAAACATCTCTCTACGTCATATTGTAGAGGATGTCAATCACTCTTTGTAAGAGAATTGTCAAAAAATCAAAGTAATGATGAAATGGTCACAAATGACCAACAACACATTTCAAATGGTCACAAATGACCATACAAACCATTTCAAATGGTCACAAATGACCATATAGATATACAACTACCAAGATATTCATTGTACTCAAACCGGTCATCTTTCACAATCTAACTAGCCATAAATTTCTAAACATTAACGTTCTAAATAACAATTCGATCGAAAAAACAAAGTGAAAATCAAACTAAATTCATACAGACAAACTCCGCCCAATCCTCCAACATAGCGTTGATCGTTTGTCTGTCGTATTCGCCAACATTAGGGAAAACCTTTTGAAAAACAAAACAATACAAAATGAGTTAATCATTAAACAAATACATTAAAATTAAAAAATATATATATGACTTCAACATACTTGTTCTAATTGATCCTGCATATCACCAAAAAGGGTGATTATGTCATGCATATATCTCATGACATAATACCCACACTCCGAACCCCCGGGTTGACGTGGACACTTAAACAAGAAAAAAAAGGATTAATTACATAAGACATTTGTTCTATCAATGAAAAACAAGTGATGCATGTACCTTCACTGCAGTCCAGGGGACAGCACCTTATCCTTATACCAAGATGTGAAATCATAACACTTTGATATATACTGCACATTAAATGTCATAAATGTAATTAATAAAATTAGGATATCCATGCACAACAAAATTAAATTAAAAGAATTGAAATGCATAAAGAAGTGGTTTATAATGTACTTACGTGTTAAGGTGTGGCTTTATCTTGATATTATTCGGTAATGAGCCGAAGCGGATCAAGATATAGTATACGTGCACGATCCAAACACAACACCAGTAGGACCCAATGACCACTATGTAATACCAAAACACTAACATGTCAGTATAATGTCAAAATCAACAAGTACAACATTTAATGGAATTAAAATGATAAACACAAGTTATTACCTTTGATGGTAGGGCAGCAGGAGATATTTCTTTTCATTGATGCTGTTAGCAATCGCACGCTGTACTTACACCTTGTACATCAGACGTCACAGCAGTGTATGACGTTCTCTCAGGACATAGAAATCCATACTTGGTAAGTGAAAAAGTTTGCATTTTCTCATGCAAAAACCTATTCATTAATTAAAAGATATAGTAATTAACATTGTTTCAGGGCATCACTTTATAACTTAATTACCAAAAAACTAATACTTACAGAATGAATGAGTGGACAACAGTGATAGGCACCCAGTCAGATTTCAGGATGTCCTGCACGTCGTTTGTCCACAAGTCGACTTCTAAAACTTCTTCATAGTGAAGAATGTCAGGTTCAAAGCTAAGAAGGATAGAATCTTTATCAGCTGGGAAGTCACGGATCACATCATGCAACACTTTCATGTTTGGCCCCAAGCGTGCATATATTGAATCATCCACCAAGTTTTCTTTGGTAACGACATTGGTGGATGCTCTGTATCCAGAAGATGTAATCTTTGACTTCTTTTTTTCAGGAGACTTTGATTTCTCCTTTAATGCCTATTTGCAATCGACATACATTACTAATCATGAACTGAACATCCACACACTTATAATTTACTACAATAACTATATTAAAGGTTGTATTGGGCGTACCTTCATACACTTCTGAATCAGGCGAACAGGCCATTGAAGAAATGCACCCTTTGCGGACCGAACCGTGCTGTACTCCTCCGTAGGTACAGGGAGTTCTAAATCAGGACACGTATAAACGGTTCGTCCACAGACACTCTCCCGTGATACGGCTGTAATGGCATGCCATGGACCACGTCATTCGAGCGTGATGTGTACACTCTTCCTTCTGCAACTGGTATATTTTGATTGTTGTACGGGAGCAAGAGGTTGCAGTTTATTGGATCCTACAATTTAATCAGATTAGTAGATGATTGAACTGATAAATAAGTAATAAACGATATGACAAGTAATAAAACAGTTAAAGATATAAAAATTTACCTGTACATATGCGTAAGGATACGGATCATTAGACTGTGCTTGTGTGCAGTCCAGCAGGATCAGAAGCAGGAGCATATCATAAGAAGGATCAGAAGCAGGAGCATATGGCTGGGGTGCACCAGTCCCCTGACGCACTTCAGCAAGGATCTCATCTCAACTGATCTTTGAAGTTATGAGGACACGTAAATGCTCATCATACGATCATCCTCTCCTGACTACTACTTCCTTTCCTCGACCCGGGGTTTCCAAATACTTTTCTTATCCCTATGTTAACCCCCCTAACCCCACTGCTCGGCCTGGATGATCTTTCTTTCCTAGCGCCCGAGACAGCTGGTCATCATGTCGATCAGGAGCCCAAGTCCCTTGGGTTACTTGCTCGTTCATTTCAGCCTTTAGAAGTAAATGCATATAGGATTTATAATAAATTATAGGATTGAATATGAATTTGAAAAAAAATAAGGATTAAACAAAAGTACTTACCATCTTATCAACAATTTCCTTCGTTTTCTCGAAGGGATACAGACGCTCTCCAGTTTTTGGGTCTTTCTTAGTGCGTGAAAGCTTCCAAAATGTACCCCGTTTGGTGCTCATCTAGAGTGCTCATCCGATGGCAACTCCCCTTCTGCCACCCACTCAGGAACTCTTCTGTTAACCCCTTTAGCACCCAGCAAGTGACGATATTCATTCTTCTTCGCATTCGCTGACTGGGCCTCACGATACTCCTATTATCAAGTAAACAAAACACGATGATGATTAAAAACATATACATATGTAAACCTATTTGTATGTATATACAATACTTAATTATTTAATAGTTAGTATGTACCTTCGTCTCCATCTTCTTGTCATAAAACTGCTGCCACTTCTCTTGGGTTATTGCTGTGTAGATCTCCCAAGGCTGGCGTGTGTCGCCGTCAGGCCGCTTAAGCTTCTTGGTGATGAACCATTTGACCAGATCATGCTTATGATCTGAAAATTTTTGCGCATCATCGATTTTCCATGGTGTAGTACTCGGTTTCTGCAGGTATTCGATATCGTTTCTGCATATCATCATAAATGAAAAGGATGTTAGTTATGCATACTTATAAATCGTATCAATAAATACTGCAACTATTGTTTATTTACCTGTACGATCTCAAACATCTGCTTCTTCAATCCTTCGTCAACCTGAGGCCAGGAGAGAGTGATATCACAATACTCTCGCACTATGATGCCCAGCTCAGTAGTGAAGTCTCCAGCCCATTCCCCAGTCGGTTGTAGATACTCATTAAACTGCAGCGGCTTCGACTCAATCTTTTTTGACTTCAGAGCTTTTGTAGGACCTCGAGGTTTTACGGTCCTGCTCTCTGGGATCTGTGACCCAGAAGGTCCAGCTTGTGTGTCTGCAGCTGGCACATCAGACACTATAATCTCGGCGGTGCCACTACCCCCCTCATCAGTTCGGGCCCGTGACGTGCGGCCCTTCCCTCCACGTGTTTGCCTCTTCCTCGGTCGGGCTGCGTCACACAGAATCTCACCGACCGGGTCGTCCATATCATCCATTTAACTGTCTGCACAGATAAACAATATGATATTAATAACAACAAAACAAATAATATAAAAAATACGTAATCAGATATCATAAAAAATTAATATTTAATTACCTAACAAACAAACACATCATTTATGGTTTTTCGACCCATAGACCCTCATCATGATCAGACCTAGTATACACTACATCGTCTGGAATATCAACAATGTTGGTGGCAGGAACACTGTTAGAAAAGGGTGGTGTCTCATCAAATAATAATTCATCGTCATCAACATCTTGATCAACATTTGTGATCACAAATCTTTTCCCTGGTAAAACTACTGACCATCTGAATCGATGGGATCTTCTATGTAAAATACTTGTTCACAGTCCTTGGGAAATATGAACGGATCTTGTAGGACCAAGACTTGATAAATCAACCAAATTAAACCCATCATGAACCCGATAACCGTGTCTGTTATCCACCCACTTGCATTTGAAAATAACAAACTTTTGAAACTGATAATCAAGTTCCCAAATATCTTCAATACATCCATAATACAACCTCGAGGTTGAAATCGCTGAAGCTGGATCACCTCGGGTGTACAGTTGTTGTTGCTTCTACTACTTCACCCCGCTATTCTGGTTTAAACATCTATCATCTTGTCGTTTTGTCCAATAGGTGAACCCATTGATGTCATACCCTCGTAAGATACAGCAGTGGAACCAGGTCCCAAAGCTAACCAACGGAGCTCTTCACCTACATTATCAGGCGCTAGTGATGCAAGTTTCATAACATGGTCTCTAAACCATGAACAAAAGGTCTTGTTTTGCTCTTTTGTCAACCAAACAATATTCCTCCCAGGATATTGACCTCTTAGTGTAGTCATGTGTTTCTCAAAAAATGGCTCAATAATCTCAAGGTGATGTAAAACGAACAAATGTGCTAACTCCATTGAGGATGAATCAATTGCCACAATTTTTTTCCCAGTAACACCTTGACCTTCTGTCCCTCCCGTGTGTCTAGGTTGTGGTACTCCAATAGCAACTGCACCCTTTAAGTATTCAGTACAAAATTCTGTCACTTCTTCGGTTATTGTCCCTTCTATAATACTTCCTTCAGGTCGATATCTATTCTTCATCCTTCCCTTCAAAATTCCCATGTATCTCTCAAACGGATACATGTACCTCAAATATATGGACCACATAATTTGATTTCCCTAACAATGTGAACAACTAAGTGAACCATGATGTCAAAAAAAGAGGGTGGAAAATACATTTCAAGTTGACAGATCGTAACAACAACATCACGTTGCAGACTGTCAAGTGTATCAGCATCCACGACTTTATTGCACACTGCATTAAAAAGAAACATAGTCTTGTAATTGCATTTCGGACATCCTTCGGCAATATACCTCGAATGACAACAGGAAGGAGATGCAACATCAGAACGTGATAATCATGAGATTTCAACCCGACCAATTTCAAGTCCTTCATTGACACAAGACTTTTCCAGTTAGATGAATAACCCGTAGGAACCTTAAGGGAATGAAGACATTTGCAGAAGCTGATCTTCTCATTCTTAGACAAAGTGTAACATGCTGGAGGTAAATATGTTCGTTTGCCTCTTTCTTGAGGATGCAACTCCTCACGTATGCCCATAGCTTGCATGTCTCTTCGAACCTTTATTCCGTCTTTTGTTTTCCCAGGTATGTTAAGCAAAGTCCCAACAACAGCCTCACCAACATTTTTGACAATATGCATAAAATCAACAAGACAATGCCTAACAGATAAATGTCTCCAATATGGAAGTTCCCAAAATATTGAACATTTTTTCCAGATGTTTTTTTGGGTAGATTTGGACGGAACACCGAAAACATTCTCAATGTCTTTCACCTTTTCATAGATCTCTTGAGAACTCAAAGGTATACGAGCAACACGTGTTTCAGTCTTTCCGTTGAATAACTTCCTTTTTTTACGGTACGGGTGTGCTGGCAACAATCTACGATGACACATGTACACGTTTTTGCCAGAAAACTTTAGACGATCAGAACAAGTGTCGTCCTCACATATTGGGCAAGCAAATGTGCCTTTCACCGTGTATCCAGATAAATTCCCGTACGCTGGAAAGTCATTCACTGTGCAAAACAACATGGCACGAAGTGTGAAGTTTTGTCTGGCGTAACCGTCATAAACCACTGTCCCCTGATTCCATAGCAATTTCAAATCGTCAATCAGCGGTGCAAGATATACATCGATATTATGTCCGGGTTGTTTAGGACCAGAAATCAACAATGATAACATAATGTATTTTCGCTTCATACACAACCACGAAGGAAGATTGTAAATCACAATAGAACAGGCCAAGTGCTGTGTTGACTACTTAGAGTGCCGTAGGGATTCATCCCATCTGTACATAGCCCGAGTCTCAAATTTCGATTATCACTGGCAAAATCTTCAAATCTTCTATCGATAGTCCTCCACTGTGGTGAATCAGCTGGATGTCTCAGCTTATCATCATTTTTCCTTCCTTCTGCGTGCCATCTTAAATTTTGGGCATCTCTGACATTTGCAAACAGACGTTTGAACCTTGGTATTATGGGTAAATACCAAATGACTTTTGCTGGAGGACTTTTTTTCTTAGAATTGGATGATTGGCCGTCCTTATGTTTATAGCGTGACAAATGACATTTTGGACACTGATTCAAATGTTTATTCTCTCCTCTGTATAATACACAACTGTTTGGACATGCGTGTATCTTTTCGTACTCCACACCCATAGGACACATCAACTTTTTTGCATCATAAGTGGATGTAGGAAGATTGTTATCATCTGGAAGCATGTCGTGGAATAGTTCTAGTATTGCCGTAAAACTCTTATCACTCCAGCCGAATCTTGCTTTCATATTGAACAAGTGTAGCACGGATGTCAATTTTGAAAATTTGGTGCATCCGGGGAACAAAGGGGACCGTGATGCGTCAACTAATCTTTGATATTCATCGGGCTTGTCTGTGAAATTATCCTCAACATCTTGCAGCATAGAGTTCAGTTGTTCAATCTTTTCACTATCATCGTTGATTTCAGTGTCACTCTGATCACACTCATTATTAGGAAATGTGGTATCATCGGTAACCTTTCTTGTTCACTGTTCTGCTGGGTGGAAGTATGCACCCTGCTACTAGCTTCTAAAGACTCGCCATGCAAAAACCATATCTTATAGTTTGGCATAAATCCACGTCGTGATAGATGAAATCTGATAGCATGTAGGTTAGGGAATTTGTTGCGAAGTTCGCACTGTGCACATGGACAGGGAATGTGAGTGTTGTTCATCCTTTTCTGATGATAGAGAGCTGCTTTGCAAAATTCATTTTCCACTTTCGATTCAAAATAATTCCCTCGCAGACCGTACATCCATTCACGGTCCATTCTACAAACAACCAGTCAAAATTTAAAAAATATTTAGAAAAAAGTGTTATAATGTATAATAACTTAACCAACATTTAAAATATTAAATATAAAAATAACAATAACTAACCTATCTTCGGAAAAAGGATATATCGATATGGTTCTCGCACGGCGAGTCTGTATAATATATATAATACGCTATCTTATATATACTACTTGGTGTGTTATATGCATATTATATAATGTATATACACATCTATAATATATATTGTATATACTACTTGGTTGTGTTTATGTTATCACATCTATATATATATACTACTTGGTGATATATATATATATATAGTACGTGTTATATTTATATGTATATCTACTAACTCAACTAGCTACTAAATATAAATAAACTAACTACACAAACATTTTATAGAACACCTTGCTGACATATACATTATTTTGTGGTTATTCTATCGGTTATATATATAATATAACCTGCAACTAACTATATATAAATCAACAAATTATACAAACAATTATGCATGATAAATTGATTTAGGTTGTTGAAAAAAAAAACTAACCGGTATTTGGAAGGACGAGGATCAAGCGGAAGCGGGTGGCGAGTGAAGACGACGAGGAGCTAGCTAACGCGACTACTACTGCCAATCTTGTGTAGAATATAAATGAAGAAAACACAGCAATTGATACGCCAATTCACCAAGGTCGTTTACTTCTCAAAAATTCACATAAACAATGGTAAGATAGCAAAAAAAATCACTGAAATTGGTTAAATCATTTCATCGAACACCTTGCGAGCATATAGTTTATTTTCTAAAATTGCCCACATATTGTATTTCCAATCAAACCAATCAATCAATTACACTCCAGAATACATATATCAATCAACAATTACATATAAACAACAAATTAGGACCCAATTCAACAAATTTTCAAAAGTTTCGAATCGGAGAAAAACTAACCAAATGTCTCAATTCGCGTTGGATTTTGGCAGCAGCAGACGGGGGTAGTGGCGCGACTGGGGCGACAAGAGCGGCGGCGAGGACGGTGGCGTTAGAGGCTGGTGGTGCAGCGGCGACCGAGGAAGAAGAGAGCGGCGATTTGAGGGCGAGCTGAAGTAGAGAGGTCGAGGAAGAAGAGAGGTAGCAGAGCTTCGATAATGTCGAGTCGGGGCTAGGGTATTAGAAATAAGCATTATTTTCGGCGGTTCCTATATACAACCGCCGAAAATAGCCAACTCAAAAGAGAATTTTCGGCGTTGTATATAGGAACCGCCGAAATCATGCTTCGATTTGGCTATTTTCGGCGGTTGTATATAGGAACTGCCGAAAAGATGTGTCGATTGTCTATTTTCGGCGGTTCCAATATACAACCGCCGAAAATAGCATGACCCGACACACATTTTCGACGAAAATTTAAAAACCGCCGAAAATAGGGGGCCGAAAATGGCCATTTTTCTACTAGTGTAAAAAAGTTAACTATGTGTTGACCTATCAACTTAATCACATTAATAATGCCAGGTTGGACAACAAAACTGCTTAATCAACATCGTCTAAGTCTCTCTCATCCCACTTTAGATGCATTTCCAAGGAAGGGTTGACATTTTTAGGAAAATAACAATGCAGATTAAGTAGTGTTTTTTGTCCAGCATGACCTTATTTATATGACTAAGCTGATAGGTTAACACATAGTTAACTTCCTAATAACACAGTTATAGTTCGGGGGCTCGTAGTCAAAGATACCTTAACCTCGAGGTGGTTACCAGTAATTATGATAAACACAAGGGGGTTAACTGTAATATTCTAAATCCTCAAGGGAGTTCTGAGTAATTTAATCAATTTTATAATATAACTGATTAGCCATAAATTACACAAAAATAAACATATAATTTTTTTTAGAAAAAAAACAAGGAACCTAGCGAGACTGGTTGCGGTCCCTTCGAAGAGAAAAGGAACCAAGACCAGGACCGGAACCAGTTAGTAGCGGTCCGAGACTAGTCTCTTGCTCCAGAAAACGGGATTGGTTGAGCCAGAGACCAAGACTGGGACCGGCCAATCTCCTGGCCACCTCTAACTCATATAGGAAATAAACTTGGATCCAACATTCTCCTGTGAAATCATCTCTTGAAGAGACGATGTCACTTATTCCTGGACCACATCAGCGTCCTTGTCAGCATGTGGGAGAAATTGAGATTTTTTCAACACTTTAAATTTTAGTGTTGGGTAGTTTATGAAAAGACGATTTCACCAGTTATAGGCGCTAGCACAAAAGACGATTTATATTTATCCCACATGTTTACGAGGACGCTGATGTGGCCCTGGAATAAGTAGAATCTGTCTATTGAAGAGACAATTTCACCTAAGAACGTTAATTTTTGAATTCTTTTCAAACCTCTGCTAATACACGGATTATTTTTTTGAAAAAGAAGCTATTTTGATTTTTTTAGTTTGACCGCCTAAGCATGGAAAGGACTCACCACTGTATGTGAGAGGTTAGTCAGGATTAGTAGATGTTTCTTGTGGGGACATAAGGAGTTCGACAGGAAACTTCATACAATTGCTTGGGATAACATATGCAAGCCTAAGGTGGAGGGTGGACTGGGCATTAGGAAATCCTTAGCAATGAATCGGGCCTGTCTGGCCAAGCTTAGCTGGAGATTACATAAGCATCAGGATACTCTCTGGACTAAAATTCTGCTGCAGAAATACAGGAACCCTGAAGTTAAAGGTGCCTCTCCTGTCTGGAAAAATATTATTGGTTCTCGGGACCTGATATCTGATGATACTAGATGGAAGCTTGGTAATGGTAAAGCTTATAAATTTTTGGAAAGATAAATGGCTAGTTGATAAACCTCTGTGTTCCTATGTTTCCCAAGCAACCAATATTAATCTGGATGTTACAGTTGATCATTTCTGGCAATCTGATAGTGGATGGAAGTGGGATAGTCTTTCTAATCTCCTTCCTTCTGATATTTTGAATTCCCTGGTTAGTAAGGCAATTTTTAATGAGGAGTTTAATGATAAAATTTTTTGGTCTTACCACCCCTCGGGGAATTTAACTGTATCTTCTGTCTATGAGCATTTCTTTACCACAGGAACTAAAGATGACTTTTGGAAATTAATCTGGAGGCTGAAGATCCCATAAAAGGTGAAAACCTTTATCTGGTTCCTTGCGCATCAGAAACTTAAAACCAAAAGTCTTTAGCACTCTAGAGGGCTTAGTCCAGGTGATGAGTGTTCTTTATGCGGCTCCAAGGAGGATGAACTCCATGTCATGCGGGATTGCATTGTGAGCAAAGATATCTGGGCTCAATTTAGTCTCAATCAGAATGCAGAATTTTTCCAGCCAGGATTGGATGTCAAAGTATGGCTATCAAAGAATCTTTCCAGTAGGAGAAGGGTCTCATTGGGGGATGCGGCTGACTGGAGTCAAGTGTTTGCGATCACTTGCCACTCTCTCTGGTGGTGGAGAAACTTTAAGTATCACAACAATCTCCCCAGTTCAGAGAGGATTGATATCAAAATGCTCTGCAAGAAGATCTCAGAATTCACAAGTATCTCTAAGAAGGCTAAGATCATCACTGAACCTAAGAGTGCAACGTCGGGCAGAGTTAGTTGGCAGCCCCCTCCATTAGGTGTCTATAAAATCAATTCTGATGCGGCTATGGGTAAGGATGGATCAGTTGCGGCTGCTGGTGTTCGATTGTAGAGAGATGGGAGAAGCGGAAGCGATTAGAGTATGCACGGGAGAAAGGCGAGTGAACGACATAAGAGGAGCGTGAGAGAGAGCGAAGACGAATTTGAGAAAGAATAGAATTCGTATGTATTGTGTGTTTGGATGAATACCAGGAAGGGTATTTATACATGAGTAGTTTCCTAATTAGAAACTTAGCCTTTATGACTAAATTAATGAGGATAATACAAAAGAGGATAGAAAAGATTATACTAGCGAAGATTATGTTAGAAATATATAATATATCCTAAGTGTGAGGATATATACTATCTCCTAAATCTGGAAAGTAATAAATAATATATCCTAACACCCCCCCCGCAAACCTAGGAAAAATGGGTTTTTCCATGGTTTGTAGAAACGTCAAGCATCCCCATAGACTGAAGTTGTCTCCGATAGTTTTTGCCTGGTAAAGCCTTGGTGAGCATGTCGGCTTTTTGATGAGTATTGGAGATATGAGAAACCTCAATGAGACCGGCTTTGATCTGGTCACGAACATAATGTACGTCAATTTCGATGTGTTTCGTACGTTCGTGAAGAACGGGGTTGTGGGCAATGAAAACAGCGGACTGATTGTCACACTTCAGTGGTATAGGTGTGATGTGATGTATCCCAAGCTCATGAAGAAGACGAGAGAGCCAAGACAACTCCGTGGTGACGCGTCGAAGAGCGCGATACTCTGCCTCGGCTGAAGAAAGGGAAACGCAAGTTTGCTTCTTGGATTTCCAAGAGATGGGAGCACCTCCAAAAAGAATGTAATACCCACTGACGGACCTACGAGAAATGGGACAGGAGGCCCAATCGGAATCACAGTAAGCAAGGAGGGAATAGTCGTTAGAATTATTGAAGAAAATGCCATAGCCAAGAGTCCCTTTTATGTATTGAAGGACGCGGATGGCGGCATCCCAATGCTTTTGACAAGGTTGCTGGTTGAATTGGCTCAAGAGTTGGACGCTGAAGTTGAGATCAGGACGGGTATTAATAAGGTAGTTGAGCTTCCCGATGAGACGACGATATTCGGTGGCATCGGGCAAGAGAGGACCATCATGAAGAAGAAGTTTGGTGCCTGGAGCAAGGGGACTAGCAACCGGAGGTTTGGAGGTGACATGATAATCTGTGAGTAGATCCGTGGCAAACTTCGTTTGAGTGATCGCAATACCATCAGTAGTATGATGAAATTCCATACCGAGAAAGTAATTAAGAGTGCCAAGATCCTTAATTTTGAACAAATGATGGAGGGTTTCTTTGACGCAAGTGATCTTGTTGTCATCATTTCCACAAAGGATAATGTCATCCACGTAGACTCCGAGAAAGAGGATGGATTTGTCATGACTCCATTTAAAAAGGGAGTGATCATTATCGGACATGATGAAGCCCAGACTTGTGAGAGAGGAGGATAACTTGGCATACCATTGACGGGAAGCTTGTTTGAGGCCATATAAAGATTTTTGAAGTTTGCAAACCAATCCACTAGTGTTGGTAGTGAGGCCATCGGGAATTTTCATGTAGATTTCCTCATGTAGGTCACCGTGGATGAAGGCGTTATTCACGTCGAGTTGGTGAATTTTCCAACGTCGTTTTGTAGCTACAGAAATCAAAGCACGGACAGTGGTCATTTTAACCACGGGAGAAAAGGTTTCGTGAAAATCTTCGCCTTCTTTTTGTGTGAAGCCCCGAACGACCAAGCGTGCCTTATAACGTTCAATGTCTCCATTGGCTTTGTATTTAACTCGATAAACCCATCTACATGTAATACATCGCTTTCCCTTGGGAAGCCTAACCAAGCTCCAAGTCTGATTCGCCCAAAGCCTTGAGTTCAGTGGCCATTGCGTCACGCCACTCAGAGTATTGCGAAGCAATGCGATAGGAGGAGGGCTCAGATGGACAGTGACGTGTGACTTGAGAACAGATAATACGAGATGGAGCAATGTCAGTTAAAGTGTGTATATCCGGCATAGGATTTGGACGAGAGCTTTCAAGTCTCGTAGACAAGAGATGAGTAAAGGGATCAGATAGAGCGTGATTGCACTCGTAGTCACGCAATTTTACTGGAAGTTGCCTAACACGAGTCGATCGTCTAGGCCCATCAATAATAATGTCGTTGGGAGTCTCGGTGGTGGATGAATCATCAGCGGTTGGACCTTCATCTCATGAATTAGACTTTCCGCAAGGTTATCCTGTGTTGAATAGGGAACGGGCTGGGCTCCGTTAGAATTTTCTTCGTGAGTTATGTCTGGCCCAAGAACTGGGCTGATGTCCTCACGCATATCTACATCATTAATAGAATCAGAAGGTTGTTGGACAAGAGGGCTTTGTCCTTGCTGATTGTTATGCTGGATGATATCATGATCTTCATCGACAACAACAGGAAAACCGAAAGGTGCAGAATGATCATGGATATTCTCGGTGGGTTGAACTTGCAAGGGAAAGATATGTTCGTAGAACGTTAAGTCCCTGCTTGTTATAACCCTTTTTTCATTAAGAAGAAGGACTCGATGGCCCTTTTGGCATAAACCTGGGCCCAAGTAAACACCGCGATGTCCTCGATCGTTGAATTTTGATCGGGAAATGGTTGGACCGGTATGATAAACTAAGGAACCAAAGGTTTTAACGTTATCAAGTTTAGGGGTTAGCCCATATAGATATTCATGAGGAGACATCCCATTTAAGGTCGAAGATGGCAATCTGTTTATGAGGAACGTGGCCATCAAAACACTTTCGCCCCAATAGCTTAAATCAAGGCCGGATTGAAAGAAAAGAGCACGAGCTGTTTCAAGGAGGTAACGGTGCTTGCGTTCTACCACGCCATTTTGTTGCGGTGTGTAGACGCACGTGGTCTGATGTAAAATTCCTTTGTCGTGAAAGAATTGTCGTAATGTTTTACACGATCCTAACTCGTAGGCATTGTCGGATCGGACGATTTTTACAAGCTTGTCAAATTGACGTTCAGCCATGAGGATGAAATTTCGAATGTGTTGTGGTGCTTCGGATTTGGACTTCATGAGAATGACCCATGTGCTTCTGCTAGCATCATCTACTATGGTAAGGAAGAAACGGCACCCATCATGGTTGATGGTGGAGCATGGACCCCAAATGTCAATGTGGATAAGTTGAAAACAATGCTTAGACCTGTTACTAGAACGGGGAAAGGACAAGCGATGTCCTTTAGCCCTAAAGCAGATATCGCACACGAAGTTAGCAGGAACATCACGTTTATTAATGAGGCCCATACTAAGCATTTTGTTAACAGGGGGATGCCCCATTTTCTTGTGCCAAAACATCAATTTAGAAGAATTTCCAGAAAAAGCAGACGCATTATTACAAACATCAAAGTCTTTGTTTAAAAGATTAACGTCCAAAACATAGAGGCCATCTTCTCTGTAGCCGATCTTCCTTTTACTCGTCCAAGTAGGGGCCTGTAAAAAGCAACTGTTATCATCGAAGGTAACAGTGCAGCCCATCTGAGATATCAATCTGCTTACAGAAATCAGTGCCAGGCGAAAACTGGGAACATAAAGAACATTTTCCAGCTTAAAATCTTTGGTCAGTTGAACGGTACCAACAGTATCGATTGTTTCATTATTCCCATTAGGTAAAGTCACGTAGTGAACATCAACCAGTTTTCTTTTATCACTCAACAGCGTCTCATCACCAATTAAATGGTCACTAGCTCCAGAATCAAGAAGCCACGGTGTTTATGATACTTGTAATGAGCGGTAAAGGATTGGGTGCAAGCGATACCTGAGAAATTAGAGAAATCCTTTGTGCCAGAAGCGCTGCTGCTACTAATTACCTTCTCTGGTATGTGGCCTGATTTCTCAAAATATTCACACAGCCTGTTTATCCTTTCAACATTCAGACCAGGGACGCTAGTGGTTTTTTCAGATCGTTGTTCAACGATATTAGCAGAGGCGGTGACTCTTGGTCCCTTCCACCAGTCCGGGTAGCCACGAAGCTCGAAGCAGTCTCGCTTCAGGTGTCCCGTTTTGCCACAATGTCCGCAAGTACCAGTCCGATTTCTACTGGCGACATCCTTGTCACGACGACCTTTGGATTTGTCGTCACGATTTCGCTCAGCTCTGCCTGTATTGTTTGCGAAAGAAGTATCGCTGTCCTTCACGGTTTTGGCAACAGATCGTTGTCGTTCTTCCTGCAACACAATGGCGTATGCAGCATCGACGCTAGGGAGAGGTTTCTTCATCAGAAGATTTCCCCTTATATTAATGAATTCTTTGCGCAGACCAAGTAAAAATTCAAAGAGTCTTTTATTTTCAACGTGCTTAGCCATTTTTCGACTGTAACCACAACAACAGGGAGGGATATTCATCATTCCAGAGATGTCATCCCAGAGACTTGTCAATTTGGTAAAATATTCAGTCACGGTGGAGTTTCCTTGTTGAATTTGAGACAACTCACGGGTCAATTCAAACATTCTGGTTCCATCAACCTGATCATACCTTTGCGCGAGTCTTTTCCACATTTCGCGAGAAGTGGCACTGGAGATGACGCTGTCTGCAATGGAGGGTTCAAGGCTAGCCAGGATCCATGATCGGATGAGTCCGTCGCATCTGTCCCAAGCGTCTCGTCGATTCTTGGCAACATTGGATCTTCTCAAGGTGCCATCGACGATTTTAATTTTGTTCTTCGCTAAGAGACAATCTCGACCTTTTTCTTCCAGATCTGGAATCCAGCCCCGTTGAATTTGGTTGATGTCAGTTGCACGCCTGGAACTTCTGAATTAAAAACAGTGAGAGGATCAGCATCTATGTGTTTCCTTCGCTTTGGATCTTCATCGTTATCTTCTTCAGTTTCAGAAGAATCACCGTCTTCCTCTTCTGATGGATTTTCTTCAATTTCGGATGACATCTGGATTCCGAGATTTTGTTTTTTTTTGTTTTTTTTTTTTAGGCCCAAATCTGCTGCTCTGATGCCATGTTCGATTGTAGAGAGATGGGAGAGAAGCGGAAGCGATTAGAGTATGCACGGGAGAAAGGCGAGTGAACGACATAAGAGGAGCGTGAGAGAGAGCGAAGACGAATTTGAGAAAGAATAGAATTCGTATGTATTGTGTTTGGATGAATACCAGGAAGGGTATTTATACATGAGTAGTTTCCTAATTAGAAACTTAGCCTTTATGACTAAATTAATGAGGATAATACAAAAGAGGATAGAAAAGATTATACTAGCGAAGATTATGTTAGAAATATATAATATATCATAAGTATGAGGATATATACTATCTCCTAAATCTGGAAAGTAATAAATAATATATCCTAACAGCTGGTGTTATCAAAGATCACAGAGGTGAATGGATTTGTGGCTTCACTCACCAAATGGGGTCGACCAGCATTCTTGAAGCAGAAAACTAGAGGATCCTGGATGGTCTTCGTCTGGCCAGAGAGGAAGGGCTACATCATGTAGTGGCTGAAACTGATTCTCAGTTAGTTTTTGATCAACTTCAGAAGGAGCAGTTTAAAGATCAGCCTAATGAGTTTATGTTGAAGGAATGTTTGCGGTTTTCTCAATCATTCAGTAGTTGCTCATTTGTTAAAATTGGTCGCTCTTGTAATACTTTAGCTGATTGTTTGGCTCGTTTGGCTCTTTGCTGTCCTAGAGGAGTTAGGAAACTGATAGTACCTCCTCGTGAGTGCACGAGTTTGTTAGAAGCTGACAAGTTGTGTGTTCATTTTAACAATGGTTAATAAATAAAGTTTTTCCTTTGGATAAAAAAAAGAGAGTGGTAGAGATTATGCAACTTATTCATCGGTAATTCAATGCCTAAACCTTTTATAAAAATGACAGTTCCTACGGTTAAAAAAGTGAGCTAGCCGGTTAATGAGCTATTCTCTGCTAGTGATAATAGGCTTTGACATCTCACGTCTCCCATAGGTTCTATTAGAATTCAACTTTGCAAAAGTAGGACCCATTTGCTCGACACATATTTTTTTTCCGTTATAATAAAGCTCACCATTGTTAGTATAGTTAACCAACTAAATGTTGCCAAATGTACTTTTGTGGGGCAATGCTCTAATGAATAGGGGGTGTTCGGCGGGGAGAGGTAGTTTTAGGATAAAAGTGAAAATATAAGTTTT
Source organism: Limonium bicolor (assembly GCA_023374045.1). Taxonomy (NCBI): domain Eukaryota; kingdom Viridiplantae; phylum Streptophyta; class Magnoliopsida; order Caryophyllales; family Plumbaginaceae; genus Limonium; species Limonium bicolor. The sequence goes on along the minus strand of CM041779.1, from coordinate 14,057,292 downwards.
TTGGTAAAGTTGAGTGCAGGTAACTAATAATGGTTTGACATGTGTATTATATTTATATTTCTGTGTGGCATAGTTGCAAATAGACCTAATTAAACATGATACTTATTCTACACTTAAAAAAAAACACATTAATCTCCTATTCGCGGGGCCTAAAAGTAAATTGTAAGAACCCAATGGGATAATAGTGTCCAATTTCATTTTTAAATTTTCAGGTTGGCCGGACTAGATCAATATTTTCTTACGTTTAATGATGTCAGGCCCATCCAGCCCAGTTTTATAATTTTATATAATTTTGAAATTTTAAAAAAAATGTAAATATATTATATACTTCCTCTCTCTTAATAGATGCTTTTTTATCTTCACATTATTTTCAAAATATAAGATATTTTGGGCTTTTTTTTGTCTTTTACTTTCCAACTCTACCGCTAATATTTTCACTCACAGTACAACTTTCAATTTCAATTTTCAATGAAAATAAGATAAAATGGTCTACCTCTTTTCTACTTAATTCTTATACCCAGAGCTAGAAACTCATCTATTAAAAACAGGAGAAAATATAATGTAAATAAATATTTATAAATTATATTAAATCTGTATCATATAAATATATATATATTATAAAATTTGAAATATTTGCATAATACTTATCCATAGGACTAACCCCATTCTTTTGCGGCATTATCCAAACGAGTTTATTTGATCAGCTCACTTTTTCTCTCTATACGTCATATACATCAATTGTCATATCAACTTTTTATATTTTCCCTTACTTACCGTTTTTATCTCCATATTTTCTAACTTCAACCGAAAACTAACATCAACTCTTAAATCAGTATTGCAAGAGAATAGGGCCTAAAATTCTGTCACTCTAGTCTAGTTTTTTATTTGGGTCAGTTTTTTTCAGGCTCGTCCCAAACTGGGCCGGATCTATTTTGTTTAGCTCTGCAGAACCTAAGTCAAAACGCTGCGTTCAGTAAGGAAAACAGATTTAAGAAATTCGGTTTCCTTTGTGGCAACCGGCGCTGAGAAGAGAGAAGTTACCCAAACTACCGCTGCCTTCGGCCTAAAATATTTTCCGACCGCGCTTCTTCTTCAGCAGCATTTTTAATATCGATGAGGGGGGAGAACCAACGGCGGTGATAGGTATAGGTGGCTTGCATCTCTTCATTTCCGTGTTCTCAATCTCGAGTTTCTTTCTCTTCTCTCTTTTTCTATTTCTTATTGGCAAATTTTTCCGTCTTATATGTCGGCAATAGTTGAAAGAAAATATCAGCACTTCAGACTTCTGGTTCCGTTTTATTTTATTTCGACCGACAATGAAATTCGATCCTCATGCATCTACCGAGATCGCCAGTGTGGTTTTCCACGATTCTAATTTCATCTCTCATTTGTTGGAAAACAATATCCAATTCTGCATAGTCTCCCTTACTGCTACTGCTTTCGGGAGAGAATTTCTTGGTTCTCCTACTGATTGATAGTTTGCCCACTTCGTCGAGTTTCGGATAGCTTATTTTTGCTGCAGTGGGTAGCTTTTTACTTGTTTTGTTATTCAAATCTGAATGGCGAATCAATTATTCAAATCCATTTGGGCATATCCCGTCAATGGCTACCACCCTTTTCACATTAATTCAATGCTCAAAACCACTTCCGCGGAGTACGTTGCTTCGAGGGTGAGGGATGCTACCTTCGAGAAGTTCATGGATTATTACAAGAACCTTTTCAAAGTGGTTGCCATTCAAGATCTCATCCTGGCAAACCCGAACAAAAACCCTCCTTCTGTGTCACTCGATTTCCTGTCCAGGTTATCCCAGAAGCTTCACCTCAACAAGGGTGCGCCATCTTTTCTTAGAAAGTACCCTCACATTTTCCACATCTTCTATGATCCATCCAAGTCAATGCCCTTTGTTAAGCTCACTGAGAGAGCAACTGAAATTACGCAGATTGAATCCAATGCTATTCACTCCTCGTTGGACGTGGTTGTCAATAGGTTGGTCCGGATCCTTTCCATGTCTTTGACGAAGACTGTACCTCTGAGAGCAATTTTCAAAGTGTGGAGAGAGCTGGGTCTCCCGGATGACTTTGAGGACTCAGTTCTGTCCAAAAACCCACATTTGTTTGAGCTCCGCAGTGGGAATGAGCCCAACACCCATAACCTGAGACTGGTAGCTGAGTATCCAAGGAACCACTTTACATCAGAAATTGAGAGTTGGCGGGTCATGGAGTCGTCTAAAGAACATCCTAAGCTTGATAGCACTGAACTTAGGTACAGGTTTCAGCAGCGGTTTCCTCCAGGAATGAGGTTGAAACAGAATTTCAAGGCCAAGGTAAGGGAGTGGCAGAGACTGCCTTACCTAGGGCCATATGATGAGATAACTGATAAGAAGACAACCTCAAAGACTGGAATGATGAAATTGGAGAAGCGGGCAGTTGCCATCGCCCATGAATTCTTGAGTTTGACTGTGGAGAAGATGATTGAGGTGGAAAAGATTAGTCATTTCAGAAACTGTTTTGGGATTGATTTTAACGTGAGGGATCTTTTCCTTGATCATCCTGGGATATTCTATTTGTCCACCAAAGGAAAAAGGCACACGGTTTTCCTCAGAGAGGCGTATGAGAGAGGACAACTGATCAACTCGAACCCTGTTTATGAGGCCAGGAGAAAGCTCTTTGATTTGGTTATGTTGGGACGCCATGGAATGCTGACAGAGTGTTCAAAGCCTAGAAGTAAGGATATTGACAGGCAGGACGAGGAACAGAGTGGTGAATCCTCAGATTTTAAAGGCCTGTTCTGAAATGCTTCTCCTATTGAAAAGTCTTAAGGTCAACTGCAAAGTTGCTGAAGATGGGGAAAAAGTTCTTACAACATATATATTGTGGTGGGTTAACCGTTCATTTTGCTTTAAGTTTGTTTATTGTGTAAAGCCTAGTGATTCTGATGCTGATCATGAGTTCTTGTCATTTTTAGGAGAAATCATCCTTGTTGGCATTATTCTAAAATGTCCATGCATCTTTTTAAAATTTGGTGCACGATTTTGGAGGTGAGAAATCAAACTTCTAGTTTGAAAGCAATTCCGCCTTATTTTTAAGTACTATAAGATGTTGAGATTTGATTCTGATGATTCTTCATGTATCTGATGAGCCCAGCGTGATCATGGTTTGGGCCCCATCTCATTGCAGATGCAGTTCCTGCTTGCTGGTGGATAGCTAAAATGAAAGAATCCAGGATAATGACTATTGGTTGATTGGATGTTGGCTTGACTGCCTAAAATTGCTCCGCTCCTTATGGCTGTTATTCTGATTCTAAAAGCATTGACCTTGCTCGGTAAATACTTTGGCTGTTTCTGAATGTGCCAGCGAGTGGAACCTCCTTTTTTTTTATCAAAAAGATGATTATCAGTTTGTCGCTGATTTTGTATGCAAGTTTGTTGATTTTGGATACAATCAATCAACCAAAGATCAACGAAAGGAGGATGCAAACGTAGCATAGCTACAGAAACAAGATGGAATCCATTGCAGGAGTGGGGTATAGTGGAGCATGACTGCAACGTAGACTGATGAGGTCCAGTAGCTTTATTTTGGGGGGAATTTTTCGACATGTTATTTTGTAATTTTTTAAAATTTTTATAAGAACATTTAATAAATTTTCAAAAGTTTCAGGTGATCCACGGTAATGGTTCTCTGTTCAGGGAAACCTCAACTGTCAAAATATTTCAGGGATCCGTCTATTTCATAGTTTTCTCGTTGTTGTTGATTCTAGGACAGGTATGTGTAACTAGGTTGGTTGTGGTTGTACTAGGATGCAGGGGTTGCTGTATAATGTAATTGATTTTGTTCAATGTCGATGGGATCCTAGGAAGTCAATACTGCAACTTCCTTGACTAGACTATATACCTTGCAACGTTTTCTAGAATAGTCATTGGCAGCATAGTTTAGATTGACCGTTAACAGGTGCTTACAAACCATTTTAATGGTTACAAATCAACTCTCTACATTTTACATCTGCCTAGTTAACTTCTCTCAATAGCCTATATTTTGCTGTGTTCATTGTCCAAAGATTAAAGGAACAATCGCGCACGTTAAATAAAAGCAAGAGCAACTCTAAGCTGATTTACTTATATGGAAAAGGTCATCAATCAAAATATACAAAATTCTGCCTTTTCTTGAAAAGCCTGGGATTTCCCCCCTTCGCCAATTGTGTTTGTTTTTTTCCTTCAACGGTAATAACATAACAAGGGTCTAATCTAATTTAGCAGGATACTCCATTGTCTCTCTCTCAAAAGATTAAGCTAAGACAAAAGAAAGGGACGCAGCTAGGACTAATCATTATTCTAAGCTAGCAGATGGAGAACTGAACTTTGAGATCATGAATCTTCTGGATACATGCTCGTGCCCTTTCAAGAGCAACATCAACCCTATCAAATTCCATGTCTTTCTCTGTTACATTCTTCTTCTTCGTCATCATCATTCTCTTTTCTTCTTTCTGCACCAAACCCTTCTTCTCCTTCTCTTCCGGCGGCGCTCTCTTCCTGGATACCGGGTACTGTGTCTGTGGTGGTCTCTTCTTCCTCTTAACTCTGCTGGTTGAAGCTGTCAAGTCGTAAAATCAGAAAGAAATTTCAAACAGTGCACAGTAGGCGCAAAGCGCGATGTTGATGATAAGAGAGAATCGACCGAGACCCACACACACCTTCTGTTGCAGCAGCGGAAGTAGAAGGTAGAGGTTCAAGATGATGGGTATGGTGACACCATTGTTGTGATAATAATGCATGATGGGTCGATAAGGAGATGAAAGATTTGAGCTCCAGTTTAAGATACTCGAACCGATTTGGATGCTGGGTTTCTAACTTCTCAAGTTCTTCCTTTGCTCTCTCTATCATCGTCACCAAAAAACTCGACGACTGTCTTTCCATCTCCCTCCTCTACCCCTTTGCTCTGCGACGATAGAGGAACTAAAGGCTGCTGTCAGCGCAGAGCCAATTTTTTGGTTTTATGCCTGCCTGTAGGGTTGCTTTTGTACCAACTGTTATTGGTAATATTCAATATTATTAAATGCAGTATTTACAAAAAAAAAATCAACACTACCTTCTTCACTCGGATTATAATTACTGTAGATAGATTGGAAGCTGGAAAGGTGTTTCTGATCGAGTAAAAAAAGTAAAATATATAAAAAGATAGGCAGAAGTAGCCGAGGCTGCTGCATTGGTATCAGACTACTCATTAAATTAATAAATTATGACCCAGTTAAGTTACAGTTAATAGAAAGATGGGAAAGACAAGACAAGATAGGGCATTAAACCAAATTTATGTCTGGGTTGGTGGGATTATCGTTCCATGCTTTACTCTGTCTTTGCTTTTCCGCTATTCGAATTCACCACTAATATATTGGAGCGTGTGTAAGTGTAATCATACTTCCACCTCGCAATAAAGTATGTATATATATAACTACATCATTCCAGTTGGATTCTTCAATCGCATTACATTATTAAACTCTAGGCATATCACTATGAGATGTATTGCTGCACGAACGACAATGAGCATTGTTATCTTATAGCGAAATTACAAATCACATTCCTATCTTTTGAAAAATCACAAATCTCACCCATGTTATTACTCATTCCATCAATCAAACCCATGATTTTCCTTTAACTCCCTCCCTAACTAGACATGTGTCTCCCCCAAGTTTTTCTGTTTGAACCTGTCTCTGATCTCGGTTTAGCTACCTTTCAACCAATCAAACTCATCCATTACTCTAAATAGGGGTTTTCATTCGGTTCGGTTATAACCGAAAACCGAATTTTTTTTGGTTTTTTTTAACCATTTTTCATAATCGTTATTTTAAATTTCGGTTTTCGGTTAACCGAATTTTATTTCGGTTCGGTTTTCGGTTATTGACGAGACTATTTCGGTTAACCAAAATATTTTTTAGAATTAAATTTAAATATATAAATATTAATCAAAATTATAATTTTCCTTTTAAAAATTTCGGTTAACCGAATTTATTAAGGTTAACCGTTACTAATTCGGTTTTCGGTTCGGTTATTAAGTAGAAAAAAATTCAGTTTTTAGTTATTTCGGTTTTCGGTTAATTCGGTTATTGAGCTGAATTTCAGTTAATTCGGTTATAACCGAAAACCGATTTTTTTTCTGAAATTCGGTTTTCGGTTAACCGAATTAATCGAATGAACACCCCTAACTCTAAACCCACACTCGACCTCTTTATCCTTTTTTTTCTATTTTCCTTGTCTGATTCATATTGATTCTTCTTCTTTTACTATGGTGGCAAACTCTGATCTATTAACCTTAAGTTATGGCATATTTGTTGATTTTTTTGTCACAATTTATGCTATTTACATCCTTCAAGACCATTCAACTATTGTTCCATTCACTTCATTAGTTGTGCCCCTAAATTGATGACATGACTAAGGTTTTTGCCTTCACTTTGGTGTAAACTAGGGCTCGTTGTTATGAATACTTCCTTGATCGGCCCTTTGTAATTGTGGGCTTATGTTTGATTTACTATTTTATTGTTCATTGTTTCCATTGATTTTTTACCTGTTGCTGCGTGATGCTCCAAGGTTAGATGTATATTATATATATATATATATATATATATATATGTGTGGATATGTACTTGTGATGTGTTTGGATATTTGGATTGTTTGTGGAGCTTCATGTAAAGCAAGCGCACTTAGATGTAGCAAAGTAAGTTTTCCTTCGAACGATTATCGATTCAAAGAACTAATATAGTGTATAGCTTTTGTGGTTTTCGGTTTTTGTTTGAAGAGAGAGAAATCTTAGGGTGGTGACTTGTTTTGATTATAATTTTATGTGTTTAGGCTATAATATAGTGGTGCTTGTTACAAGCGTCGCTAATATCATCAAGGCAATACGATTGCATAGACCCGTAGATTTCACCGTTGATATAACATAAGTCTTTTCACATTAAAAGAGGATAAAAAACAGTAAAGAGCAGTAAATCGTAAATAAACATGCAACAACAAGAAAGAATTTCTCAATCTCATTATTCTTAATTATCTCTCTTATCTTATTCATTATGGATCTTGAAGCATCAACTATGGTATGTAGTAACCGGATCCTAAGATCATTTATGGGTGATTAATCCTTAAAAGCAAATTCACTTTATTATTGCAAAAAATTTAAACCATACAAACTAGAGATATCTTCACCCCAAGAGAAAGAAAGCTTAAGTACTCATATTTAAACGCATACAAGAAAAGTTTATAAAGACAGTGATCTACATCTCCGAAGTTTTTTTCAAACGCAGCAAAAACCAGCGTTGATATTAATGCCCATGTAGTTAACGAATAGGAGAATGCCAAACCATCATCTGGTTAATCTGTAACCAATTAAATATTGACATTTGGCAGTGACTTTATCCAAAAGTAGATTAATCTACTCAATCGTGGAGACCGAACAGAGCCTAAGTGGAGGAAGAAACATAAGAGAAAGGAGAGAGCTAATCCAGAGTTGTGTGTAAAGGATGATTTAAATAGGATGAATAGTGGTCCCATTTATAGGCTTTGGATTTTGAAGATCCGTGTCGTCTGACCACGCTCGGTTGAGCGTTGGTTGCTTTCTTGCACTCCAAGTCGATCCGTGTTATCTGAAAGTTCTTCGGTTGTTGGACTTTTTTGTCGATGTGTTCGAATCAATCTTCTCCTTTTAGGTGCACGTGCAGGACTTGTGACCAAGTAGCAACCAAGGTCAGTTGCTGGTCGGTTATGTTTCGGTTGCAACCTAGAATTGCTTGAAGCACTTCTTTATTACCAGTCTTCCCGCTCGGGACACCTTCCCTGCTCTACCTTTAATTCTCTTTGGACTTTACCCGTCATAAATCCATCACTACTCTTTTCTTCTACCAAACCTATCGGGGAGCCCCAAATATGTTTCTAAATCGCCAACCTCCTCAATACTTGTGATCCTTCTAATCTCCCTATGAACATGAGATTTAACCCTAATGAAAACATCATTGTGGAGTTCTTCAAACTGATACATTGCCCTAATGCCTCCATAAGTCCAGCGATGCCTCAAAGAGAGCCCTCACACATTCCACCGTTGTTCCTCAAACAAAGAACAATTGTAAGTAAAGAACATGTTTGATATTTTCAGCACTCTAAAAATTGTCACCTTCAAGTAGCGCTTGTCCATATCAATTATAGAACACCACCCACAACATTAACATATAAAGAGATAAGGTTAAACCTCGCTATCCATTAATCGGTACTGCCATAGTGAAGGAAGTGATGCATCTTTTAACTTTGCGTACTCATTTCAGTCAAATCTATACTGTTTAACACTGTGGACAACTCCCCATTCCATATGATCATTGCTATGGCCATGTCTAACTTTTATGGAAAAGCTCGCCTTACTTTCGCCTATGACCTCTTCATCTAATGTAGGACTTCGTGAGCAACAATGATAATGAAAGAACAGGCAAGTGCTGTATAACTGCGCTGCATAATTTATATGACACGGAGACGGAGCGTAATTTTACAAATACAAAGTGCTGGACGACATGAAACATATGATTCTGGATAGGCTCCATTTCAATTTCTTCACTTCTAAAACAAGTCTCTACATATTCACCTCTTTGCTCAATGGAGCTTAAAGTCCCACACAAGCACCGAATTCTTCAACCCAAAAGTGGCATACTTTCTGGATATTGATCCCCTTAGATACTACCAAAATGGCAAAAGGAAAAAAGAATCATTTGGTCTGCTTTACCCACGTGTATGGTTATCAACTGAATAAACGATAATCACATGCTCTCGTGCTGCTTCGAACAACTGGAAATATCGAATAGTAAGAAGAAGCCAAAAAAAGGCGAGTCCTAGAGACTTCTAAACTCATTTCTCGACCCAATTTCTCCTATAACTCGACTATTTATATATTTTCTTAACAATTACTCTTCCCCGCCAGAAACGCTCTGTTGTGTCGACAGAAGAGAACCATTTTTGATCATCTACAAGCTGCTCTGTTTGTTTAATCCTGGGATTCAAGAGAATCAGTTTCTGTATTCATAAAACAGGCAAGACGATGCCAGCAGCAGCCATTTCTCTTTCTCTCCCAAACATACCCATCTGCAAATCGAAAGAAATTTCTCGAGAAACTCTTCCCCAAATACCCAAACCTCCAAACCATGAAAACCCACTTGGCAAAACACCACCTTCTTCCCTAACCAAAACCCAGAGACGAAACCTCCTCTTGATCTCTACTGGGTTAGCAGCGTTAACTGGAAGTGGTGATTTCGCCGCATCCAGACAAGCAAAAGCAGCAGTGGGAGTAGAGTCACCACCACCGGCGGAGATAACTTCAAGCAAGCTATCATATTCAAGATTCTTACAGTTCTTGGACGAGGGCGCCGTGAAAAAGGTAGATTTGATTGAAAACGGCTCTGCTGCGATTGCTGAGATATACAACCCCGAGCTGGAGAAGATCCAGAGAGTAAAAGTTCAGTTACCTGGGCTACCACCCGAGTTGGTCAGGAAGTTCAAGGAGATGAATGTTGATTTTGCTGCTTCCCCCCCGGAGATTAATATGGGAGGTTTCTTGTTTGATTTTCTGAGCAATTTCGCTTTCCCTTTGATATTTATTGGTACCTTGCTGTTTAGAGCTACCAGATCTAATCTTCCTGGCGGCGGGCTGAATTCGCCATTTAGACCTGGGAGGTAATCAAATCATCATTCTCTTTGATATTCTTCTTAGTTCTTCAACTGCTTGAAATGATCGTATCTTGAATATTTCTCTTGATCGATACCCTTGTCAGTAAATTACGGACCTGATATTCGAATTGATCAATCTAACTAGATTTACCTAGTTTTCTAAAAACTACATCATTTTGCTGTTACGCAATATCTGCTTTCGCTGTGATGGTAAGTAATATGAGTTACACTTTCACATAGCTTGAAGGAGAAGAATCAGGGCGAGCAAATCCATTGAACAAAGTAGTCTTATTGATGGAAGATCACCCACTGCTTCTGCTTCTGCTTCCTAAATAAGTGGATTTCTTTCTACAATTCCCCCGTATACTTGATCATGAACTGTAATTCAGTCCGTTGATTCTTTGACTTCCTACACCCACACACCCTTAGATGCTAAACCATAACATAACCTCAAACCAAATGCAGGAGCAAGGCCAGATTCCAAATGGAACCTAACACAGGAGTGACATTCGACGATGTGGCCGGTATCGATGAAGCAAAGCAAGATTTTCAGGAGATTGTAGAGTTCTTGAGAACCCCAGAAAAGTTCTCAGCATTAGGTGCAAGAATACCTAAAGGTGTGCTATTAGTTGGACCACCAGGGACTGGGAAAACCCTGCTAGCAAAGGCAATTGCTGGTGAAGCTGGTGTCCCATTCTTCTCCTTGTCTGGTTCAGAGTTCATTGAGATGTTTGTTGGAGTAGGAGCTTCGAGGGTGCGAGATCTGTTTGATAAGGCGAAATCGAACTCTCCTTGTCTTGTTTTTATTGATGAGATTGATGCGGTGGGAAGGCAGAGAGGGACTGGAATTGGTGGAGGAAATGATGAAAGGGAACAGACTTTGAACCAACTGCTGACTGAAATGGATGGGTTCAGTGGTGATAGTGGAGTGATTGTCCTTGCTGCAACTAACAGACCTGATATTCTTGACTCTGCTTTGCTTAGACCAGGACGGTTTGATCGGCAGGTTTGTTTTACCGTTGCTTTTGTTCATTTGTCTAATTTGGTTTCAATCCCCAGGTTACCCTGTTACATTTCTTCAGAGGTTTGTCACAGTCAGAAATTCGACAGGAGATGGTTTCCTACCCACGACTTTCTTCCGAAGTACAAAAGGTTTGTAACTGCAATTTTTCACATGCTTTTGCAGGTGACAGTTGGACTCCCTGATATCAGAGGAAGAGAAGAGATATTGAAGGTTCATAGCAGCAACAAGAAGCTGGACAAGGATGTTTCCCTTAGCATTATAGCCATGAGAACTTCAGGATTTAGTGGAGCAGATCTCGCTAACCTTATGAATGAAGCAGCCATCCTAGCTGGCCGTAGAGGTAAAGAAAAGATCACGCTCAAGGAAATAGATGACTCGATTGATCGGATTGTGGCCGGAATGGAAGGGACTAAGATGACTGATGGAAAGAACAAGATGTTGGTCGCTTTCCATGAAGTTGGTCATGCTCTCTGCGCGTAAGTTTGATCCTCCCAATATGTTTCTTTTCCTCTTCTTGTCATTAATGATAACAAATGCTCTGATTTGCAAATTGCTAAAATCATGCGGTGCTTTGGTTTGGATTGATTGCAGAACATTGACGCCTGGTCATGACCCAGTTCAGAAAGTGACTCTGATTCCAAGAGGGCAAGCTCGTGGGTCGACTTGGTTCATCCCAAGCGAAGATCCCACCCTGGTGTCCAAGCAGCAACTATTTGCTAGAATAGTTGGAGGTCTGGGAGGCAGAGCAGCTGAAGAAGTCATCTTTGGCGAACCTGAAATCACAACTGGTGCAGCTGGTGATCTTCAACAAGTTACCCAGATAGCAAGACAGATGGTCACAAGGTTTGGCATGTCAGAGATAGGACCATGGGCTCTGATCGATCCGGCTGTGCAGCAGAGCGACGTGGTGATGAGAATGTTAGCGAGGAATTCAATGTCTGAGAAGCTAGCTGAGGATATCGATGAATGCGTAAGAAAGATCGTTGAAAATGCTTACAGCATTGCCAAGAAACATGTGATGAACAATAGAGAAGCCATGGATAAGCTAGTGGATGTTCTTCTGGAGAAGGAAACACTGAGCGGAGAAGAGTTTAGAGCAATCTTATCTGAATATGTGGATGATAAGGTGGTCTCAATTACTGATGTCAATGGAACTCCTATCAGGGAGTTGATCAACGCTTGAACTACAAACCAGTATAGAGATCAATGTACACTAGTTAAATAGGTGTATAGATATTGATACAAGGATTTGTATGGAAGTGCTAGCTAGCTAGCTAGCTTTAGGAACAAACAAAACAGAAGAAATACATGTACATACTGTAGAATGAAAGCTGTACCACTGTTCTTAATCTGTATTACCTTGCCAATTTATTCTTCAGCTGAACTTATCATATCAAAACGAAAAACGCAGGCGCACTGATTCTGGAAAACTACGTTTGGATTTCAACTAGTTGAACTTGTATACTCTGTACAGATAGATCATCGTTGTTTTCCAGATGACAGGAAGAGAAAAAGCACGACATCAGAAATTCAAGCTTCCAAGTTTGCAGAAGAAAAGGATAGGATGACAATCTAAAGCACCAACAAATACTCTACTTACTACCTACTAAACTCACCCCAGCACAAATACCCACTTCAACTGTACTCACAAGTTGCCCGAAAGAGTTAACCACCCAGAAATCCATCCACCTTTGTGTTCACTCCTCTAGACAGAAACTTCATGCAGATAGGAGGTTTCACACCAAACAAAGCCAGTATTGAACTGGGTAGAGTCCATATCCCATCTCCACAAATCAACCCAGACGCCACAGCCGGTGCAAATGCATCAGCACTGGCTTTGTTCTTCCACGTCCAGATGAACAGAATCAAACTCCCAACACACATGTCAATGGTAAAATAGCCACCTATGTAGAATGGTATTGCCATTGCCATGGGCAAAGGTATGTACTGCGCCCATTTCTTCCCAATACCATCCTTGATCCCGTTGATTACTATTGCGCCAATAAAGAAACCGATGCAAAGGTTGAGGCAGTTCTTGGGCAGAGCTGAGAAACCCTCCACTCCAAGAATTGCCATGTTTCTATACACAAGAGCATATGGAGCAGGGTACTCCGAGCCAGTCGTCCCGAGGTCGCCAAAAGCCTTGTAGAATAGCCAAAACACACAAGGGGAGATGATACATCCCATACATGTCCCAATTACCTGGCTCACGAACATAGATCTAGGAGAAGCTAATGTCAGGTAACCAGTCTTGAAGTCTTGCATCAGATCAGAGGCAGTGGAGACTATGTTCATCATAACCCCACAGGCTGCTAAACCAGCAAGTACTCCACCATGGTTAGCCCCAGCCCAAGCTCCTATAGTGAAGATGGCTAGCTTCCCATAAGTAGAGGCTAAAGACCAGTCAGTCAGACCACACCCATATGCATTGCAAAAGGCTAACACTGGTGCTACTATGTATATCACAAGCACGTAGTACCATTTCAGTTGGTGGAAGATGAATGGAAGAGTGATGGTTGAGACGATAGCGACAGTAACATACCTGTAAAGAGATTTGCTCAAGTTAGTATTGATATTATCAGCATTAATTCTGGGGGAAAAAAAGAAATTTAATCGTAGTAGTATGCAATTGCATTCACCATCGCATTACCCTATAACTGCTGCCCAAGTGGGAATTTGATCCTTGAGGAACATTTGGGTCCTTTTCTGATCATCATACGATAGAGCACGAGAGACATCATCATTAGGAAATTGTCCATTGGAAGGAAGGATGGAACCAGAGTCCCTCTTTCTGAGCTGCTTGAATAAGCCATACAGGGTGTGACCCAGGACTTTAACAAAGTTATATAGTCCATCACCAAGAATCAGAGCTATGGCTATGAAAACCTGTAGCAAAGACAAATGAATATAAGAAAATATTACTGTTGATTGTTGTCTCTAGCTCATTCTTTATGTATATGTGTGTGTGTGTGTATGTTTTGTTCTTTACCTTGTATCCTTGCAATCCATGGAGACTACTCTCACTGAGGTTGGCGGAATACCAATCACCCTTCTTTTTATCAATGAGAGGCCACATTATGCCCCATGACAGGATTGCGCCCAGCAGTAGAGAGACATTGATTATATAAGGACAAATCATTCCAACACCGACATATGTTGCCGAAAAATCAAAGTAGAACCTGCAATTATTATTGATTAACTAACGGGAATGAAAAGACAGACATCTGCTCATTCAAGATTAGCTATCTGATGGAAATCGGCTAGCCACAACTGAAAAAAGCTCTCCCCCTACCCCATCGAAAGACTAAAATTAAGTAACAATCGCACTGAACAAGAGAATTATATACATACTTTTGCTTGTAGGCCTGGAGACCAAAAGTAGGAAAATTGGAAAATCCACAGCCATCCCCTGCTGTGAAAAACCACTGGAAGAAACCCCAAATGAAGCTAAAGTTGAAGAACTTGAACAATTCTTTCACTTGCTTCCTAAAACAAAAGGATGTAAATGTAAGAAAAGTTAGTCTAAAGATTAGTTAAAAAGTTGTTAGAGAATAGGCATTTAGTGAGCTAACGCCATACTTGGCCAGTTTAGCCCCCTGTGGAGTGTGAAAGCTGTTGATGAGGTGTGCTGTTGCTGTACCACTAGGATAGGTAAGCCTGAAATCTATGACCATTATCTGTACATACAATGCCAATTTTCATGTGTAAGGAGCAAAGAAGTCCTCACCATTATAGGTGAATTTCATAAGTATAGTCAATATTCAAAGAAGCAGCTTAGAAATTCAAGAAGTGTTCATTTGTGGATTGATATTAAAGGGGTGTACCTTGCGCAGGGGAACAACAGAGAAAAGGCCAAGGAAGCTAACAACAAACAAGAACCCAATCATCCAGTGAAGGGAGGGATTCTTGATGTTCTGTGCACTATTCGCTTCAGCTGATTGTTTCGCTATAATTTCACTCATCCCAAAAAGGTAACTACCAAAACCTCCTGTATATCCAAACAAGGCAAACAGAAAAAATAATAAGTCGGGAATGGAAGTTAATAAGGAAAAAACAGAGGACGCAACAGTACATAATCAGCTAATATCACACAAACTGAGATGGACAATATGGGTTTCTCTTTTTTTTTTTCAACCACACTTTGGATAAGTATCTTGATGCTTGAAATGGCCATCCCATAGATTGACCTGAATAATACTACCGCATGCGCATGGTCCATATGTTTCTTGGTTTATGGTGAAATCCAGTAATGGCTTAAAATCTCGGGCTTGACAACACCCAATAATTATGTGTACCAATTTTCAAAAGGGCGAGGAATAATAATTGGAAAAGTAGGACAAAGGGACACTCGACTTCATTAACTAGACATCTGGTGTGTGTGCGAGGTGTTCGTGTGCCGAGGGGGAAGTGCATAGTAGCACATACAATAAAGTCATCCAAGAAACTAGACAAAAAAAAAAAAGCCATCCCAAGAGCCCACAGCTGAAATGCGCAGAAAACTAGAAAACAATTTTTTTTTTTTTGGGAGAAAAACTTGGACAACTAAACCACGAAAATCAGCACATCTGATTGGGCATATCATGGTCAGACTCAAAATTTGATTACGAGTGAGTTTGGGCTCAGCTATTTTCGCAGCAATTAGGAGACGGTTTTTTAGCTATGTGAGGATGTTTTTGCAGTTGTTCACACTAATGCTCTAAAAGCAGTGTTTGGATTTGAAAAAAAGTTGTTAGTTAGATGCTATTTGATTGGCATGGTTTGGTAGGTAACATTTTCAATCTAAAAAACAATGACCCCAAACGGCAAAGACTAGGAGCACCACGAGGACAGTCAGTTCTATAGTACTCCCTCCGTCCCATTCACTTTGTCCCTTTTACTATTTGAGCTTGTCGTTTGACTTCAATATTTAACATGTAAGATAATATATTTTATAAATTTTCTTTTTATAACAGAATCTTTATGTGAAAAACTATATATTGTAAAAATTTTTTTTAAAAATTATTTTATCTTATATATTTAATATTGAAGTGGAAAAGCGTGCCAAAAAGCAAATGAGACACTTATGACGGGACGGAGGTAGTAACATAATAGGACTCTACAAAGTCTTCAACGAGCAGGGACTTCACTTTACACCTCATATGTCATGCGGGACCCGTGATATAATTTCTAACGGACATTCTACACTTTTAAATATGTATTTATTCCGTTTCTAGTTTCGATGTTATGTGTTCACTCCCTCACTAGCTGCTTTCAATGCTTTCAGAAGACTGAAGACCCATGTTGTTTTCTTGGTCCTAGGAAAAAGTGGATATTAAAAGCATGGTAGAACATATTATGGCCTTTATTGCTTTACATTAAGTGGGCATCTTTTTCTTTCCGTGGGTTTGGAGTTGCTGCATTAAACTAAACCTGGTGTTCAGTCAAGATCATCCGCAAGTAAGAAATGACAGCTGGATGGATTTGTAACTCATGGGGGACTGAAAACAAAAGACAAATAATCATCAAAACCAACTTACGGACCGATAGCTCAGAAAAAAGCCATTACGTTAAATTACTTGGATAAATACATGGTGCAAAACCGTGCATCCACAGGACAGATGGCATTGCACGGTGAGACAGCCTAAGGTTTTGATGGTCAACCAAGGAGTGCCAAGACCCACTTGCAAGAGTTGACCCAGTGGTCGCATAAGCGTTAAAATGATAAAAATCCAATATCACTCGCATACTAAGACCCTGTTTGTATAAGATTAATAACGTTTTAACTTTTTATCTATAATTGTGAAAAGAGACACTTTCAGGTAAAATTAATACTATTATTAGCTAAATATACTACTAATGAATTAATTTTACTAATTTTGCGAATACAGAAATTAATCTATCAATTTTTATAGTGTGCAAGTAAGGACGCGTTCGTTATCCGCGGCCAAATTCCCAAACGCAGCAAGTACTTGCTTTATGTTAAAGCTGACTAGAGTTAATAAATCAGAAGTTGCCATGTGTTACTTTTTAACATTTGGTTAAACAGAAACCAATCAAATAATGACATATGTCTTCAACTTTTTTGAAGAATAGATTAATGTCGAACTGCTGTTATCGAACAGGCTCTAAAATGTAATAATCTCAGCAACAAGATGAGCAACGCCAAAAGCCATCATCACTTATTGAAGCCAGAGGAGGGGAGTGGTCGCCCCACACCACCTCCTGTGGGCACGCAACTCAGAGCCTTTGAACTCGAAATCAGGAATCACGATATGTAAGGTGGTAGGTGGGTGGAGCCCGATCGATTATCCAAAGACGGAAAGCTTTTTTTGATTTTATGCGACTAGCCACGGAGTTTGGATACGGTTTCCCGTGCATTATTTTAATCGCAATAACAGACAAGACTCCTAAAAAGGCGATTCAATCTAATATCAAAGTTCGACTTTGATTCCTCCTTTTATTTACCATCCTTAAATATTACTCCTAGAAGTGGGAAATGAAATATGGTTAACCTAGTCGGAATCCAGGAGGAATGCAGAGTAAGCAGAGGTCGGATACCAAAACATTTTTCCTATAAGAGTAGTGAAGTAATTACAATCACGAGTGCATGACATACAACATAAGGACGTTGATATGAGTCAACTAGCACCGCTCATAAATAAATACCACCCCTAATTTAGACTCCGTCACAGCTCAGCTCCACCATACTATTGTTAATTATCACAGCTATCATAAATAGCAAACTGTCACCGTTCGGATATTCACTTCTAGATACTACTTACTAGTAGTACTATTTCCAAAAAAAAAAGAAAAACAAGGGGAAACTTAACCGAGACACATTTGACCAAGCATCAGTGACAGTGAAATCAATATAAATCCGATTGCGGGTTTGAAACAAAACAAATTTAAATCCGATTGCGTGTTACTGAAAACCGTTTCGACTTTTCTTAAAATGAAGAAAATCGTTTCTGATTAAAAGACACAGGCCTGTTAATCTCGATGAATGAATCAGAACAGGAGAAATTACGCAATCCAGAAAACAAAACGAGAAGACATGGATACACTGAAATTCAGAGAAAATACTTACCGCTGAACGCGATCCCCGAGCTAGCGACGACACAGGTCTGAATAACAGTGTTCTCCTGCCGAGTGAACGGTTGCCTGAGCAATCCAGCCTTGTCGAGTCCCTTAGTCCAGACCTTAACGAAGAAGAATCCGAGTAGACCGGCAGAGACGTTGAGGGACGGTATAATACCGGTGGTGAGATTAAGTTTCATCACTATAAAGGTGAAGAGTATGCTGAGGAAGAAACTGACGACAAACGCCCTGACGGTAAGTTGTTTCTGCCATGGCGGAACTTTTTTACCTTCGAACAGCCTCTCGACCGATGTCGCGGCTTCCTCTGTCGTCATGTCCGCCGAAATGCGCAGATGCTCCTTGTCCGACAATTCACGGTCTCCGGCCTCCATAATTTCCTCGTTTTTCGATCGTGTGTCTGGTCGATCGATTGAATTGTGAATGTGTTACAGTATGCGGGCGCAATGAGAGAGACAGAGGGAGAGTGGGGCAGAGTATCGGTGAGATCTGAAAGGGAGTTGAAATTTTCGCCTCTTGAAACTGAGAGTGCGGGTTGAAAGGGGGTGGAGAGAGAGGGGCGAGTATTAATGATGACAGCAAGGCAATGGAGAGGCAGGATTAAATAAGCAAAGATTCCAGTAAAAAATAAGATACGTATCAATTTAGTAAATTAACCCGTGAAATTGAATTATAATCGGCACCAAGTATGAAGAAAGATTTTTTCACCTAAATAATTGAAAGAAAAAGGGAAAATTCACGAGATACCCTGTTTTCTTTCGTAATTCACAATATATTCTTGTGGTTTTAGTAATTCAACTTTAAACATGCTTAAATGTTGTCCAAAATTGATGAAACTTTACATGGACGATGCTAAAGTGTTATATTTTGGTCCAATATCAAATTTGAAGTTTTTAAGCTCACATATGACTTGTGGGACCCAATGAACAGTCACATATTCATTGGGTCCCACAAGTCACATGTGAGCTTAAAAAACTTCAAATTTGATATTGGACCAAAATATAATACTTTAGCATCGTCTATGTAAAGTTTCATCAATTTTGGACAACATTTACACATGTTTAAAGTTGAATTATGAAAATCACAGGGGTATATTGTGAATTACGAAAGAAAACGGGGGACTGATGAGAAGGGCAAGAATGTGACGAAGACAAAAGGTCAAAGCGGTCCACACCTTAGACCCCGGCCCAGACCTTGAGCCTCCTTCAGGACCCTGTTCAGGCTCCAATTTGGGCACCAAGCATCAATCCGGGTCCTAGGCCACATGACCGGATCCTATATTCCGGCCCCGCACTCCATGATCGGGTCCCATATTCCGGCCCCGCACTCTATGACCGGGTCCCATATTCTGGCCCCGTGCCCCATGACCGGATCCCGCATCTCACACTTTGGGACCAGAAGGCTTTACAAGGAGAGATGTACCAAAATTAGGAGGGTTGCTCCAATAAAGTAATACCACATGTACAAGGATTAAGAGATAGACTTCACTCCCGAAGGTCTATAAATAGAGATGAGAGGAACCAAATTATGTATTTTCACGGACTAATATGATGTTATGAATCATAACTTTCATTGATATATATATATAATTAACTATAAAATTTTAAAATTTTCAAGACATATTTAAGCGTGGTCTTTTATTTTGAAGAGCTTGAATTTAGATAAATAATAATATATTTTTTTACATTTTAAACTTACATTTTAAAAATTACAATTAATTAAAGTTAATACTCCCTCCGTCCTGAATTGACCGTCCTGTTTACTATTTGGACATGTCGTTTGACTTCAATTTTTAACATATAAGATAAATTAATTTTGAAAATTTAAGTTTTGCATATGATTCCTTACATGATAAACTATATGTTACAAAATTTAGTTTTATAAAATTATTTTATCTTATATGTTTAATGTTAAAGTGGAAAAACGTGCCATAAAACAAACAGGACGGTCAATTCAGGACGGAGGGAGTATAATAAAAAACAATTCAATCATCGTCGAGTACCAGTGCCAACTAGACATAACCACACCCAATATGGTGTGGACCGTCCGCACAATAGACGCGCTGAAAAGTCTAATGATAATCAAACATCAGCGTATTCTTAAAATCTATATTCAATCTTTTATATCTTGACTTTAGGTAGAAAATATAAAAAAATGGAGGAAAATAAAGGATGTGGATGTATTTGGATCGACGAACTTAGAAATTCTACATTTTGGAAGTCAAGAAGACGAAGAAGAAAAGTAATTGATTCTTTGTTTTTTTACTTCTGAAAACAATGCTAATAGTCAATATCCATATTACTAACAATACTATTGGTTGGAGGGAATATGCTTTTTCTTCAAAACACACACATAAGTTAGGAATCAAATTTGTTCCTGGTGCTAGGAGGGCACGAAAATATAATTATCTGTAACATCTCTAAATCAAATTTAATTATAAATGTAGTTATTTCCGTCTTAATGGTCTTGAAAATTAGAATTCTTGTACATTAACTATTAGCATGATGGTTGTTACTAGAAATCTTCACAAGTTCTTTGCAATTCATTTCCACTTGAACCAGGAGAGATCCAACTAAATTTTTACTTCTAGGCTTTATAGGGTACCTTTTGCCTTGCTTATACTGGTTTAAATCTTTGTCCAAGTTTTGCACTAAAGATTACGATGAGTTTTCTACTTTATTTTTGTAAACTCCCTTTGTCCTTACTTGTTAACACATTGCTACTATGTTTGCCTTAACCATAGGCTAGGAAGGAAGTTTCCACTCCTATACAGTATTGATCTCAAATTGAGCTTTCTTTTGCATTATGTTATATTCCATCACAAATGCTTATTTTTTTAATGGCAATGAGGAAAAAATATCCAAGCTTTGTTGATCTATATTCTTAGAGTTATAACTAGCCTAAAGAACATAAGTAGAAAAAGCCCTCGTCCGGTGGTTCAAACCACCCAGCTCGGTGGTTCTGACCGCCGAAATGAGAGCCGTAGAGATAGGTGTGAGACCCTATTTCAACGATTGTACGACCGTCAAAATAGACCTCACCTATTTCGGTGGTTTCTAAAATCAACCATCGAAATAGGTGTCTGTCAAGCGAAAGTAAAACACACCTATTTTGCAGTTCCTCGTTAACAACCGCCGAAATGGACGTCCAACCCATAGAGTCGGTCTCAAGGGCCGGTCAAATGCCGAGAGTATTGGTTACTTCAAACCTCCTTATTTCGGATGTTCTAAGCTAGGAACCGTCGAAATAAGTGCTCTTTTTTCCATTCTCGCTTATGAATGCACTAAATGCACCACATTGTTCAAGCAAGCTTGTAGATTAATTCAATAATGCTGCCATCACAGAGGGGCGCTCCATTACACATTCACAAGCCCATAAAGTGGCCACCTTCAACGGGCGCTACAATCTCACAATTACTCACAAACTAAATCACCCAAAGAGAAGAAAGTTTACATTATTACACCACCATTACAATGCAAATATCCTCATTACAATTCACCCGTAATTCCACTTCACTATATCATAACACCAACTATAAATGCAATGAGTTACAATTATCCAGCAAGTAATACAAAATCAATCAGTGATATTTATGGAGACAAACTATGTCTATCTCAACTATGTATGTATGCATGACGATTTTGCCAGAAAACTTAATAGACAAGGTAACATTCTTTAAAAGTTTTGGTTATATACCTTTACCTATTGTTACAATTGTAATTTTTAATTAATGCTTCTTTTTTCACTCAAGCATGCATACATGCATGCTACATACATACATGATACATGCATGCATACAATCAAGCTCTAAAGACACTTAAGTAATAATACCTTTACTGTGGTCCACAAAATGTTATTCCTCACTTGTCTTTCCAGTGACATCAATCAAGCTCTAAAGACACCATACCAAACATGCAGTTTCATAGTAAAACTACAAGTTTGGAAGCAATAGATTAAGTAATAAAAATTGTTGTATAAGCCAAAAGGCTCACTTCAACAACATAAATGATATCATTGGTCTCCGGACACCCCTACCAAGTGAGTCAAACTTCAAGACTCTTGGGTACTTCAAGCATAAACCCAACAAAGACTAATGTCGGTTGTTCACGTATAAGAATCAGTTTATTGAGTTCAATTGTATGATCATTATACAAGTATCACAATTTGTAAATTGAATTAAGAAATGAACGAAGAGCTTACTTCTGACTATATGGTAGCATAATGTATGACTTGTTCCCACATTCATAGATTGCCTTTGTCAAGTATTGCATTAAACCCTAGACGTCACTTGACAAATTTATAGCGGAGCACATAGCATGACATAAGTAACCAAAATCGTCATTGTTATGCACGTCGACTGTCTTATACTACACATGATTGCACCATAAAGATAGTAACATTAGTGATTTAATTTTCAATTTTACTATTTCAAATATACATTCAAAGAGGTACAAGGAAGTAGTCACTTAGATGATGGCTGACTAAGGTTTGATACATTCACCCAGTACCTTTTGGACACGTCCACTAAATCATACATACATACATACATACATACATATATTATATATATATATATATAAAAATATATATATATATCAAATTGAAATCCTTATTGATTATGAAATATTATCTGATTTACCTCCACCGTAATTGCATCGTGATGAGGTGGTGCAAAAATAGTGTCGAGTGCAAGATTCTCAGATTGGGTGGCAAGGCATCCAATATCTTTAGCTCTACTAATCACCCATGTACAACATACTATTGTTTGGATATGCATGTACCTTTTTGTACTCAATTCCCATTGGACATATTCATTTATTTGTCTCGTAAGTGGTGGTAGGGAGATTGTTTCTATCAGGAAGCATATCATTAAGCAACTATGAAGTGTCGTGCAAGTCTTGTCACTCAATTCATATCACTACAAGAAAACAGTAGTATCACAGACGGAATATTCCGTAGGTAAAAGTTACATTTCCGTATGTAATGACAATCACATACGGAAAATTCCGTAGGAACTTTCCGTCTGTAATAAACGGGTCGGTAATAATATTCCGTCTGTGAAAATACACTCCGTCGGTGATAATATTAACTTTTACCGACGGAAATTTCCGTCTCAGAAAATTATTATCACCTACGGAATATTCCGTCTCAGAAAACTGTTATCACCTACGGACATTTCCGTCTCAGAAAATGATTATCACCTACCGAATATTCCGTCTCAGAAAACTGTTATCACCTACGGACATTTCTGTCTCAGGTAAAGTTATCACCAACGGAATGTTCCGTCTCTGATATGTTATCACCTACCATAATTTGGTGTTTCAAATATTATTACCTACGGAATGTTTCACCTCAGATAATGTTATTACCTACCAAAATTTTGTGTTTCAGATATTATTACCTACGAAATGTTTCACCTCAGATAATGTTATTACCTATGAAATCTTTCATCTCATAAGTTATCACCTACAAAATGTTTTGTACCTAATAATTTCACAAACAAAACACATATAACCTGAATAATTCATAGCTGAAACACATGTGACATTTTATAATGTGCTACATAAAGTAGTTACATCCATAGTCACAACATTCCCAAAATAGTCTTCATAACTAGCAAATGTTTCCATAAGAAAGAAACTATAAGACGTTTCTCATAAGAATTCAAATACTACAACACCCATATCCTACCAAAGTTTATAGTATTCAAGTTTACTGATCACACTATGACAATCATTTTCAGATTTGCATCATAGAAGACACATATTCTTCAGTTGAGAGCTTCATGTCCCTCCAGCTACTTCCAAATCTGCAAAAGAAAACACATCTAGTTTAACAGAAGATAAAACTACACTATACAAGAAACAACTTCAAAGGGATGAATATTCACACACTTAAACAACACCATGAACCAGATAAAAATATGCACATAATTCAGATCATAAACATAGCAACAGCAATATACAGAAGCAAAAATATGAGCAATAAACAAGCAAAAATATTCACACGCCTTCAATATGTTCCTCACTCTACTACAGATTTCAAAGAATATTCAGAGCAAAACACACCATAAACCAGTAGCAGATTCTCATTTTCACAGTGGATATTCATATGTTTTTACTCCGTAGTAGCAAATATTACTGGCCAAATCAAAGAATGTGTATTCGAAGCATGAATGTGCAGAGACATAGACGAAATATGAAGTTAACTCATAGATTGTAAATTGTTGTGTATTTTATTAACATGCCACTTTAACCATAACAGATAGCTTCCAATTTACAATATATCTACTCACAAGTGTAAAAGAATAGTACTTAACGTGTAACATGCTGGAGCGGGGCAGATCAGCAAGCAATTCATGCTTCAGTAGCTCGGATCAAATTCTATTAAAATCGAACATAACTAGTTTTCTGCTGCTACATATGCACAACCATCCAACTAAAAATTGTAAGTAACACAAATATGAATACTAGATGCCAAATGGGAACTTACACAATACCCATTCTATTCAAATACGATGCATAGATACGTCATAACAGCTCAGGGATGGTACTCTGTAGTCTGTACACAACTTTTAACTATAGCAGAAGTATGAATACCAGTATAACCAGTGCAGTTTGACCAGAAACAAGTTATGTTTTTTTTTAACTCTGAATAGCATTGTTTGTCTCTTTAAGGATACAGAAACAGATACAGAATGTGTGATTCTTTGAAAGAAAAACGTTGCTGCCAAGTGATAGTGGTATGAACTTTTCCCGAGAGACAGTTTGCATAATGAATATCATAGCACAACAAGAATAGTTTAAATTTTTAACTCAAGAAATTTCTCACCCTACTGCTCTGCTACTGCAACTATTAATATGTTTTTGCGCTTAATAACTGGCTGGGTTGCCTGTAATTGCTTTGTTCGTGGGGGTTTAAAGTAATCCATGTGTTGGTATTTTATAATAGATGAGTTAGAATGTTTTGAATTGAACTTGAAGTGCAAATGAATTAAAAAATTGAAAAGATACATACATACGCAGAAGACTAAAAGTTGTGAGTGGTGTTTTCCAATCCAACCCTAACAACATTTTTTTGTCCGCCAGTTGGAAGTCTTTGCACGGGGAGACGTTATCTATATCTTGGAAGCATTGTATTGTATTTAGCACATAAGTAAAACATCATTTCCTACCTCCAGTCCACTATCTTTATATATATAATCAACAAACTGATCAATGGTATCAACTTACTCACTCAATACAAGTGATCTGTTAATTACAGCCACACCAATACCAAAAATATTAAGCTAACTCGACACAACACAAACAGTTAGCTGCTAATTAATAGTTAGCTGATCCAGTTTAATAACGTCAATTGCTAGTTTCTACATCAAGCGCCAAGAGCAACATTCTCACCAAAGAAAGACATAATATTCCTAACTTCCCAAGATTACTGTTTTTTGAACAAAAATAGCAGATCAATTAAACCAAGAGAAGAAGCATCCGGTTTCCTTCTACTTGGGTTTCAGATTTTTATACGCTGCTACTGATGCTCCCTCTTGATTAAAAACTTTCGACCAATTTAAAAGTAGAGGAAATTACATTCAATCCATCAGATTATACTACGCATCACCCAAGTACATGAATTTGAAAAAATAAAAAACTTCCATTGTTATAATCAGCAGAGAGCACGAGATAAGTTCGATTAAATTACCGGTTCCGGAATGAACTGCAATACCGGTTTCCAATCTGGTGTCCAGCAAGCAGCAGTTCCAAATTAATCTATACAGAGACACAAGAAAACAAGAAGAGCAACAAAGCAGGAGGTGATTCAGATGGTAAAATATGACTAATTTATTGCTTTGTTAGCATGATAATCAATTTCATTATCTGCTTGAATTTCCTAAGCATGGGGTTTAATATATAGTCATATGATTAGAAAACCGTTTTGGTTGAGTGCAGGAAAGACTAATGGTCAATACTCTACAATTCAATATGTCCCTTCCTACTCGGCCTTACATGTTTATGAGGAGACTTTCAAAAGCAGCATCATCCCAATCTGGACAACAAAAAGGTCTGTAGTCAGATTACCTCTAGAAATGTTGCTGATGAAAAAAATCTTATACTACCGGTTCGATTAAATTACCGGTTCTGGAATGAACTGCAATACCGGTTTCCAATCTGGTGTCCAGCAAGCAGCCATTCCAAATTAATCTATACAGAGGCGCAAGAAAACATAAGAAGAGCAACAACGCAGCAGATAGCAGTAGATAAGTAAAAATTCAGGGCAAACGCACCGGGTAGGACATACGACTCAAGACCCTAGCGCGAACCCAACAATACAATTCGAGACTTGGGAGAAATATGAAAGAACAGATACGTAGGTCGGGGATAAGGGAAAAACATGAAGAGGAAAAGTAGTAAGGGACAACGACGAAACCTTACCACAACAATGCGCACATCTTCGTTTCTACCTGTGCTCGAGGGTTTCAAGTAGACTTCGGCTGCATTATACAAAGCAGGGATTGCGTTTTTCGGTTTTGAAGGTGAGGAAATTGAATTTATGGCAAGTAACAACCTCGAAATAGCTCATTCAAAGCACAATAAAATCAAAAACAAAACCTGAAACGAGAAACTTCTCTTCTGACAGCGTAGTTTGCGTACATGAAGTAGACCGAGGAGGAATGGCTCTGATGCAACGACAATGGACTTTGACGTGATGCAAGCAGAGTTTTGGACCCTTGTCCCCAGTAAGTGTTGCTACTCGTCGCGACTGGAAATTTTAGTCGAAGAAAGGGTAAAGAGACTGTCGCAATGCAAAGAATAGAAAGAAAATTTAGGGTAAATGACTATGAGTATTTCCTACGGAATATTTAGCATAAATGTTGTAGGTAAAGGTTATTACCTACGAAATATTTGGTTGCTGATAACTAGTGTCCTGGATAGACTTTCACCTACGGAAATTCCGTCTGTAAAAGTAACATTTAGAGAATTGATTTCCCTCCATAATTTTTTTGCGCCGCGGGTAAAATATTGGAACCGTTTTTACCTACGGAAACAACATCCGTCACAAATGCTATAAAATTCCGTAGGTGAAAATACTTATTACATACGGATTAATTCCGTAGGAAATTTTCCGTCTGTGATACTACTATTTTTTTGTAGTGTATTTCCCCTTCATGTTGAACAAATTCAGTACAGCCATTAATTTTGTCTACTTAGTGCCCGTATGATACAAGGTTGTCTTGGATGCGTCCAATAACATTTGATACTCATCCGACCTATCGACGAAATTGTCCTCAACATTATCAAACATCTAGTCTATTTGCTCATCAAGGTAAGTCTCAGTATTAGTAGCTTTCAAATTACTTGGAAATTCCAACTTGTTGACATTATCAAATGTGTGGTCAGTTCTTGAGTGACACTGACCATGATTGTATTAGGACACATCAATATCATCAATAATTATTTTCAGTTTTTACAAGCACCTATTTCGACGATTGTGCTTGAAAACTACCGAAATAGTGTTATATATTGGTTCTCACCCCTATTTCGGCGAATCTCATAACCGCTGAAATAAGGTAATTTGAACTGCGGAAATAGAGGATTTCTACCGGTGTGTGTCATGGATAGGGATGTCAACGGGTCGGGTTCGGGTCAGGTGATGCTCCACCCGACTCATCACCCGCTTTTACCCACACCACCCGACCCGACCCGTCACCCTTAACTTCATCACCCGTCACCCGTTTATATATTTTTTTCAGCAATTTTTTTGTTTTTATCACTTTATATAAGCTTAATATTTTAAAAAAATCATTCATATTTGTTCAATAGTACATACCACATCATCTAATATCAATAACATACTCAAAACATGGAGTATTCACTAAAATATTTCTAAATTATCTTAACAATGAGATATGTATATTTTTTTATTTAATATAAATACATAAAGGTGACGGGTCGGGTGAACAGGTCGAGTGACCGGGTGAAAAATGTTCACCCGACCCGACCCGTCACCCGCACCCGTTTCACCCGTCACCCGTTTATTTCGGGTTTTTCACCCGTTTTCATGGGTCGGGTGGTCAGGTGAAATGGGTACCCGTCACCCATTGCCTTCCCTAGTCATGGATAGCCAAGTAGCTGGCTAGCAAAATAAACAACAATGTTTTACATTGTTCGTTAGCATGTCAGTACCTGCAGTTCAAATCATAACTAGCTAGGTCATGGTTAGTTAAACTATATAAGCCAATGTAACTTTTAATGACACTTTCAGAAAACGGAAAGAAGTAAGAATAAAGGACGTAAATTTTGTGGATCGTTGTCTATGAAGAAGAGGATGTGGCACGGCTAATGATCTTAGTTTCCCTCACGAGTAAAGTGCTACTAGCTAGTGTGGTTTATGCTCTAAGTTAATCTTGCAACTAAGGATAAAGTATACTTCGAAATATGTTACCAGTGTTTATCTATCCTTAAGCGGTGGATTTCTCGCACAATCTGGAAACTGTAAGAGATGCGCACTAGGTTATCTTCAATATCGTCGTTCCAGATTGGGAGCAAGCTATGGTTTCAGTAAAAGAAGTGTGTGGGAATAGATAATCCTCAAGCTACTTCCCAACTCCATCCCGCTTCACGCTGCCTCTCCAGCTCTCAAGACCTTCTGTTCATCATGATCTAGCTTCTTTTCATATACTATTTTATTTTTAATTATTGAAATTTTTTTATTTGGTTTGTACTCTATAGCAAGTGCATTGCAATGACGCGTACACTGTCATTAAGTGTTCTCGGTAGTAAATCATAAAATAATAACACTTTGAGAAAAATTTTAAAAAATTAATAACAAAGCATAGTAATTTATCCCTAAACTCGAAAGTCAAACGGACTGAGATTAAAAGAAGTGAAGAAGATTGAAATTTGAAACTCAATGAAGAACCCAAGTCAAACGCGGTGTATATTTAAAAGTAGTAAGATAAATTTATCTTAAAAAAAAGTACTTGGATAAATGTGTTGTGACTTCAACTTTAGTTATGAATAATAATATATAGCTAGTCCACTTAGGAGTATTATTATAGAAGTATGTATAAGTACGCTAAGACGGTTAATGTCGCATCGTTTACCTTATTGATAATGATTAGTGACCAGCCCAAATTGTACTCTAAAAGAGAGAAATAATTCATCATAATCATGTACTATATGACTTCTCTTTCAACGCATAGTATTCTGATGTAACTGAAATTTCAGCTTTTCTTTCTGCATTTAACTAAAATATCCCCTTTATTTTGACCATTCGTCTTTGAATCTTTACTTTTCTTTTTTTTGAGCAGATTTGAAATCCTGATTACCAACCATATTCGTGGAATTCCCGCTGATCTCGTGGAGAAGAAAATTATCACAACTAAGAAGAGTGTGACCACGTTGGGCGGGATATCGTATCGTATCGTTTACTATGATAATGACTAATCAGTTGCCGATCTAAACTATTTATATATGAAAAGTCCGTCATGTTACTTGTATATATGATAATGACCATCTCAAAGGCCAGCGTAACAAACCAAGTGTACTAACACGTCTCATGTAGCCTGAATTTGCGTAGCAAAGTTAACACCTACTATCCCCAAAATTAACAATTCTGTGCACATGTACGTATAAAGCGAGTAACACGGTGGACGGTTTTTCTTATCAAAAGGCCTAATTTTGGTGTTAGAAATACAGAACCAAACATATATAAGTAATGTACGTACGTACCGTATTAAGGAATCATACTGGATAATGTATATGTGTCCGTAGAGAGTAGAGTAGAAACACATACGCCGAGTCGTGTTCGGTCAAACTGATGAAACCGGGAACGTGTACCATTATTCGATACATCAGAAATATCAGTTTCAGATTTGTAGTAGTAGACTAGTAGTAGTATATGTAGACTCATCAATAAGAGAATCTCCACCCAATCAGCCAATCGATCCATCATAGGATTTGAATGCAGACCAATTCTACCGTTCATAACTAATACTACCTCCTATTTAATTGCATCTAAGTTATTTTAGAGAAAATCTGAATTATTTAATATTAAAGAAGAAAAAAAATCGTATACATATCTATTGACACTCTAGTCCTGCAATATTCAAACCACTTATGTTGCATATATACACCTCTGCCGGCAATCTTGTTACTTACAACATTGAAACTTGTGTAACCATATCATATCCGAAATTACCCACATAACTATCTACGGAGTAACGAAGATATTTGAAAGTTAGATAGTTCTAAAGACTATCTTCTCTACCTCTTCCCTCTTTCCCGAACATTTTCTTCTTCATTTCTTCACGGATATTGTCAAAACAAATACATTAGACACCCTCATAAAGTGCAAGTTCTACTGCAAGACAAGCAGCTTAGATCATTCTCGAACATTTACTCCTTCATTTCTTCACGGATATTGTCAAAACAAATACATTAGACACCCTCACAAAGTGCACGTTATACTGCAAGACAAGAAGTTTTGATCACCGCTAGATGCACAGTGCATGTGCTACTAATTAAAGATCTTGTTGAATGCTATCAATGGAAATCCTATTGAATCCCTCTTAAAGACCACAAATCAGGATAGGATACCCTTTCTTACTAAAAACTTCAATACAGATAGAGATAAACCGGATTGAGGAGGTCACCAAGTTGCCAACACATGGTTTCTGATAAGAGGAGGAGGCAATATAAGTTGCAATGAAAGCTTTGTTGTGCTAGTTGATAAGTGTGAAATATGCATGGTTTTAGTGGTCTTAAACGTCTAATTTCTGCACCTGTATTAGTGATATTCCACACTTATCTTACGTTTTCCCTTGGTTTCTTGTTCAATGAGAGTTGTTACCTTTTTGTGTGTCAAATGTAGGAAAAGGCCAAGAAAACAGTAGCTTAGTTCATGAGGGTGTTGATGCAACAAACGGGGATCAAATTGGAGTCAGAACGAAGAATTTGGAAGATTTTGAAGGCGTGTTCGAGCTTGTGTCCGAACATCCAAGCTCGGACATAAGTCGAGAGTTCAAGTGTTGTGCCTGATGAAATGTCCGAACTTCAGTCCAAACTTCGAAGTTCGGACATGGTTCGAGACTCACAACGAGGAAGTCGAAACTCCGCTCTACGCTGCATGTCCGAACTTGTGTCCGAACGTTGAAGTTCGGACATAAGTCGAGACTTTTGAAATTGAAGCGCTCAAAACGAAGTGTCCGAACATTGAAGGTCGGACCAATGTTCGGACACAACTAAATTATCAACAGAAGTTCGGCGTTTTGAAGGAAAAAGTGGGGGGAAACTTTATATAAGTGACCTAATCAGAGTTGAGAGAGCATCTCATTACATCACGACACTCTTACGCTCTTCAACAACGCTCTTTTCACTCATCTCACTTCATCAACATCAGCTTCACTTTCATCCACATTCATCAAGCGCACCATTGCCATCGTTGAGGAGCATTGCCAGAAGGGAGTCAATCATCGGCTTCAACCTTGCGCCAGCAAATCGCCGAGTCTCGATAATTACTCAATTTGGGAGTTTTCCTTCCCTTAGATGAATTCTCTTTTGACTGTATTCATTCGCTTCTTTGATATGTCTGGCTAGTAAGGATAACTCTGGGGAAGGGTTGTTCATGATGGATACAAGTTAGTTAGAATTTCTGCAATTTGATTATGAGATTGTATCGGATTGTTTCTAGGTTAATGCTAATCATTCATCTTCTCTATTAAATTTGCGCATTTATGGAGTCATTTTGTGAATCCTGTTATGATCAGATAAGGTGATTAACAAGAAGTTCAAATTAATCTAGAGATTTATGGAAAGATTAGTCGGATAGATAATTTTTCCCGCAAATGCTAATAATTCTTCGCACGTATTCCACCTATATGTGTTTTGCAAGCTTCTAGATTAGAGTTGACATGTTCTGATAGGTGAGCTCTTCCTTTAAGTAGGATTTAGGATTGAAGAGAGTCTAAGAATTGGCCTGTCCGTTTCTCATAATTAAACTGTAGGATTGGCTAGATTTATCCAGTAAAGAACAACCCAAACCCGGAGTACCACTCATTTTTATTGAACTTATCAATTTACTTTCATTAATTGTTCATTTAGATTTAGACTTGCGTTTACTCAATTTAATTACAAAACAATTCACAACCCCCTAAATTTCCAGTTTTCTTAGGATTAGGTTTATTTCTTTAAGTCCCGTGGATTGATATCCGGTTGCTTCTGTTAGCTATACTATTGCGACCGGGATTTTTGCAACCCGACAGGACTTTGATTTAATACTTTCTAGGTTTAATTAATTTAGTTTTTAGTATATCATTCTCCCAGTTTGCAAAATGGCGCCGTTGCCGGAGACTTGACTTTGTCTAGTCCTTTGCCCTGGTTGTCAATTGTTTTTACTTTACTTTATTTTATTTTTCTATTTTGTTCTAGTTACATTTATTTTATTTTACTTTATTTTATTTGCGCTATTTATTTCTTCCTTGTTTTAATTTGATTATAATCTTAATTCTGTGTTTGCTAGTTTTGTTTTAATCTTTTTTAGTATAGTTTTGAATTTATTTCGTTTGAGCAAGTTTGTTTTATTTTACATTCAGTGTATTCGTAGTTGTTTGTACGTATTTTAAATTATTTTGTTTTGTTTTCACTGTTTTCTTAACTCTATCTTACTTTCAATTTAATTGCAGTTCATCTTGTTATTTCTTAATGAGATATTTTATTATTTAACAGTTTGTTCATTATTGTTTCATACCAGTACTAACTTTAAATTTTGTGTTTTAATTGTTTAAACTGTGCAGGTGTTTGGTGAATGCACGGTACCCGATCTCGAGGACTACCAAGATTTAATCTAGACCCAGAGATCAACCGTACAACTCGTCGGGCAAGAAGAGCACTTACCTTCACCATGGCTGCTAACGGACCAGCGAATAATGAGCAAGCCACGTTGGGAAGAATCAATCACCCACTAGCTGCTCCCAGAAGAGGCCCCGTGACTCTACCAAATCTCACAGCAGAGTTAACAGCAGAATGGCAAAAACTTAAACCAGGCGCAGACCCGGCTGATGTGCTCGACCATGTCCATCGCTTCCTAGTTCATCTGGATTCGTTGGGGATGTCTCAAGGTCTGGAGGAGTATGCTCGGCTGTGTTTGTTCCAGCATAGTCTATCAGGGGAAGCATCTAAATGGTTCCATCGTCTGCCACCGGGTATCATAACTACTTGGGAGCTGATGACAGACAGGTTCTACGAGAAGTACATCCCCATCTCCAGGACCAGACAGATGATTGCTGATCTGACAGCCTTCAGGCAGTCCGGCGGTGAGACAGTTTGCGAGGCCTGGGATAGATTCAAGGAGCTGCTCCGCCAATGCCCTCATCACGGTCAGAACACAACATCTTTGGCTCAGGGGTTCTTCCAAGGGCTAAGAGATGAGCATCGAGGTGAGGTCAAAGCTGCATTGGGTGGAAATCTACTTGCTAAGAGCGGAGAAGAGTTTATGACTGCTATGGAGTCCTACTGTGAGGAGCTCCGCCAGTGGAGCAGCAGTGGTGGAAGAGTCTTCACAGTTGGTCAGACGTCTTCTCGGACTCCAAACCCTATGATTGAACAAATAGTTGCTGATCAGGCTCACTTAAGTACCACAGTGGGTAACATGGCGAAGATGTTCGAGCAGCTCACTTTGGGACAGACGTCTGTGCAAACTGCCAAGAAGGTGTCTACTGGTTCCAGTGATGTCTGCTGTTCTCAGTGCGGAGACAGCCATGAGTACGAGGACTGCCCAATGGTTGTTGAGATGAGGCAGACCGAGGAGGCACATGCAGTTGGTCAGTACAACAGGCAGCCTTGGATGTAGAATCAGCACCCAAACTTGAGGTACGGAAATCCGAATAACGCCCTGAATTCACATCAGATGCAGCCTTAGAGGGTGAACCAGGGAAGACCACCCGGCTTTGCTAGGCCTCGGTATAGTCAGTTCAGGCCACAACAGTCTCAAGCTTAGCAACCATCATTGAGCTCAAACAATGCCAATCTGAAGGAGATGGTGGATAAGTTGATGGCTTCTCAGGAGCAGCAAACTATAATCAATCAGAATCTGGCAGCTGGTCAGCAAAAATTAGAGAATGCCATGGTAGAGATGTAGGGAACGATGAGTCAGTTGACTCATTTCCTCTTACAGCAGAGACCTTCTGGATCACTGCCTTCCCAACCAGACCCCAATCCCAAGAATCAGTTGAAGGCAATGTTGGTCTTAGAAGTAGTAGTGATTGAGGACTGCGAAGATTCTGGAAAGGTAGCAGCAGTTACCCTAAGGAGTGGAAGGAGCTTAATCAATGACAAAGTGGCAGGGAGCCATACTGATATGGAGACCGAGCCCCCTTCTAATACCGCCGGTGCACCATGAGGGAATCCTGCCCCTCATGAGGTAGTTCATGAGGAGACCCAGGCTCCTATTCCTTCCTTCTCTCATTCAACTGCTATTAAAAATATGAAAGGTAAAACATCTGCAAAAGAACTTCCTTTTCCAAACCGTCTTAAAGAGCAAGAGTTTGATGAGCAGTTTGGAAAATTTTTAGATGTCTTTCTTAAGCTGACTAACAATATTCCTCTTATTGATGTGATCAAACAAATGCCTAACTATGCTAAGTTTGTGAAGGATTTGATTTCAAATAAGGGGAAATACAAGGAGAAGGACACCATTCAGCGGACTGAGACCTGTTCAGCAACGATCCTACAGAAGCTGCCTCCTAAGCGTGGTGATACAGGTCAGCCCATTATTCCCTGCTCAATTGGAGATATGGATTGTGGATACGGCCTCTGCGATCTGGGAGCGAGCATCAACCTGATGTCATACACTATGTTCAAGAAGCTTCATGCGGGTGAGCTCGTTCCAATTCATTTCAATCTCTAATTAGTTGATAGATCGTCAATCACACCCAGAGGTATGGTAGAGAATGTGGTTGTTGGTGTGGGTAAGTTTTTCTTCCCAGCTGATTTTGTAATCCTCGACATGGATGAGGATGTCGAGGTACCTCTAATTCTAGGTAGACCTTTCCTTCGTACTGCTAAGACTGTTATAGACGTTGATAAGGGAAAGATCACCTTAAAATTTCATGATGAAGAATTGAGTTTTGATATTAATAAGATGATGCGAAATAACTCTTCTTCTCATGTTGTATTCTCTGTTGATTTACTTGAGGATTTTTCTGATCTAGAGGATGATTATATCCCTAGAAGTACTGATGTTCGTTTTTCCTTGGGTGAGTCTTCTGACTTGTTAGAGCAGGTACTGAGCCTATCCATTAAGGATGACAAGGAAAGCTTTGAGATGGCCTCAGTCGTCCAGCAGCTCAATCAAGGGAGGTCATATTTTCGCTCCTTCACTCCTCCGGTAGAAAAACTGGATCGACCTATCCAAAGGCCTATCCCTTCAATAGAGAAGCCTCCTACCCTTGAACTCAAATCTTTTCCTTCCCACCTTAAATATATTTTTCTGGCAGAGGGTAGCACCCTGCCTATTATTATCTCTGCATCTTTGTCTGTTTCACAGGAAACTAGACTTCTGGAGGTGCTCAAGAGGCATAAAGGTGCCATGGGGTGGTCAGTTGCTGATATCAAAGGGATCAATCCGGGTTTCTGCACTCACCGGATCTATATGGAGGATAATTATAAGGCAGTGAGGTAGCCCCAGAGAAGATTAAATCCCAATCTGAAGGAGGTGGTCAAAGCTGAAGTGCTGAAGCTTCTTGATGCGGGTATTATCTACCCGATATCTGACAGCCAGTGGATGTCTCCAGTCCAGGTTGTCCTAAGAAAGGAGGGATCGTGGCCGTTCCCAATGATAAGGGGGATATGGTTCCCCAAAGACAGACGACCGGATGAAGAATGTGTATTGACTACCGTCGCCTCAACAATGCCACGAGGAAGGACCACTTCCCGCTTCCATTCATCGATCAAATGCTGGAGCGGTTAGCTGGTTAGGAGTTCTACTGCTTCCTTGATGGCTACAGTGGCTACTTTCAGATCCCTATTGCTCTAGAGGATCAAGAGAAGATGATCTTTACCTGTCCATATGGGACGTTCGCATATAGGAGGATGCCTTTTGGTCTTTGTAATGCTCCTGCGACGTTCCAGAGGTGTATGATGGCCATCTTCAATGACTTCATTGAGAAGAGCATTGAAGTTTTTATGGACGACTTTTCAGACTATGGGCAGAGTTTCGAGGCGTGCCTGGAGCAGTTGGATAAGATATTTAGAAGATGTGAGGAGATGAACCTTGTGATGAACTGGGAGAAGTGCCACTTTATGGTACGAGAAGGTATTGTACTAGGTCACAAGGTTTCTAAGGAGGGCATCCAGGTAGATAAAGCTAAGGTGGAGGTGATAGAGAAGCTTCCCCCACCAACTACAGTGAAGGATGTCAGATCTTTCCTTGGTCACGCAGGATTCTACAGGAGATTCATTCAGGACTTTTCAAAGATTGCTAAGCCCCTGTCAGACCTGCTTCAGAAAGATGTCAAGTTCCAGTTCACTGAGGAGTGCTTGATAGCCTTTCAGACCATCAAAGATAAGCTCTGCTCAGCTCCAATTGTGGTTCCACCAGACTGGTCAGAACCATTTGAGATCATGACAGATGCGAGCGATTATGCTGTTGGCGCCGCATTATGTCAGAGGAAGGATAAGATACTAAAAGTGATCACCTATGCTAGCAAGACCTTGATAGACGCACAGAAAAATTACACTACTACAGAGAAGGAGTTGCTTGTTGTGGCATTTACTCTGGATAAATTTCGACCGTATCTGCTAGGGAGCAAGGTGATTGTCCACACTGATCATACGGCCCCAAGTATCTTTTCCAGAAAAATGAATCAAAGCTTAGACTTCTGAGGTGGATTTTGCTTCTCCAAGAATTTAACTTGAAGGTTGTGGATAAGAAGGGGAAGCAAAACGGAGTTGCTGATCACCTGTCTAGGCTTGACATTCCTGACGATGGAATCCCAATCAATGAGTTCTTTCCTGATGAGACAGTGTTTATGATTGGAAAGGTGAAAGAACCATGGTATGCGGATTTGGCAAACTTTCTTGCTTCTGGGATGATTCCTCACGATTACAGCTACAACCAGAAGAAGAAATTCTTATCAGAAGCCCGCCACTATATTTGGGAGGATCCCTATCTATTTAGGATCTGTGCTGATGGTTTGATAAGGCGATGCCTTCCAGATGAGGAGATCTAGAGCGTAATAGAATTCTGTCATGCTAGAGAGGCGGGTGGTCATCATGGTTCTATGAGAACAGCTGCTAAGATATTAGAGTGTGAATTCTTTTGGCCCACTCTACATAAGGATGTCCACCACTTCTGTTCCCATTGTGACACTTGTCAGAGGATGGGAAACATCTCTAGAAGACATGAGATGCCTCAGCAAGGTATTCTTAAGGTGGAGCTTTTTGATGTTTGGGGCATGGATTTCATGGGCCCCTTCCCTTCATCCCATGGAAATCAGTATATCTTAGTAGTTGTGGACTATGTCTCGAAGTGGGTTGAAGCTATTCCCTGCCACACTGCTGATGCTAAGACAGTGGTAAAATTTCTGAAAAAGCACATCTTCACCAGATTTGGGGTGCCCAGAGCGATCATCAGTGATGGTGGCTCTCACTTCTGCAACCGAGCTTTCGACTTCTTAATGACTAAATATGGGGTGACACACAAGGTGGCACTATCTTACCATCCTCAAACTAATGGTCAGGCAGAAGTGACCAATCGTGAGCTTAAATGGATCTTGCAGAAGACTGTTAATGCATCAAGGAAGGATTGGTCAGTCAAGCTGGATGACGCTCTATGGGCATACCGGACTGCTTTTAAGACTCCTATAGGGATGTCTCCATTCAAGCTTGTGTATGGGAAAGCCTGCCATCTCCCAGTAGAATTAGAGCATAAAGAATATTGGGCATTGAAGGCCATGAATTTTGATTTACACAATGCTGAGGAAGAAGAGGAATTTGCTGCGCTGCCGGCTTCTGGGAGCGAGTATGTCACTTGCTACGAATTTGATCAGCTCGAGTCTCGCTTTATGGAGATGGATCGTCGCTATCAGGCGGAGATCGAGACCCTTCAGCAGTAGGCTCGCCGCTCTCAGGAGGATTATGAAGCTTTGCTCTCTCATTTTCAGCAGTGGCAGGCGTACTACCCACCTCCACAATGATGATGATGGATGATGCTACTCTTGTTGTTTTGAAGCCAGCTCTGGACTTGTTTTTGTTTCACTTTTAGTTGTTTTTAGACCTTGTTCTTTTTACTTTATCTGAGTTGTATTTTTCTTTATTCCATTTCTAATTATGTTCTTCACTTGAACTCCAAGTACTAATTATTACTAATGCGATGCTTCCAGCATATCTTTCTGGTTTTTTTATGTTTATGTG
This sequence comes from Limonium bicolor, assembly GCA_023374045.1. Taxonomy (NCBI): domain Eukaryota; kingdom Viridiplantae; phylum Streptophyta; class Magnoliopsida; order Caryophyllales; family Plumbaginaceae; genus Limonium; species Limonium bicolor. Next base: position 14,019,106 of record CM041779.1, on the reverse strand, counting down.
CAAGTATGCTGTTACCGTGATGATTCCATGGCTGGACACTTGCTTGGAAGCTAGTGTGAGGAAACATTCTCCCCTAGCAAGACATTAAGTGTGAGGAAGAACCTCTTCCTCAATCAATCAAAAAGGAAATCAAGGGAGTTTTCAGTTTTCTTTCTTTTTCATTTGTGTTCAGCCTGCGCTTTAACGCGTTATATCTTTGTAAAATTTTCACTTCCACCCTTGTGAGTCTGACACATTTAGTAAGATCTTTTTCTTGTGTTAATTTTCTAAACAATGAGGACATTGCTCCTCTTTAAGTGTGAGGAAGGGAAGATCTTTCTGAATATGTTAGTCATTTATTTTGCATCCCGCGTTAGTTTTTTATTGTTCTTGGGCTGTATGGGGGTAAGTTCCTTGGAGTGCTTTTATGTGTTGAATACTTGGGTGAATTTTCATTGTGAAGTCGAGACCGGTGATGACTTTAAGGATTGGTTTGCTCAAAGCTGTGTGTTCTTGTATTTTAGAAATGGCTGAATTTTATTAAATGTCTGTGGACAAGCTAATTATGGAGTCAGAACTGGTTTAACTTGGAACCTTGGGAATGATGAGAATGTTTGGAAAGAAGGATAAAGGCAAGGTGCTCCTCTGATCTTATTTATTTTCTGAACCAAAACAGGCCTCTTCCATCCGGTTATTAAGTTCTTGGGGTGCTTCATCACCCATTTACCTAAGATCATCTGATCTGGGATAAAAGACCCAACACCGTTACAAGGATGGAGAGAAAAGTCTGGGGGGTGAATTGATTGTGCGAATAATTTAATATACATGCAAGAAAAAAAAGAGGAGGCTCTCTAAAGTTTTATTTTTATTGCAAATCCTTTAATTCAATCATGAGTGCGTGGTGTTGAAAGGTGCTGTGGAATATGGCAGTACTTCACACCCCTTGTCATCCATGGGTTTGAGAAGAGAAATAGTTGAAAGGTTCCGAGTTACTCTATGTTTTGACTCCGTGATCTGACTTCTTCATAATTTTATGTTTTAAAGCTTGCTTCACTGTTTAAGAGACATACAGTTAAGAGCAGATTGGTTCTTGGGTTGTTATTATGCCTTAACTTCCTTTTATCTTGTGCAATCCCAAGGTTTGGTACTAAGGCATTTTGAGGTATCTTACTTCTGTTTTTCTTGAGGACAAGCAAAGTTTAAGTGTGAGGAGGTTTGATAAGTGTGAAATATGCATGGTTTTAGTGGTTTAAAACGTCTAATTTCTGCACCTGTATTAGTGATATTCCACACTTATCTTACGTTTTCCCTTGGTTTCTTGTTCAATGAGAGTTGATACCTTTTTGTGTGTCAAATGTAGGAAAAGGCCAAGAAAATAGTAGCTTAGTTCATGAGGGTGATGATGCAACAAACGGGGATCAAATTGGAGTCAGAACGAAGAATTTGGAAGATTTTGAAGGCGTGTCCGAGCTTGTGTCCGAACATCCAAGCTCGGACATAAGTCGAGAGTTCAAGTGCTGTGCTTGATGAAATGTCCGAACTTCAGTCTCAACTTCGAAGTTCGGACATGGTTCGAGACTCACAACGAGGAAGTCAAAACTCCGTTCTACGCTGCATGTCCGAACGTTGAAGTTCGGACACAAGTCGAGACTTTTGAAATTGAAGCGCTCAAAACGAAGTGTCCGAACATTGAAGGTCGGACCAATGTTCGACGCAACTAAATTATCAACAGAAGTTCGGCGTTTTGAAGGAAAAAGTGGGGGAAAACTTTATATAAGTGACCTAATCAGAGTTGAGAGAGCATCTCATCACATCACGGCACTCTTACGCTCTTCAACTACGCTCTTTTCACTCATCTCA
>CM041779.1:13984742-14016767 GCA_023374045.1 Limonium bicolor | reverse complement strand
CTTCGTTCTCTTCATTTCTCCATTCACTATTCACGTCTCCGTGCTGTTATTACGTCCAACCTCTGTCTGACTTATTACCAGTTAATATGTCTGGCTAAGGAGGATTTGCTCCGGGCAAAGGTTTTAATTATGGTTTGTTTAATTATGTAATCAATATTTCTACCGGTTAAAATAAATACAGTTTGTTACGCTTAAAGGTTTCTCTCTCCATTTTAATAAATTACATGAATTTATTAAAATGCTTTCCTAAGTCTATTTTGATCAGACCAGGTGATAAATAGACAGGTTAATTAAGCCGTAAATCTGGAGAAAGCTTATTATGATTTAATAGGTTAGTATTTTCAGATGCAATTATAATTCCTCGAATTTAACGTCCGTTTACATAGTATTGCTCGAACCTTGATTAGACCGAGCATTTTCTGGTAAACGAGTTCTTAAGGGTCTATGACTTAGTCCTTAGGATAATAACAGGAATTTTGCCAAACTAATATATTAAACCGGTAGAGATAGCATAATTAATCAGATTATATAAAACCTAAACCCGGAGTTCCATTTAATTCATCTGCACTCAGTAATTTTAATCTGCTTAATATTTTCTCTAAAACAAGTCAATTAACTTCCCCCCTTTTGTGACAAGCTTAGGAACTATTTTATCTCGCTATAAGTCCCACGGTTTGACCCCGGCCGCTTCTGTCTTCTATACTACTGCGACCGGGTTTTATTTGCAGCCCGACGGATATTTTGAGTATTAATTTTCTTTCTTTTATCAATTTCACCAGTGCTAATAACACACGATAAATCCACTCAGCAGTCACGATCTACAACCGATCACAAGAGTTTGAAATACAATTTCACTCAGAAGGAGTTAAATCTTCGACAGAGGAGATGGTTAGAGTTTCTGAAGACTATGACATTGACCTCCAATACAAGAGGGGAAGGCCAATGTTGTAGCAGATGCCCTGAGCCGTCGAGCACACTCACTCCATTCGCTAGTTTCTTTCTCCAGCTTGGTTGATGAGGTGCGAGAGGCTCAGAGGACAGATAAGTACATGAGAGGGTCAGACAGAAGCTGACAGATGGTACCTTTGAGAGTCAGAAATATGACTTCAGACTACATGATGATGATCTGATCAGACTTAAGGGCCGGTTATGCATACCACGGGGCAACACGGATCTGAAAGACCGTATACTTAGAGAATCACACTGTTCTTCAGTTTCCATCCATCCGGGAGCCTCTAAAATGTATAAAGACATGAAGAGATACTTCTGGTGGTCGGGATGAAGACAGATGTTACCGAGTTTGTCTTGAGGTGTCTCACATGCCAGAAGGTGAAATTCGAGCACCGACGACCGGGTGGAATGGTACAGTCGATGTCAGTTCCGGAGTGGAAGTTCCATGATATCTCCATGGACTTCGTAGTTGGGCTTCCACCTGCTAGGGGAGGTCTCAAATGATATGGGTGGTGGTGGATCGCCTTACCAAGTAGCCCGATTCATACCGATGAAGGATACTTGGAAGGTGACCAAATTAGCTGAGTTATTTGAGAAGAAATCATGAGACATCACGCATACCAAAGCCATAGTGTCAGATAGAGATACCAGATTCCTTTCGAGGTACTGGAGAGCTACCAGAGAAGCGTTGGGTACAGAACTCAAGCTGAGTACCGCGTTCCATCCTCAGACAGATGGTCAGACTGAGCGTACTATTCAGACACTCGAGGACATGCTGAGAGCATGTGCCTTAGACTTCCAGGGCAGTTGGATTGACAGATTGCATCTGATCGAGTTTTCATACAACAACAGCTATCATGCTTCGATCAAGATGGCACCTTTTCAAGCGTTGTACGGTAGACCATGTCGTACACCGCTCTGCTGGGATGAGTCGAGTGAGACGGTCATTATAGGACCAGAGTACTTAGAACAAGTTAAGGCTGAAGTTCAGCAAATCAGGGAGAACATGAAAGCTGCTCAGATAGGCAGAAGTCGTATGCTGATGTTCGACGACGGGACCTGGAGTCGCAGTGGGCGACCAGGTATTTCTGCGAGTTTCACCATGAAGGGTGTATTCAGGTTTGGGCAGAAGGGCCAAATTAAGCCCGAAATTTGTTGGTCCTTATGAGATTATGGAGCGGGTGGGCCCAGTTGCTTACAGGTTGAATTTACCTGCTGAGCTGGGTAAAGTGCATGATGTTTTTCATGTTTCACAGCTAAAGAAATACATGCACCACCCCTCCATGTGTTAAACCTGAGAGGTTGACTTTAGAACCGAATATGAGATCCGTGGAGACTCCTCAGAGAATCTTGGACAACAAGACTAGGGACACTCGCCACAAGTCAGTGCGACTGGTGAAGGTTCTCTGGTCTAACCAGGATGTCGAAGAGGCCACATGGGAGTTAGAGGATAAGATGAAGGCGAAGTACCCTTCTTTGTTTACTGACTAGATCGTCTGTATAGGGTACGGGGCGTACCCCTTTTAAGGGGGGTAGAGCTTCCTCGCTTTTGAGTTAGGAAACGATCATGTTTGTCGTTTGTTTGTGTGATTAAGATGTGAATGTGTTTAAGTTGCTACACTTCGGTGTAAGTTTGAGTTATGTATAATACTTATGTATTGTATTTGAGATGTGTGAATGTGAATATAAGATGTGGTATTAAGATTAAGAGAATTGTGTACCGTGAATGGTTAAGCACATGTGTGAACTTTGAGGAAAAAGTTCTTCTAAGGGGGGTAGATTGAAATACCCCAAACTTAGATATGGTGTTTAAATGATAAACTAAGATATAAGGAGGCTAAATAATGCCTTAGAAACATTAAGAAACATTTCTAATCAAAGAAAATATAAGGAAACACCAAAAGAGCAGTTTTAGCAAAACGTGCTCTAAGCTTGGAGAGACTTGGGAGAGTACCCAAATATTGTTTCTAAGACCTTAGTAATACCTAATGGTCATTTTAAATCAATTACCAAAGAAAACCAAGCTTGAAAACAAGTTAAAACACAAAATGTGCTTTAAGGAGTTTTAAAGCATTTTTTGAAAAATTGTCTTGTAAATGAGTTTTGAATGGCTAATGTCCATCATTACTCTTTAATTAACATGTGTACTATATAGTATCACATTTGGAAGCCTATATCAATGGGAAATAAAAAATTTCACAACAATGTGCCTTGTTTTGTGAATAGTGAATTAATTAAGCTAGTTTATAACATAAGTCTATATAAGTGAGACATTTGGTCAACAAGACTTAATTACCCTCATTATTAAAAGGGGGCCGGTTTCTTATGAGGTGAGTCACCACGTACATGAGTCATTAAGCAAATAAGAAAGCAAATAGAGTTATAAAGTAAAAGCACTATTCACCTTTTACATAAATATCACACTTTATTGTTCTCTCCTCACTTCTTCATTCTCCTTTGTTTTCCCACGGTTTGAGCTGCTCTCTCCCTTCTCCATTCACGTAAAACTCAACCTCCATGAAAGCTCCATCCTTCCTTGGTTACATCTTGCTCATTTTAGCTCCAAATCCAAAACAAAATACATATTCTTCTTAGTTAGCTCAAGCTCCTTCTTCCTATCTTTTCGAAATTGAAAGAGCTTTGATTTGGTGCCAAGTCAAACCACCATTAGAGGAGAAAACTCAAGCTTGGAGACTCCATTGGCATCTCCATTCTCTTAAGGTAAAGAAAGTGCAAGAAAATCTAGGTTTCCACCATTTTCTTCACATGTCCGAAATTATGCTCATGGGACTCCATTTTAATGCCTTGTTCTAGCTTGTTTCTACTCTTCAAAGGAGAGAGGAGGTCCTTCTTGCTTATATCCAAGTTTGTCTTGAGAAACCAAGGTAAAACAATCACCTTAATACCTTAAAGCATATTTTTAACCTAGGGTTTGTTCCTTAGGGTTAATGTGTTACCTAGTACTCATTGGAGTCATTGGATATTGGTTAGAACATTGGCAAGGAGATACACATTGGTGACCGAGATTGAACAAAGAAATACCTAAGGAAGAAAGCTTTTTTAAGCTTGTAAAAGAATAAGGTAAATTACTTACCTTAAGGTGTTTTATTGTTAAGGGAATGGGATTTAGATATATGATGAGTTTAATGTAGATTTACATGAGAAAAAGGGTTATATAAAACCTAGAAGAAATAATGAGCATATTTGTGAACTTGTGACTAAAGAGCAAATGAGAAGAAGATAGTTAAAACAATGTGGAGATGAATTACAAGAAGCATTTTATTTCAATGGGAGTCTTGTTGTGTGTACTCGCAGGTTGAAGGCAAATATATGTGGAAATTCAGTGGTTAAGATTATTGTCATTTAAGGGCCTAAGTGCCAAGCATTTTAAGTTTAAGCACTATAAATGATGTGGTGAAGTTTTAGTGTAAATTGTGTGTTAAGGTGTTGTGATGAGGATTTGGGTGATGTTGGTTGTTTGATGGAGAAAAACTAAGTGTTTGGATGTATTATACTAGAGAACCCATGGCAAAATTTAAGGAGAACTTAGGTGTTTAAGATATTCTAAGAGAATTTAATGACTAAGGAAGTACTAGGATGTTCTATAGGTTGTCTTGATGAAAAAGGGTGAGATTAAGGTGTTCTAATGACTTATAATGACTTAGGTATCACCATGAAGGATTTAGGAAACAAGAGAATGGATTTGAGTATTTAGGACTTAGGCAAATGTTGGTGTACGACTAGGAAGGAAATAATGTGTTGATGGATGGAAGTTTAAACTTGTGAAGGAACTTTAAGTAAATGCATAAAAGAGTTTTAGATGGTGAAAGATGCTTGGGAGATGATGTTATAGTGGTGAGGAAACATTTGGCATAGTGGTTACATTAGGTATGAACCACCACCTAGAAACCTAGAGGAAAACATTACAAGTGTTAGCATTATTACAAGGAAAATGCATAATGACTAAGGTGGATCTTGGTGAATGATTTAATGTGTTTAAAGGAGGGCTTAAGGTGTATTTGAGGTGCCCAAATGAGGTTAAAACATATTAGGATATATGAGGAGATTTGGAGTTGAATGGGAATTTAGAAACAAGGTTCTGGAGCCGACCGACCTTAGGGACCGGACTTGCAAGGTCGGTCGGGCTCAGTTTACACTACCGGAAAATGTTTCTGGAACCGACCGAACTTGGGGACCGGACTTACAAGTTCGGTCGGGCTTGTATTTTGTGAAGGAGTTAAGTCACTGGAATCGACCGAACATAGGACCAGACTTGGCAAGTTCAGTCGAGCTTAAATTTCCCACGGGGGAAACTCTCGGGAATGGACCGACCTTGGGACCGGACTTGCAAGGTCGGTCGGGGTAGAATTTTCAAACGGTGAAGTGTTCTGGAATGGACTGACCTTAGGTAAGGTCGGTCGAAAGTTCGGTCGAGCCTAAAAAAAAAAAAGAAATTTTGAATTCTAAGAATGGCAATGGGTAATAAGGTATGCCTTTGGTAGGGTAGTAATGATTAGGACCCTTCAAGAATTAAGTATAAGTTAAGTTAATGTTTAAAGTTAAGTTTGTAAGCTAAGTGGCAAAGACTTGAGAGGTTATTGAATGGGAATCCTTAGGGACTAAGTGAGTTAAGTGAGGTGTAAATAACTAATGACCTAAAAATGAATGAATGTTTTAGGTTTGTGAATTGGGACCCCGAAGAGGATTAATCGAACAACGATCGACGGTGAACGGTACAAACCTTCTTGTGACCTGCTTGCTAACGAGGTGTCCCTCGGCTTGTGTGCTATCTGTTTAATTGCTATGACTAAAACAAGATAATGCATGCAACCGGTTATATTGTTCTCGTTGTGTTTGTGTTATCTTTACACTAACCCGCGAGACTTGAGATTACTACTAACCAAGTTTAGTACTTACTGAGTTAAGAATAAGAGTTAAGTTTGGTGGTTGTTGGTTAATGCCCGATAAGGCTTAGCTAGCACATGATGATTAAGATTTCTACTAACTGGAACTTGAGTGAGGAAACCCGGGACCGATCTCCGGTCATGCATGCTAAGGAAAAAGGGGGACGGTATCTGAATCAGATCCGCCCTCCGCTTAAGGACTTGTCTTCGGACTTGTAGCCTAGGGCCGGTTGCCGGCTCAGCTACGCTGGACTCCCGTCCAAAGTAGGTGGCATTAAGATGGTGCGGTGGGATCACCTAAATCCCAGGTTCGAATTAAGCTACAACCAATCCCTTCCAGGAAAGGTTTGTATACTGAGATTAAGATTAAGATTAAGGTAAGGTAAGGGACTGAGGTTAAGAAAATGAGGACTAAGGAGGGGGTTACTAACCCACTTGATAAGGGAACACTTGAGTCGTTCATTGTTTGTGAACTATATATGTTCATCTGTGGTTATTGTTATTGCACTTCATATTATGCTTGTGTATGTAATCAATTTCCATGCTATCGACAATTAGTCGTCGTAGCCCCGTTAGCTTGGGGGCCATGAGAGGGTGTACCAGCATTCGTGCTGACCCCCTCGGGGGCTATCTTTACACTTGCAGGTAGAGACCCATGAGGACGCACTACGAGAGTAGGAGCGGTTAGACTTAGGGAGGGATGTTTATTTGAGTTCGGGTTCGCCTGTGCACCCGACTGTTTATATAAACTGATGTAAGGTTGAAATTATGTTAAGATACTTGTACTCGGTTGGTTGTGGTATTGTGGATGGTGATGTTTGAGTTGGATAAGTATTATGGATAAGTATTGTAAATGTTAAGACCGGTATATTCTAACGATCAGACCGTGGCAAGGTCCAGGTGTTATTTATTTCCGCTGCGACGTGTTCGATTAAGTGTTCAGTTTTGCGATAACCACGAATGGCTTTGGATGGGGTGTTACAATTTAATTTCACTAAACTTCCAGAAATTACAAAACAACCCTAATTTATATTTCTTTGTTACACTTATAATTATACCTTATATTATAATCTTTAAACCTTAATTTTATTATAACCTATGGTTATAACTTCTTAAATAGCCGAACAAACCCATGGTCTGTTCTAATTTAATTTCCACCACTTAACTTTCTATATTCACCAAATCACCCCATTTTATAATATATATAGTTTCCTAATGTCATTAAAACTATATATTATACATATATCTTAATAAAACCTCATATATGGTTCCAAAAATTACCAAACTATACCAAAAGGATATAAACATCATTCCTAACTTTATACGTTCAGTATTTAAGGTTTTTACCCCTTATGTACCCAAATGTAACAATGATATAAAATATCATATATTATACTTATATAATTCATAATAACTCTAAATTTAACCAAATAAATTCCTAATAATCCAAGGTCTGATATAAACTTCATTTTGTACCCCTAACTTTCGGAAATCACCATTTCACCCCAATACTTATAAATCTTTTATAATTTCCTACTTAACTTATTATAAGTTAGTATTTAATTCCATAAATTCCCAAACTTGGTCAAAGTCTCCTATATAGTCAACCTTGACTTCTAAATTCTATTTTGAGCCCAAACTCTTGATAATTACTACTTATACCCCAAACTTTCCTATTTTTACAATTTTAACACAAAACTTTATAAAATGTTATAGTTTTTATTTAAATTCATTTAAACCCCAAGTTTCATTTAGCCCACGACTATTTTTTTTTAATATTTACCGGTTTGACCCCAATATTTATGCTAAGTGCATACATTAAATTAAATAAGCTTTTAAACTTAAATAAAATGGCCTAATGACATGGCCTTATTACAACCTTGAACTTGTAAAATAAATTACACTTAAATGTCTCAAAAATACTATAAAATCTTGGCCTTACCTCTAATTTTTCCGTATTAACCAATTTTCCACATAATGTCTTAATTTGACCATTATGTTAATTAAATCTTTTAAATGACTAGCTTATATTAACTAATTCATTTCTGGTCACACTTAGGTTTAAATTAACCATTTTAACCAGTCCACTCTCGTCACAATAATATAAGCTTTAAAGCATATAATATACAGTTAAGAGTGTTATACCTTGATTTATAAGCTTTTTAAAGCTTGAATGGTCACGATAGCTTGGGGGCTTGGTTTACACAGCTTCTAATTAATTTCTAACAGCAAGAATAAGATATAGTTAGGTTCCAAAAACTGAACCAACTATAAGAGTAATTTTAAGCCATGAAAAGCTAGATTTCTCACCTTAAAAATGACTTTAACCAACCTATCACTCCATGTACTGTCACGGAAGTTTGGAGGTGTGTTTATACACCTCTTGACATGCATTATACAGATAGGAAATGTTATGGCTCAGCTTAAAACAGAAACTAACCATAAGAGTCATTAAAGGTCTTAAAACATGGATTTTTACCTTAAAATTTGAAGCTGTTCCCAAGTGTTCCACAGCCCTATTTTCCAGAGGAATGAAGGGTGTTAATCCCTTAATAAAAGCATGCCAAATTGGCAGATTAACTCATTCATACAGAAGCTAGAAGACTTACTCTTTAAACCCCCTTTTAAGGTATTTTTGGGCGGTTTTGGCCAACTTCAAGGGGATGAAGCTTCACCAACGGTTCTAGCATGTAAATATGAAGATTATAGAAGGTTTAGTTGATAGGAATCAGTTAGAACAACAATATAAAGGAAGGTAGGTGCTTAGAGCACATTTTTACCTTAAGGAATGATTTTGCTTCACTTCCTTCCCCAAGTTTGGTTCCAGCCGAAAATCACCCCCTCTTGCAACTTGGATTCAGCCTATATTAACGGGGGAAAGGAGGTGAATCTTAGACCTTTGGATAGCTAGTGAAAAGAGGAAAAGAATGAACTATCATAGGACTTAAGAGCTTACCTTATGCCTTAGGAATAGATTTCTTTCCAAGCTTGCTCTTTGCTGTCTAGTAGCAGAATAAGGGAGGATGAAGATGGGAATTTTGGCAACCAAGGGGAAGTGAGGAGGAAAGATAAGAAGATGACTTTTTAAGGCATTAATGGTAAAGCATGGGTCTTGCATAGTATTTGTTGACTTAGCACACCTAATGAAGATATTTTGGTTCAAATTTAGCAAGGTGGCATCCAAGGGAAAAGGGATTGCCTCCCAGCTTTTTCCTCCAAAGGTAATATAGTCTTTTTTGCTTCATTGTTAATGTTATGACTTATAACTTGGACATTTGGACTTATATCATGTGTTAGTTTGTTACCAACATGATTTCCTTGTCCTAAAGTGTGTAAAAATGTATTCTTGAGAAATTGGTATACTTTACTATTCATTAAAACTAGTAAAAATGTATACTTTGTTTCACATTTGATATTGATGTTCTTTTTGCACGTCATATGTATCTTGGACTTGTTTAATGTGTTAACATGTGTAACATGTGTTATTTAGTGTCCAAAGGTGTATACACTTGCGTTACAAGTGATATTTTACTCACTGGTCATTTTGACTTCTTAAGGCACATTTTTCCTTAAGTGTTTGTGTTCTTTGTTCATGAAGATGTGTATATCTTGATAAATAAATTGTAGGTTGATTTTCCTTCTTCACTATGCTCCACTTATGTCCATGTGTTTATATAAGGTTTAGTAACCTTCACGGAGTACATATTTATTTATATAAGTGTGCTTATGAGTTTTCATGATTCTTGGTTCATTAAGGCTTATTAGCCTTATTAACTCATTAATTGTCTTTTAATTTAGTTTATGAATCTTAGGGGTATTTCACATCATACATGCAATTCGTAATGATTTGCATGCTTGAAACAATGTGCATGGGAAGAAAAGAAACAACGATTCTACTACTAGAAGGAACAGATCCTTGCTTGTTTCACTATTAAAAATGAAATTTTTTTGTTATAAAGTTTCTGGTAACGACTTGACATCGTTGTCATACTTGTTATTAGTGACAAGTATTTCATTACAAAAAATAATAATAAAGACTTAAAATAATTGAGACTACAGAAACGATATAACTGTCACAAAATAATATTTTTAGTAATGATATAACTATTAATAATGAATAAAAGTTGTTACAATAAATAAATTTATCTTTGGTTGCACGAATAAACTAGATTAGTAACGATTTTGAATTTTGGTAATGATTTCTTGTTGTTGTAAAAAAATCTATATTCTGGTAGTGGTTGTGCCAATAGGCAAACTCGAAGAAAAAATCTTCAACCACCAGTTTCCAAAAAAATGGGAGTGAGAAACGAGAGGACGAACGGACTAGAAAAGCAATGTAGAAGGGTGATACGATTAGGTGACGGACACCAATTCTCCGTCCCGACGGAACTTTTTTTTAAAAAAAAAGAAGAAGTTATATAGCTGTGGCGCGCGTTCATCAATTTGACCCGGACAGTCTATTTATGTTTTTTTTTATTTTTTACATACTATAATGTTATTTTGTCCTCTGCATAATACATACCTTAATATATAGTTATTTATAAATTATTCACTACTTTTATAAAAAAGTTTATATTTCTATATTCATATACACATATTATTAATTATTTAATGTGATAATATTTACCGATTAACATATATCAATTCAAATACATTACATAGTTTAATTAGGTTGAATAAATTAAAAAAAAGTTGAATGAATGGAAAACACTAAGTTAAATATTCATATATTTTTAAAGAAAAAAAGTTGAATATACATAGCTATTGTAATAGTTTTTAATATATATATAATGGAATATATATCAATTCAAAATTACATTCCCCAATCAATTGAATAATTTCTTTTTTATTAAAAAGTTGATAATATAAAAACATTGATCTAATGTTTATATGTATAAATCTATAAGGACGTATAATACTTTTAAAAAATATTGAACGTACAAATATTAGGCTTCAGGTTATAAGTTATCATCCATAATATAACATAATGGAAACGTTATATAAAAACGTAATATTAAAAACTATTAAGACATTATGTGTCCTGTGTTTTGTTTGGTAGTTCAACAATATAGTGTTCTTGACTTAGTTTAAGTCCTGTTGAGTCTCGGGTAGCAGTAATACCTAGAAACTGACTTAGAGGACCAAGATCCTTGATAGGGAATTCAGCTACCAATGCTGCGACCAGCTGATTTAGCAAGTTAGAAGAGGAACCAGTGAATAGAATGTCATCCACATACACTAGCACATAAACTCTGTCATTTCCTTTAAGGTAAAAGAAGAGAGACATATCAGATTGAGAGTGATTAAAACCAATATGAATAAGTGCTAAGTCTGGAAAACCAGGCACGAGGAGACTATTTTAAACCATATAAGGCCTTTTTTAACCGACAAACATGGTGAGGAAAGTCTTTATGAACAAAACCAGCTGGTTGTTTGAGATAGACTTCTTCTTCTAATTTCCCGTGCAAGAAAGCGTTATCAACATCTAGTTGCCTTATAGGCCAGTTAGAAGCAATAGCAATAGTCAAAACTAAACGAATGGTAGCTATTTTGACTACAGGATTGTAGGTTTCTGTATAGTCAACCCCTTAAGTTTGACTATAACCTTGTGCTACTAGATGTGCTTTTGTTCGTTCTAGAGTGCCATCTGCAAACCTTTTGGTCTTGAGAACCCATTTAGATCCTAGAACATTCATGTGGGGTTTGAAAGGCGCAAGATCCCAAGTGCCTGTTCGTTGTAGGGCATCAAACTCAATCTTCATAGCTGCCTGCCATTCTGGAAATTTTAGAGCTTGATAAAATGTAGGTTGTTCTGGGATAAGAGGCAAAAAGGAGGGGGAATGTGAAGTGGATGTATGGTTTAACCAATATACAGTACCATCTGTTCGAACTTTAGGTTTGAGGGAATTTGTTTGTGCTCTAGTGATCATATGGTGTTTTAGGTTGAGGTGGATCGGGCTAGGCTTGGGGTGAGTGAACAAAAGGAGTACTTGAGGGTGTAATGGAAGCAGAGGGAGTATTTAAGGGTGTAATAGAAACAGAGGGAATATTTAAAGATGAAGGAACAGAAGAAGTGTTTGAAGGTGTAGTGGAAACAGAGGGTGTAGTGGGGTTAGTAGGTGTAGGAGAGATAGGGGATGTAGATGGTGGAGCATATGTGTCCGTGGATGTAAATGTAGAGAGGGTGTTATTTGATCCAAGAAGAGGGACAAGGATATTAGACTGTTTGAGAGGAGTCAAAACAGATGAGTGATCAAGTTTGGTAACAGAGAAAGGGAAAACAGTTTCTTGGAATTTCACATCTCTTGATGTATAAATTCTATGTGTCTCTTTGTTAAAACATAGATAGCCTGTAGAATGTAACGAGTAACCTAGGAAAACACACTCCTGTGAGCAAAAAGAGAGCTTGTGAGAGTTATAGGGATGAAGGTTAGGCCAACAACTGCAGCCAAAGACTTTTAGGTTAGTGTAATTAGGGTGGGTTTTATGAAGCTTGAAAAAAGGATGTGATAGACAGGGCCTGAGTTGGAGTTTATTCATAAGATAAGTAGCAGTCCTAAAAGCAAAAGAAAACCAAAATGTAAAGGCATAGAAGCCTGAGCCAAAAGGCATAACCCTTTGTCAACAATAAATCTAATCTTGCTCTCAACAGAACCATTCTGTTGGTGACTGGAGATAGGTAAGTCTATGATTGATACCTTTCTGTTGAAAGAAGTTTGTAAGGGCTTTAAATTAAATTCTCCCCCTCCGTCAGTCTGTACTGCTATAACAGATTTGCCAAACTGAGTGGAGACTAGATTGCAAAAAAATTCCAAGAATATTAGCCACCTCTGATTAGCTTTCATAGGAAATAACCAAATACCGAGAAAAATCATCCACAATGATTAAGAATATCTAAAACTAAAACCATCTTGAGAAACACAATTTGCTGGTCCCCAAACATCAACAAACAGAAGTTCAAAACAATCACTAGAAACAGAATCTGAGGGATAATGTGGTAGAGCATGTACTTTCCCTTGACAGCAAGCAGTACAAAGTTCAGGAGTAACTGTAGAAACAGTAGGTAGCCTAAAATCATTTATTACACGCCTAGTAACCATATCACTAGGACGCCCAAGACGTTGATGCCAGATTGTTGTAGGAGCAGCTGTAGTGTAGTTCAATTGGTCCCTCTTAGAGTGAGAAGAATTCTTGGGAAAGAAGTAGACTCCATCTTTAACTTGTCCCCGAAGAATAGTTGTCCCAGTGTGTAAATCCTTCAACAGAAAATGAGTTGAGTAGAACTCAAAGTAAGTTTCATTATCAGCACAGAATTTACTAACTGAAATCAACTGCTTATTCAGTTTTGGGACATGTAGAAGATCATTAAGAACAAAATTCCTTTCTGTAGATGTTAACAGACCCGTGCCTTGGTTGTTTATAGCCAAAGAGGAACCATCCCCTAAAGAAACAATGTCATTTCCAACATAGTCATTAGCAGAAATGTTTAGATTCGAGAAATCTCCTGTGAAATGATGTGTAGCCGCGGTGTCTGGCATCCATTCAGAAACATTGTTACGACCAGTAGCATTAGCACTCATGGGAAATGGTGGTCTAGGCTGGTAGGTTTGCTTGTATCAATGATAACACACAGAAGCCTCATGGCCACGTTTTTTGCAAATCTGACATTGTGGTCGATTATCTTGTTGACCAGTGAAATTGTTTCTAGCTTGAGGACGAAAAGTATTTTGAGTGGAGTTGTTTTGATTGTAGTTGGAGTTGTTTTGGTAGGAATTGTAACGGCCTCTGCCTCTGGAGTTGTTTGAGTTTCTGCCACGCCCATAGCTATTATTTGGAGGGCGAGGAGTAGGGAGAAGAGAGGATGATTGGGTGGTGGAGTTTAGAGAAACAGAGGTGATAGGTGTCTTTGTCTGATTAGAAATCCAGATTTCAGATGAGAGCATAAAGTTGTATAGTTGACTTGGAGTACATGGTTCTATTCTTGTAAGGATGCTAGAAACAAGAGAATTGTACTCAGCTGGGAGTCCCTTTAAGATGTAGCTTTGAAACTCTCTATCAGTGACATTATGACCGGTTATAGCAAGAGATTCAGCTAGAGATCTGGCTCTATTATAATATGTAGTGATAGTCTCAGTAGGTTTCTTTTCAATAGATGAGATCTGGTAATGTAACTGCCCAACTTGAGCATTGGTTTGAGCAGAGAAAGTATCATTCAAATAATTCCAAGCCTGAGCAGAGGTATGGAGACTAATAACTTGGCTAAGGATAGCCTCAGACAGAGAAGTAAAAATAATACTGAGAACAATTTGATCCTGTTGTGTCCATTTTTGAATTTCAGAGGCAGAAGAGATTTCAGTCGAAGGAAGAGGGCAAGGGAACGTTCCATCAACGTATTTAAACAAATCATTAGCCCTTAGAAAGGTAACTAGCATACCTCTCCAAATACGAAAATTGTCTAGTTTTAATTTTACCAAATTTGTTGCAGCGGCAAGAAGAGACTGACTACTGGTTTGATGTGTAGGTAGCGACGAAACAGGGGGTCGAACAGTCACGGGAGTTTGAACTACCGGAGTTGGACCACCGTTGATATTTTCTATGCCGTTGCCGCCTGGTCCATTGCCACCAGAACCACTGACCGATGACTCCATATCATTCATCAGGGAATTGCGAGAGATAGAACAGTCGCGAGAGATCTTCTGAAGAAGTCAAGAAATCAGAAAAAAATTGCCATAGTCGCGGGCTCCGATACCATAGTTAACTAGAGAGACTTTATATAGAATGGTCTAGAAACACCCTTGTATTATATTAATGTATCGTGTATGTACATAGTTCCCTACAGTCGGTATTATAATAGTAGTAACATAGTAACTACAGGTCTTGGGCCTTTACATCAGTAAATAAAACTACAACCCATTATGGTGGGCTACTAAAGCTGTCATCCGTCTGGGACGGAAATACATCTTCCGTCACAAAATCCCCCGCGCGCAGAAGGGAGATGAGTCGCTCTCCCAAGCTAGATTACATTGTTCCAATTTAAGTGAAACTAGTTCAACTACCACGGGCAGCAATAATACTTATTGATATCAAAGTCTTATTCATTGAAGGCGCGCTTTTCCCTTTCTCTATCGAATGCTTCATTTACAATTAGGCATATTTTGTCTCCAACTTCCCAATACATTTGGAAGAAAAAGACTTGATTGGGTCCTACACATTTATTTGGTGTCACTGCCATGACAACAACCTGAGTAGCTCACATCCTCTTCCAACTAGTGATGTCCTCCAAGGTGTATATGTATCATTAAGGTACAATCTCATAAAGGAGGGTGGTTGCCATGAAATCGTGCAGTTTGACAATGTATTATTAATTGGATTATTCCATCTAAAATAGATTAATCAGAACAATACCATTTCTACAACTCATAAAAACTAATTAGTCTCTCTTTTTTTAAAAAAGTTAAGATAGTACCACTACGTACTTTGAGAAATTAGAGGATCACATGGACCCCCCAGTCGCATTGATCACAACAACGTTACATACGGCTTGGCCCCACCACCGCGACTGACCCGGTTGTGTCTCGACTCAACCAGAACCCTCCTGAACCGAACCCATCTCTTTCGCCATCTTCCTCAACAGAAACTTCTGAATTTTCCCCGTCGACGTTTTCGGCAATTCATCCTTAATCACAACCGTCTTGGGCACCATGTAATGCGGCATCCTCCCCCTACAATACTCCACAATCTCCATTTCACTCGGCTTCAACCCTCCTACTTTCAGACTGACAAATGCGCACGGCGTCTCTCCCCAATACTGATCAGGTCTCGCTACAACAGCCGCCTCATTCACCGCTGGATGTGAATACAGCACCGTCTCGACTTCCACACTACTGATATTCTCACCGCCGCTTATGATTATGTCCTTAGACCTGTCCTTAATCTCTAAGTATCCATCTGGGTGCATCACCCCTATATCCCCTGTTCGAAACCACCCGTCTCCTCTCATGCAGGCTGCTGTCGCCGCCGGATCTTTTAGGTAACCGAGCATTAAACAAGCACCGCGTAAAACGATTTCGCCTGTTGTTTGACCGTCGCGATAACACTCTTCCCTGTTTCTGGGTTATCACGTCCATCTCCGTCATTGCAATTGTCCTCACGCCTTGCCTTATTAATAATTCATAATTATTAATCAATTCTATGTATAATAATTGTATTGTAGTAGTAAGGAGATTTTTAAATAAACCTGGCTTTGAGTCTAGCCCGTTTAGTAGCAGGGAATCGATTCCACTTTGGTTTCCAAGCACAAGTAACAACTATTCCACCAGTTTCAGTCAACCCATATCCATGACTAACAACAAACCCCATTTCCTCCGCTTTCATAAGTATTGTATCCGCCGGCGGTGCACCAGCTAATAACATTTACACTTCTCTCCAATCTCCCAACTCCCGGATAATTCGTCAACATGTTAAGCACAACCGGGGCACCACACATATGCGTGACACCATATCGTCGAATCGCATCATGCACAGACGGACCATCAACTTTTCGAAGACAAACACTGACTCCACCAATCGCCGCTAACCCCCAAGTGAAATTCCACCCATTAGAATGAAACATGGGGAGTGTCCAGAGGTAGACAGCACCTTTAGGTAATGACCAATCGATGATTGAATCGAGAGTGACAATGAAAGCTCCCCTGTGGGAATGAACTACACCTTTAGGAGATGAAGTGGTCCCGGAAGTGTAGTTGAGGACTAATGGGTCCCATTCGGTTTTAGGTCTTATCCAGTTGAAAGAGGGGTCGCCGGTTTCGATTAAGGAGTCGTAGTTAGAGTGGATGGAGGTTGTGGTGTGGTTAATGGGGTGGTGTTTGTCGGGTATTAGGATGAGGAGGGGATGAGGGTGGGTTGTAGGGAAGTGGGTTAGGGATTGAAGAGCGAGAGGAAGGGAGAGACAGTCAATGAAGAGGATGGAAGTAGAGGAATGTGTGAGGAGGATGGAGACTGTACGTGGGTCAAGACGGGTATTGATGTTGTTGAGGATAGCTCCAGCCATTGGGACGGCGAAGTGGAGTTCGTAGAGAGCTGGGATGTTAGGGGCGAGAGATGAGACGACGTGGCGAGTGGTGGTGGTTGTTGTTCTTCCTCCACCTTGTTGGTTGCGTGTTTGGAGAAGGAGGGAAGAGATGGAAGAAGCGAGACGAAGGCAGCGGTTGTGAGTTTCAGACCAAGTGTAGATTTTGTCTCCATAGATGATGGATGGTGATTCGCCGTAAACGGTGGATACTCGGTCTAGGAAACCGATTGGTGTGAGTGGAGTTGAGTTAACACTGTTTGGGATGAGATCTTCCATTATCGAACCTCGCTCCAGTTACAATGGGTTCTTTCTTGTTTCTGAGTTGAATCTTTTAGAACGTACTTACTGACCGGAAAGTAGAAGTATTTAGTAACTGTGTTGAATGAGTACGGGAGGGAGGGTACAGAGAATTTATAGTAGGAGAATTTATGATGTTGTTTGGATGATAATGACTAAAGTGGGGGATACTGTACGTAACGTAAGTAATATAGAGGAGTTGATATTTCCACTTTGGAAAGTGGAGGTGGTGGTGATGATGACTAGTCACAGATATATATTGGTGATGGCAAATGCTAGCTACTGTTCCTCACACTACACTATGGTGGTCTAGCGAGTGGATCGATAAGTTAGAACTTTGATCGAACAGTTGAACGGCATGGGCATGGACTAGTATTGATGATGTAGTGTTGATTTTCATGTTACTGCGTGTTTGTGAGTGTGTGACTATACGAGCGATTGGTGGTGTCATCAATAGCCCAACTCATCCGATAAGATTTGTCCCCTATTTCTCAAGATGAACAGTGGTATTCTGATCACACTATCATGTTCTGGTGTAGTTTGCAGAGTTCTCGTGTATACGTGTTGTTAATTGCAAGTTAATAACCTACCGCTATGGATAGAGTTGGTGGTTGGCAAGTTTGGCACCATCCCGTGGGGGTTATGGTTACTCATTAATTACGATCAATATAATACATGGGCGAATTCCGTGTTTGGTGTTTAGAGGTTTTTTTTTCGACCTAACATGATTGAAGCATGGAAGCTATGACATGAAAGTTTGGTCAATATTTTATCAACAACATAACACTTTTAATTAACAATATAATTGGTTTTATAAGTATGACACAGTGCCAAACTTTTTGATATGACACCGGAGCTGTTCGGTTCAACCATACTCCCTCCGTCCCACCTTGACCGTCCTATTTACTATTTGGACATGTCGTTTGACTTCAATTTTTAACATATAAGATAAATTAATTTTGAAAATTTAAGTTTTGCATATGATTCCTTACATGATAAACTATATAATACAAAATTTAGTTTTATAAAATTATTTTACCTTGTATGTTTAATATTGAGGTGGAAAAATGTGTCAAAAAACAAACAGGACACTTATGACGGGACGGAGGTAGTATTAATCTTGTTTGTGGTCCATTTTTCTACTACCACTCTAGTAGATTTGGTGGATCAAAAATGAAAAAAAAAAAAATTGTGCGTTTCCCCTACTTCAAAAAGGGTATGCAAACTTTCCTGTCATATCTATCGGATTGTAATCTAGTCGATTTAGGCTATTCCGGTGATGTCATTACTTTCTCTAATCGTCAAAAGGATCAACGGAATTCTAGAAGTCATATGGACAGATGTGACCTCCTATTAGAACTTTCCTCCTAAGTTGACAGCCTACCAAGGTTGAAAACTTAATCAAGCACATGTAATTCAAGGTAGGTGATACACTTATTATGACTTTGGTAAGTTCATTTCACATTGAACTTAATGTTTCACTACCACACTTCATTTCCTATAAATACCCACATAACTTGAGTTGTTTTTCATCATCCAAGTTCAAGCATTTAGAACTTGAGGAGAGGATCAAACAAGCTGCACAAGTGTGCAAAGAGAGTAAAAGGAGAGGAAAAACAAAGAGGAAAAAGAAAGAGTTTATAGCTTCTTTTTCTAATTCTTGTTTGTTCCCTTTTTTATTTCTACAAATTTGAGAGCTAGAGCCTTCGATTTTTATTCGAAGAAGATCACCATTGTAATCCCATTATTGTTATAGTGGAAGGTTTGGATCGGTGCTTTCGATCCCGAGGTTTTACCCTACATTCAAGGGGTTTTCCTCGTTAAAATATCGTGTGTCATCTCCACCGATTTTTCGGGTCTCTTTTGTTTATCTTTCTTGTCTCCATCTCGCACCATATTTTCCCAACAAACTGGTATCAGAGCCAGACTCTCTTAGTATGCTCTGTGGTTGCAGCTAAGCTGATCTTCCACATCAGAAAAGAAAGTTTTGGTCGAGATTCCGCAAAACGAGATGGAGAAAGAAAACGTTGTTGCCCATGATGGAGATATGTTCAAACTAACGGCAGACAACTTCTCCTACTGGAAGCCCATGATGGAGGACCACTTGTACTGCAAAGATCTGCATGAGCCGATCTTGAAGAAAGAGAAGACCGGAGCCAAAACTGATGAGGAGTGGAAACTACTAAACCGGAAGGCGGTGGCTCTCATCAGAAAATTCATCGACAAAAGTTTGTTCGAGCATGTTTCTTCCTACACTAATGCTTATGAGTTATGGGAGAAACTTGAGACGATGATACAAAAGAAAACGCCACGCAATAAGGCTTTTCTAGTCAGACAACTAGTAAAGCTTGAATACAAAGATGGCCAAAGCATGATCGAGCATTTGAACAACTTCAAAGGGCTCGTCAACAAGTTAGCGAAGGTGTCAATGACGATCGATGAAGAGCTGCAAGCATTGTTACTTCTCAGTTCTCTTCCAGAGAGCTGGGATACCTTGGTGGTCACTCTCAGCAATTCAGCCCCTGAAGGTAAAATTACCTTGGACACGGTCACCGATAGCCTTCTTAATGAAGAGGCTAGGAGAAAAGAACGTGGTTTCTCCACAATACAGACAGAGGCGAACGTTGCTGAAAATCGTGGAAGAAATGAGCAACGGAATAAAGGTCGCGGACATAAGGGCGATCGATTCAGGGGGAGATCTAAGTCAAGAAGCCGATTCACATGTTATTATTGTGGCAAACCGGGCCACAAGAAATCCGAATGTCGTAAGTTCATTCGAGACCAGAAAGCAGGCAGTACCAATCAAGATCAAGCCGAACAAAGATCAACAACAGTTGTGGCTTCAAAGGATGATGGAGAGGTTTTCATCACCAAAATTGACGAGTCACTAAATTTAGCTCTTGGTGATTGTTCATGGGTCATTGACTCTGGAGCATCCTTTCATGTTTCCCCAAATCGAGATCTATTCTCAAACTACCAAAGTAGTGACTTTGGAATTGTGAAGATGGGAAATGAAGGAAAAAGCAAGATCATTGGCAAAGGAGATGTCGAGATTGTAACAAACACAGGCTGCAAATTGATATTAAAGGATGTTAGACATGTCCCTGACATGCGTCTAAATCTTATGTCAGTCGGTAAACTTGACGATGCCGATATGATCAGCAACTTCGGAGGTGGAAAGTGGAAGCTTGCTATGGGAAATATGATATTTGCTCGCGCACAAAAACAAGGCTCTCTTTACATAATGCATGGTAAACCGAGCAAGGGGGAGATTAATGTAGCTAGTAGTGGTGCAGATTTGGAGTTATGGCACCGGCGACTCGGCCATATGGGTGAGAAGGGATTGCAAATCCTCGCCCGCAAGCAACTACTTCCCAACGTTAAAGGTGAAACTCTGAAGCCATGCACCGACTGTTTGGCTGGAAAACAAAATAGAGTTGCTTTCCACACTTCCTACCGACCAAGTAGAAGAAGAAGCATACTGGAATTAGTGCACACTGATGTGTGCTCTATGACAGAGAAATCTTTGGGTGGTGCATTATATTTTGTCACCTTCATTGATGACCACTCAAGAAAAGTATGGTTGTACCTGTTGAGATCTAAGGACCAGGTACTTGATACCTTCAAGGAGTTTCATGCCAAAGTGGAGCGTGAGACCGGTAAAAAGTTGAAGTGTGTTCGTGCCGACAACGGGGGAGAATATCGTGGCCCTTTTGACACTTTTTGTAGGAGCCTAGGTATTAGGCTTGAGAAGACACCACCAAAGACTCCACAATTGAATGGTTTAGCAGAGCGGATGAACCGAACTATTGTTGAAAGAGTTCGATGTATGTTGTCACATGCCAAACTGGCCAAGTACTTCTGGGGTGAAGCAGTAAAGACGGCAGTAGACATCATCAACTGCTCACCATCAGTTCCATTGTCCGGAGAGATTCCAGAGGAGATATGGTCTGGGAAGAAGGTCAACTACAACACTTTCAAGGTGTTTGGGTGTCGAGCATTCGTCCACATTCCAAGAGATGAACGCTCAAAGTTGGATGCTAAGACCAAGGAATGTATCTACCTTGGTTCACCAAAGGATGAGATGGGTTATCGGCTATGGGATCCTAAAGATAAGAAGATTGTCAGAAGTAGAGATGTAGTCTTCTTCGAAGATCAAACAACCAAGGATCGAGAGCAACCCATCAAAGCCACAAGCATCATTATCCCCAACCAAGATCCTGTACCAGTAGTTCATATCCATGACCAAGGTGCACTAGGAGATGTCGGTGCCAACGATGATCATGAGACTCCACCAGTAGAACATGATGTTGATGAAACTGAGCCAACACAAACCCATGAAGTACCGATCGAGCACGACCTTCATGAGGAGCCTCAGTTGAGACGATCCACCAGAGAGAGACGGTCTACCTCAAGATATCCATCTGATGAGTATGTGACACTTACAGATGAAGGCGAGCCAGAATCTTTTGAGGAAGCAATTACTGATGATCATAACAATGATTGGATGGAAGCCATGCAAGAGGAAATGCAATCCTTGCATGAGAATCAGACGTATGACCTAGTAGAGTTACCCAAAGGCAGGCGTGCGTTGAAAAATAGATGGGTGTACCGCTTGAAGACGGAAGATAACGGTTCAAAACCAAGATATAAAGCCAGGCTAGTTGTGAAAGGATTCAGCCAGAAGAAAGGAATAGACTTCGAGGAGATATTCTCTCCAGTGGTAAAACATTCATCTATTCGAGTTGTACTCGGCCTAGCTGCTTGCTTGGACCTGGAGATTGAGCAGATGGATGTGAAGACGGCGTTCCTTCATGGTGATTTAGAGGAAGAGATATACATGGATCAACCAGAAGGTTTTGAAGTCCCTGGGAAAGAACATTTGGTATGCAAGCTTAACAAGAGCCTTTATGGCTTGAAACAAGCACCGAGACAGTGGTACAAAAAGTTTGAGTCTTTCATGATCAAACACAATTTCAAGAAGACAGTCACTGATCACTGTGTGTTCATGAAGAAGTACTCAACTGGTGACTTCATCATTCTACTTCTTTATGTAGATGATATGCTCGTGATTGGCCAGGATGCAACCAAAATAGCAGCCCTGAAGAAGGCGCTTAGTGGATCCTTTGCTATGAAAGATTTAGGACCAGCAAAGAAGATATTAGGCATGGCAATCACTCGAGATCGGTCAAAGAAGTTATTGTGGTTATCTCAAGAACAGTATGTAGAGAAGGTTCTTGAAAGATTCAACATGGAGAAATCAAAACCAGTAAGCACGCCATTAGCTCCTCACTTCAAGTTAAGTTCGAGTCAGAGATCATCAGCAGGAGATGATGATATAGAGAAGGTGCCCTATTCATCAGCGGTGGGTAGTCTCATGTATGCCATGGTGTGCACACGTCCCGACCTAGCTCATGCAGTCGGAGTTGTTAGTAGGTTTCTATCTAATTCCGACAAAGAGCATTGGAATGCGGTCAAGTGGATCTTTAGATATCTTCGAGGCACTACCAAGAGGTGTTTGTGCTTCGGAAGAGGAGAACCTGTGTTAGAAGGGTACACAGATGCAGATCTCGCCGGTGATGTTGACTCACGGAAGTCTACCTCAGGTTATCTGATTACCTTTGCAGGGGGAGCTGTTTCATGGCAGTCGAGACTTCAGAAATGTGTTGCTTTATCAACCACCGAGGCAGAGTACATTGCCGCTACAGAAGCGTGCAAAGAGATGTTATGGATGCAGGGTTTCATGCAAGAACTTGGCCATGAGCAAGAACGCTATGAGCTTCGATGTGATAACCAAAGCGCTATTCACCTAGCTAAGAATCCAAGTTATCATTCTCGGACAAAACATATTGAAGTTCGATATCATTGGATCCGGGATGTGATTGAGAAGAAGCTAGTCTATCTAGAGAAGGTTCACACCGATGATAACTGGTCCGACATGATGACCAAGGTCATTCCGGTCACTAAGTTTGAAAGATGCTGCCATGGAGCTGGAGTGATGGCTCCCCAACTCGTCGGAGGGGGAGATTTGTTAGAACTTTCCTCCTAAGTTGGCAGCCTACCAAGGTTGAAAACTTAATCAAGCACATGTAATTCAAGGTAGGTGGTACACTTATTATGACTTTGGTAAGTTCATTTCACATTGAACTTAATGTTTCACTACCACACTTCATTTCCTATAAATACCCACATAACTTGAGTTGTTTTTCATCATCCAAGTTCAAGCATTTAGAACTTGAGGAGAGGATCAAACAAGCTGCACAAGTGTGCAAAGAGAGTAAAAGGAGAGGAAAAACAAAGAGGAAAAAGAAAGAGTTTATAGCTTCTTTTTCTAATTCTTGTTTGTTCCCTTTTTTATTTCTACAAATTTGAGAGCTAGAGCCTTCGATTTTTATTCGAAGAAGATCACCATTGTAATCCCATTATTGTTATAGTGGAAGGTTTGGATCGGTGCTTTCGATCCCGAGGTTTTTACCCTACATTCAAGGGGTTTTCCTCGTTAAAATATCGTGTGTCATCTCCACCGATTTTTCGGGTCTCTTTTGTTTATCTTTCTTGTCTCCATCTCGCACCATATTTTCCCAACACCTCCCCACAGTGGATTCAGCTCTTCTCGGATGCCAGGAATGTTCACCTCCGTTGGGGACACTGATCATAGATCAATCGAGCTTAATCTATGACTTCTAGAACGATGGAGTCTCAATCTCTTCAAGTTTGACAATAGTTGGGCACAAGAGCCCGCATGCAAGCACATTGTGAGCACTATTTGGGACTCGCTAGAGAACCATGGAGGTTATCTAAAAAAATTAGCCATATACAGAAAGGCTTTGGAGTCTTGGGGTAGTAGAAGAGTGAAGGCCGATTCGACTTCCATTAGCGAGCTCAAAATGGCAATAAAATGCAATAGTCGAGCAAGCCCCGCCAGAGGACAACCTGTGGAAATGGAAAGATCTCAATCAACAATTGAACTGGCTTTTTGCGGAAGGAGGAAACCAGATGAGCCCAAAGATCAAGGCGGCATTGGTTGAAGGAAGGGGACAGAAACACAACCTTCTTCTTCAATCGCACTTAAGCTTAGAGGCGTATGAACACTATACACGAGCTAACTACTTCGTAAGGGATTCATGTATCCACCTTTAACACAATTGAGGAAACAACTCGCTCATACTTTAATGATCTTTTTCCTTCCACCGCCCCTCAAACTAACTTTTCATCCCTCGCATGATTGGATAACAGATTCCTTCCGGAGTAGTTCAATGAACTGGGCCGCCCTTACTCAAGAAAGGAGGTCTTAAGTGTTGTCCGGGATATGCACCCCAATAAAGCGTCAGGGCCGGACAAAATCAATGGAACCTTCATTAAAACATACTGGGACATAATTGGAGAGTACTTCATGAGTCTGGTCCTCAAAGTTCTTAATACAGATGAGATGCTGCCTGGCCTCAGTCATACCAATATCGTTCTCATTCCCAAAAGACTAGGAGCTTCTGAGATAATGGATTTTTGACCCATCTCTTTGTGCAGCACCATCTACCAAGTAATATCAAAGGTGATGGTCAATCGGGCCCGTGGGGCTATGAAAACCGCTATTTCCGAGGATCAATGTGCTTTTATCCCAGGCATACTTATGTTTGCTAACATTATTGTTGCACATGAGATATTACATACTATGCAGTCCTTCATGGCAACACGAAAGGGGTTCTTTACACTGAAAATTGATATGGCAAAGGCCTTCGATCGAGTGGAATGGTCATTCATTGTTGGAATCCTGCGAAGCATGGGATTCCATGAAAACTGGGTTTGCCTCGTCCATAAGTGTATATTGACAGTTTTCTCTGTAGTTTTAATTAATGGACATGCTGGTCGGACCTTTTGGCCACAAAGAGGCTTGAGGCAGGGTGACGCCCTCTCACCTTTCTTATTTGCTTGTTGTATGGAGGCTTTATCGTCTAGCCTTTAACCTGCAATCCATGTTGATGGGATTAGAGGTGTCACCCTTAGGGACATCAACATCGATATCACTAGCTTGTTCTTTACGGATTGCTGTGCCTAGTTAGGACAAGAAACCACCACTAATGTGCAATGTACTAAGGATATTTTTGACAAATTTAGAGAAGCATCGGGGCAGAGTGTTAATGTTGCTAAATCATGGCTGATATTTTATATGTGACTGCCTCATCATTAAAGATCTGAGATTGAAGCCATCTTTGGGGTGTCAGAGGTCAACAACCTCGGCCTTTACCTTGGGTTTCCAAGTTCCACAGGGCGCCACAAAGGACAAATCTTCGCATATATAAAGGACATAATCCATAGCCGCATCACGAGCTGGCAGGGCCTAGTTTCTTAGGTTGGTCGAAGCATTTTGTTTAAGTCAGTCTTCAGTCTATCCCCTCTTATACTATGGGTGTAATGAAACTTCTATGGAGTCTCATCAAGGAGATTCAAGGAGCCATCATGCAATTTTGGTGGTCAGGTGCACTTGGTAAGAAAATGATTAGCTGGAAAAAATCGAATCTGATGTGCCAAGGCCTAGATAGTGATGGATGGGGTTTCCGTGATCTATCATCCTTCAACGATGCTCTCTTGGCTAGGCAATGCTGGCGAATCCTTCTTCATCCTGAGATCCTTGTTGCTCACGTTTTAAAGTCTAAATATTTCCATGATTCTGATATCTTACGGGCCCAGCTAGGTTCTAGGCCTAGTCCAATTTGGCACTCTCTATGTGGCTTCCTCTCTCTCTCTCTCTCCTTCAAGTTGGAGCTAGAAGAGTTATTGGCAATAGCCTCTCAACCCATATCCTAGATCACTGGATTCATAGAAAACTAGGAGGGAAACCATGGGCATGGACGATTCCTCAAAGAATGGCTTGATAAAGGAATAGTGGCTGACCTCATTAACCATTCTACCTAATGTTTGAAGAAGGATGAGATTAAGGATTGGTTCTGCCAGGAAGACGCGGACCTCATCCGCAGCATGCCTCTTAGCATTTCAACCAAGGAGGATGGTTGGTGTAGGGGGAAGTCCAAGCTTGGTTTGTTCTCGGTTAAGACGGCGTACCATCTAGCAATGGATCTTAAGGTGAAAGATGTCTCCTAGTTAAGCACAAGATGGATTGGATTGCCTATGAAGACTATTCGTAAGTGCCCAATTCCACTCCGAGTTCATTTAATCATGTGGAAGATCCTCCAAAAAGTTGTTCCATGTAGAGCTTTGCTTAGGAAGAGAGGCATATCGTTAGTAGACTTGAGGTGCTCCACCTGTGGAGGAGTGGAAAACCTAACTCACGTCTTCCTCAGCCATGTTAGTGTTAGTGGAACACCTTGGAACCTGGCCGAACTCAGATGATAAAAGATGATGAGGCATTCAAGAATTGCCAGGTGCCTGTGCAGTCCACGCCCCTATCATTCGCTATTTAACCCCTCATAATTCCCGTAATCCTTTCAACAATAGGCTGAAAGTGTTTCTGATGGCAGTGTAGGGAAGGAATGTTTCGGGATAGGTGCGATCTGTAAGTTAGGGACAAGAGAAATTCTAGCAGTTGGAATCTCAAATGGCACGTCCCCTTAGGATCCAACAATTGTTGAGGCCAAAGCGATCCTCTATGGTCTTTCCCTGGCCTCACATCTTGGCTTGGAATGCATCCGCATCCACTCCGATTGTCTTTCAATTTTCCAATTCTTAAATGGATCCGGGAATATACGCCAAGAAGTCAAAACTGTACTTGAGGACGCTCAAGAAATTGCTCCGGTTTTTCATGAGGTATCTAGGCTTTTTGTCCTAGAGATTCAAACCTTTATGTGCATATTTAAGCAAACCTAGGGAGGAATGGACATTCTATTGGAATTTGGTATGAAGATATTCCCAAATGTATTACCTCTTTTATTTAAATAATAAGAACTTGTGTTTCTTAAAAAAAAAGAGCATCACTTATCCTTTTTTTATTAAACTACTACCCTAGTTGCATAAAGTTTCCTTTAAGATGTCATGGTAGCCTTGTTGTAGTACATCAATGAAATATTGTCTTTTATTTCTATTGCTAATCATGGAAAAAAGACAATTAGACTTGTTGTTCTATTGGGTATCAAATCTGACAAAAAAATAAATAAATGCAAACTAGTTATACTATGAATACAAATCAAATTACAGTTTGATTCATTGTCCATCTATGTTATTTTAAATTTATAAATGTAAACTAGTCATACTATGAATCGCCTAAACTTATAAATATAAAGTTCAATAATCATGGCCGATCACCCCTTGTGAACTTGTGTTGAATGTGAATCCATTCACAAAATCCTTGATAAGTTGCTATCTTAAGTTAACCATGTGCCAAACTATAAAACAAAGTGATTTGAAAGTGGTATCTTCATTTGGTTGTTTCACGAGAAGGGTGAATATCCATTTTAATTATGTATATGTATATATCAAAAAACAAAAAAACAAAAATTATGATTGATTCATAGAGTGACATGTTTTACATATCATTTGACCAAATCTTGAATTCACTCTAAGTTTCTACATAATGGTGTCATCGTCAATTGAGGTGTCATATTTAGATATTTGCTTCTTATAACATCTATAGGTGAAATACCCTTAGTTTATAAACAATGGTTAAGGGTAGTGAGATAAGACATAATTGTGATTAGAAAACTATAGTGATCCCTAATAGCATAAGTGAGTTCCATTGGTGACATACAACTCAATTTAGGCCCATTAAGCCTTAATACCTTTTTATTAACACAATAGTATATTAAGTGATGAATTAATCTACATCATTATCCTTGTCTTATCCTAGTTTCTTCTTCTTGAAAATATCTTCCCCATGAATGATTTAGATGCCATCTTAAGGTTGGAAAAGGAGCCTAGCTTTGTTTATTTCTTAAAGCGCATTTTGAAGGTATTTGGTTTGAATGCTCCAATGGGATCAAGGAAACAAAGCAACGAGGTGATGTTGGTGCTTGAGGGTAGTAGTCAGAATAAGGTGACAGTAGAGTGAGCTGCTTAAATAAGGTTTAGACAAACACTCGGTGAAGCAAATGTAGGAGGTGACACCATCTTAGCACATCACTTGCTAAAGCGCACATCCATGTAGGAGGTGGCATTAATCTAGGACATCACTTGATGAAACAAACAACCAAGGAGGAGGTGGCATCCCACATGGCTATCCAGCCATCTCTTGAGCTTCCCTCATCTTACATAAGACACCTTAAGTATTCTAGATGGTGGACTTGTGAAACTTAGGTGGCATGAGACTATAGCTTGCTTCACTAGGGGGAAATGATTCACCCCTTCCTCCACCCTTATATAAATTGACCAACTGAAATACCCCTGAATTAAAAATGGTGATTAATTTTTCTAATATGGTATTGGAGGACTATGCCTAAAGAGTATTGGTGAAGAAATTAAAACCAAAAGAAAAAGGAAAACGCTTTAAAGGCACAAAACATAAAACGTGCGTAAGAACTATAGGAGACATATGACCAAACTAGGGTCATGGATGGATTCCAAAGACTTATTTACACACTAAGAACATGTGGGAATATTCCCAAAGAAAATGAATCCGTATAGAGGGTTAAAAACGCAAATGAAGTCTTAAAGCACATTTTTCAGGAAAACCCAGAAATGTGACTTTAAGCGGTTTAATGGACTTGTATAAATTATAGTCAATCATGTAACTATAATTAAACACTAATGAAGGTCTAGTAACCAATAAAATTAAACAAAAGGAAAAAATCCAGAAAATGACCTGGATTGATGAATAGTGTCAAACGGGGACTTATGGGTGTTATTTGCTAAAAGACCAAAATGCCCCTTCTTTTCCATTTTGTAAAAATCTGGCACCTCCTCTTGTAGTACCCACGTCCCCCCCCCCCCCCCTCTTAATTAATTGATTCTCTATTGACAAGAGACAAAAGAAATAAAATGGGGAAAAAGTACATATTTGCTTTTTTGGACTCTCTCTCTCCCATTCTCCCTTCCTTCTCTCATTTTTCTTCTTCTTCTCCACAGACCCATTGCTGCTCTCTCTTCTCCATGGTGATTTAGAAGCTCTCCCAACCAGCTTGAACTTCCTCTCCCATGTTCAAGGCTTAAACAAAGCCAAATCACCACAAAAATTACATATTCTTGCTTGTCTTGTCTTGGAGCTTCTTTTCCATCTCTTAAAATCTGAAAAATTTGAAGTTGAACTCCATGGGTAGAGCTACACTTAAAGGAAGAAGAAGCACAACTTGAGCTAGGACATTCCTTTGTTGGTTTAAGGTAAAGAAAAGCTTAAAACACTTTCTTCCCTAGCTTCCCTTGTGACCGGAAATGTCCAGGTTTTGAATTCCATTTTTCTCCTTGTTCTATCTCTGTTTCATCTTCAAGAGGGTAGCTTGAGCTTTCTTTAATTTGGAGCCAGAATACTTCATTTAGAAGTTTGAAGGTAATCCCTCCTTTTTAGTGCTTTAAGCACTCCCTTTTCATTCTAGGGTTGTTCCAAAGCTTAAGTATTTACTTAGCGCTTATTGTATTCCCTTGGACATTGGTCTAGAGCTTAGCAAGAGAAACCCCCATCTTGACCGGTTTTTAAACAAGAATCAAGAGAAGAAAGAAAAGAACAAGAAGCAAGGAGGAAAGAAAAGTGAAGAGAGGAACTTGTGAACTTAATGTAAATAAGCTACCTTAATGTCTATCCTTAATGCTTTTGAGATTATGGGATGGGAAATTAAAAGATGAACCAAAGAAATGTGCTGGAAAATGTGTTTGGTTGATATGAGAAAGAATTGTGATTATGCTTAATGCAATGGTGAATTGGTGTTTGATTTAAGGGCCTTTGAGCCAAGTCATTTAAGACTATTGCATATAATGTGAATTGAGTGAAATTGTGTGCTAGTAGAATCCACTAAGGATTTGGTTAGTTTAAATTGATTTAGGTGAATGGAATGATGCATTTGGGCATGCAAGAATAGTAGAGGAACTATGACAAAAATTATGTAGGAATCAAGTGGTTTAGGTGGTGTTATGAGTGAGGAATGACCTAGGGTTAACTAGGTGTTTTGAGAGATAAATTTGATTAACTAGTCACCTTGGAGCTATAGTTGAAGAAAGTTATGGAGATGTGTAAAACCTGGAGTATTAATGAGGTAAGTTGTGCAGAAATTTAAGGGAGAATGATATAGAATGCCTTGAGGTGGTTTAGAGATGAACTAGTGTGTATGACCTTGAAAGTAATGAGTGGATTTGGGTAATAGAGATGAGAATTTCTAGGAAGGATTTGGCATGGTTAAAGTGGTTGAGAGTAAGATGTAAACTGTCATGAGAATGTTTGGTAATGCACTAGTGTGCATAATGTGCAGGAATTGAGAGTGAAACTTGTAAAATTGATCAAGGATTAAGTGATGAGTTTGATCAATGAATTAGGAAGGTTTAATGTGTGGTTAAGGTGTTAGAAAATGCTAGGAGACATGTGGAAAGATTGGGAAGAGATGAGTAAGAATTGAGATGAGAATAGCAAAATCAAATTGTCAATTGTTGTAGAAAGTTGCAGGGTCGGGGACTTAGTCCTTGCAAGGAGGTCCCGAACCAATATAAAAAATCTGTCAAAATATGCCTGTAACATTGGTCCGGGACTTAAGTCTTACATAAAGTCCCGAACCACCATTAAAATGTAGCCAAAGTTGAAGTACAAGACTGTTCCATGACCTTGTCCCAGTATGTAGTCCCGGACCATAGCTAAAAATGTCCCGAAAATCACCAAATGAGTTGGTCCGGGAGTGTAGGTCCATGTCCCGGACCACACTCAAAATCACACCGAAAGTTAGTAAATGGGATTAAATGATGGGGATTGATTGGTATTGTTGTTAGATGATGATTAAGACTTGTTTGGTGACATGGAAAGGTCATTAGAAGTATGAACAAGTGTAAGATTGAATGTGAAAGTTGAGAACTTATGATCACATAAGTAAAGTTAAGGTTAAAGGGGCAACGGGGTTAAATACGGGTGTATTAGTCATTAAATACCATATTGTCTTGACATTAATAGAAACGCTTGGAATGTTGCCAGTTATTCGAGAATATCTGAGGAGTGTGAGACGACACGCTAGAGTAATTCCTTGGTGAACGGTATGGTTTTCTTGCAATCTGTGTCCTACCGAGTTACACTCGGCTTGTGTGCTACTTGTTTATATGCACCGACCTAATAAGATAAATGCACGAAAATTTATTGCATTTGTATATCTTGCTGCCTTTTGTGTGAACTAACCATCCTTGTTTGAGGTTGTGATCTAACTAAATATTGTAGATCAACTCACGATAGAATAACGTTTGATTAGTGACTCGTAGAAAGAGCCGAACCCTGAAATAATTTTAACATGGAGAAACACATAAGGACTCTCAACTAGAGAATAACGATAGTTCAAACTTATGAACTCACTTGAAACGTGAAAAAGGGATATACGGGAACTATTGAACTCCCTCTTATGATTAGTCGACCTCCTATATAAGGATCCGACCCGACATGAGAAAATGACCAAAACTTTTAAGTATTGGGATGTAGGGGCAACCCTTAAAATTACAGCTTAGGAAGTACCAAGTTAGAATTAGAGACTTGGGGTTAAGGGTTGAGCGATAGCATGAGAGATACGCTAGATAGAAATTTCCAGTGTGTACTGGATACCTACAATATCCAAACCCGCCCTCCACATCCCCCGCTTTATAACTCGGGAAAGAACGCCAGAGAGATAGAAAGTTCTCTCTTACTCGGGAAAACCCTATCTGGCAGCTATGAAATATTCTGTAAGAACAAGAACCTGTCATACG